>JAUKNM010000027.1:355000-770896 GCA_030765045.1 Tenodera sinensis | reverse complement strand
ATGATGACAATAATAATAGTAATAATAATAATAATAATAATAATAATAATAATAATAATAATAATAATAATAATAATAATAATAATAATAATAATAATAATAATAATAATAATAATAATAATAATAATAATAATAATAATAATAATAATAATAATAATAATAATAATAATAATGGTGATGGTGATGGTGATGATAGCAATAATAATAATAATAATAATAATAATAATAATAATAATAATAATAATAATAATAATAATAATAATAATAATAATAATAATAATAATAATGGTGATGGTGATGGTGATGATAGCAATAATAATAATAATAATAATAATAATAATAATAATAATAATAATAATAATAATAATAATAATAATAATAGTAATAATAATAATAATAATAATAATAATAATAATAATAATAATAATAATAATAATAATAATAATAATAATAATAATAATAATAATAATAATAATAATAATAATAATAATAATAATAATAATAATAATAATAATAATAATAATAATAATAATAATAATAATAATAATAATAATAATAATAATAATAATAATAATAATAATAATAATAATAATAATAATAATAATAATAATAATAATAATAATAATAATAATAATAATAATAATAATAATAATAATAATAATAATAATAATAATAATAATAATAATAATAATAATAATAATAATAATAATAATAATAATAATAATAATAATAATAATAATAATAATAATAATAATAATAATAATAATAATAATAATAATAATAATAATAATAATAATAATAATAATAATAATAATAATAATAATAATAATAATAAATATTATGTACTCTATGACATGTCATGTGACAGAGACAGAGTTATTGTGATAAAGTGAAGTTACAAAATAGTGTTAATGTATCCTGACCAATAAGGGGAATGTGGATCGTTTTTATAATGCTATTTATAACTTTAATCAACAAGCACGTATTAAAACACTATTGAGAATGTGAAATGTAGCGTCTTTATGTCCTCTCCTTCTGACGCAGTGTAATTGAGCCTTTTTACCACATTATAGTGATTCATGTCAATATACTTTTCCCTTGAAACAGGAATTTCTTTATATTTATTAAACCACATATATACGTGTTTTTTGTTCATCTGTTGTACCCATTAAATCGAAAATTTTCTAAACAGCTGTTATAATATATTGAGGAACAGTTTCAAAGCATTTCAAACTATTATAACGACTATTACAGCGTGCTACACTGAAAGCTTGTTTATTTACTGAGGTCAGATTTTCTATTTGGTTTGATGCCGAAGACTGGTTCGGGACCAGTAAATAGTAGTGCAGAGCCGTTTCTTGCTACGGCATCTGCCTTTTCGTTTCCTAAAATACCTTTATGACCCGGCACCCATCCAAGAGTTACCTTGTTGAGCTTGCCAGTTTTATAAGGTTTTCTAAGCAGTTCCAGCGTAACTTTGACGTTATCTTATAGCTTGCAATTGCTTGTAAAGCTGCCTGACTGTCAGAGAATATCCAGATGCGGTTTCCTTTGTATCCCCTTCTTAGATTCTCCCTGACGCAGGTTTCAATTGCAAATACTTCTGCTTGGAATACTGTAGTGTTGGGTCCTAGAAGTGTATAAATGTCAAACCTCCCCATGTATTCCAGCTCCTGATCCAATGTCCGTTTTGGAGCCGTCTGTATACGAGATCAGACTATCTGCTGAACATTGGTTAGTGTTTTGATTCCATTCTAGTGTAATGTTGAATGGTTTTTCAAAACTTGGTGTTAGAATCATATAATCACTGCCCATCTCCAGTTGAGGAGTTTTGATTATTTCATATATTCTGGTATGTCCCTGATTTTTTGGGTTTTTCCAGTTAGCATTTAGGTTCAGCCGATATGCTCCAAGCCTTGCTTGCCCTTTGATATAAATATCAATCGGTGGAAGGTTAAGGAGAACTTTCACAGCGGCTGATGGGGTACTTCTCATAGCTCCCGTTATACACAGACAGGCTAATCTTTGGACCCTGCCAAGTTGTTTAGCTGCCTGTTTTTTATTTACTTTGCGCCACCATATCAGTGACCCATAGGCGATTAAGGGTCTCAAAATTGCTTTAAATAGCCAAAGCATTATCTTGGTTTAAGCCCCTATGATGTTCCAAAGGTTCTAGCTACCATCAAGGCAATTTTCCCTTTGTTCGTTATATTTTGCAAATGTAGGTTCCATGTAAGTTTACTGTCCAAAGCTAAGCCCAGATACTTAACATTGGAGCCCACCTGCAATTCTTCATTAAAAAGAGCTGAAGTTTTAAAACCTTCCATTTTTAATGTGTGAAAGAGATAAGTGTTGTCTTCGCAGGGTTTACCCTAAGGTTTGCTTCTTTACACCACTTTTCCGCATTTTTCAGAGCCTTACTCATGAGTTCTGAAACTATACTGGCATACTTGCCCTGGTTAAGTATTACTACATATGTCATCTGGATAACCCTGGGCATAGCAGCCTTGTTTGTTCAGGATATCCAGGAGGTCATCCACGACCAAACCTCACAGAAGTGGGGACAAAACCCCACCCTGCGGGCATCCCCTGGCCGCCAACACCTCCAGAGTTTCCCCGATCACATCAACAATAATTTTCCTAGATTTTAGCATGGTTTTTATCCACCTACAACAAGTGTCGTTTACCCCGTGCTCCTTTGCTGCTAGGGTAATTGATTCTCTAGATATATTGTCAAAGGCACCCTCTGTCCAAAAATGCCCCCAGAGCTCCCTTGTGCTTCAACGAGTTTTCTATTCTCTTGGCCAGTTGATGAGGAGCTGTCTCACATGATTTCCCTTGTTTACAGGCATGTTGATGTGGGTTTAGTGGCTTCTCTTTAAGAGAAGTTTCCCTGATATGCTTATCAATAAGTTTTTCCCTAATTTTCAAGATAAATGATGATAGACTATTTGGTCTATATTACTTGGCCTGGTTGCAAGCTCGGCCAGTTTTTGGTATAAACACCATTTTTACAGACCTTCACACTGTTGGTATGTAAGAAAATGCCAGACTGGTTCTAAACATCCGGCATAAAATTGGTATGATGGATTCCTTTCCTTTTTCAAAAAGTGCTGGGAAACTTCCACCAGGACCAGGAGATTTAAATGAATCAAATGAGGTTATTGCCCAACCGATTTTATTGTGATTAAAGATATTAGACGCTATTCTCCAGTCCTCCTCTGCTGCCCTTCTTTTGAAGTCCGAGTGTTGAAGGAGATTTGCGTCATTAGAGTAAGAGATCACAGATTCTGGGAAGTGTGTTTCTATTAACAGCATAGCTGTATCCTCACCAGTTTTTGTATATGATCCATCAGGTCTTTTAAGAGTCCCTAATGGATTAGTTGATTCTTTGGCTATTACCCTCTGGAGTCTCGCAGTGTCAGAGATGTTCTCCATCTTTTGACAGAGCCTCCTCCAAGAGTCTTCTTTACCCTTCTTTACTATCTTAGAGTATTGGATAGTAGTTTTCCTATATTCTTCCCACTCTCCAGTTTTATTTGCCTTATTATATAATTTACAGGATTTTATCCTCATTTTTTCTGCCATTATTCCACCAGCTTACACCCTTCTCCGCTAGTGTAGAGGTTATTATTGCCTCCTGCAATTGCTCAGAGACCGCCTCATTATCATATGTATTTCTGATAGTAGGTTTTATTAATTTCGAAATGCCCTTTAATGTCCTGGAATATTTCTCCCAATTGGTATTGCGTGGATTACGATAAATCTGTATTGATTTCCATCACTGTGTAACGATGGTCTGAGAGAGATGATTCCTCAGACACATACCACTTCTCGACCATGGTGCATATGCCAGGGGATCCCAGGGTTAAACCAATAACCTCACTTCGTCTTTGTGTAATAAAGGTAGGTTCATTCCCTTTATTAAATATTGCTAGGTTACTTATAACTGAGAAATCTAATAAGTACTCACATCTTTGATTGGTGTCAGTGCTCCCAGATGCAGTATGATGGGCGTTTGCGTCAGCACTAATAATCAACTGTAGGTTGTGTTGCCCACAGTGTTTCACCAATCTTTCCAATTCCTCGGAAGGTGGTGGATACGTGGAATCATAAGGAAGGTAAACAGAGATAAATACAGTCTCGTGCTATGCTCCTGCCTTGTGATATATAATTCTTACCGTTGTTAAATCTCTGTAACAGAATTCATTCATGGTAAGAAATTCTAGGCCATATTTAACAAATATACATGTTCTTACGTTTCCAGTGTTCATAGCATAAATTAACTTCTGTGATTGCTTATATCTGATACTTTTCCCTTAACTAACCAGGGTTCTTGTATCAGGGCTATGTCAATATTTCCATTTATTAGGAGTTTTTGAAGTAAGGCCAAGGCACCCCTACTGTGTTGAAGGTTTATTTGTATTGCCTTCGTCTTCAGTGGGTTTAATCCTTCGTTCCTAGTATTCTAAAGTTTATCTGATTAAAACCAAGATAGGGTTTTAATCTTATCTGGTTCAGAGCTTTTAGAGAGTTTTCATCAATAGCGAGCACTAGGGTAGTTCCAGTTGCCTCGGCTTTGCTATTGATGATTGACCAGTCTTTTGTATTAGGCCCTTGATTCTGGGTTTCCAAAGGCTTCAATGTGTTCTTAGGCTCCTTATCCTTGTCTTCGAGGAGTTTTGTTGGGAACCACGCAATGACCCTGGTAGTACGGGTTATTTCCCTGGCAGTTCCAATTCATAGGGTTGCCCCCTCCCAGGGCTTTATGCGTGGCAGCCTCTCCATCAGCCAGGTCTTTGCCTTTTCGTCGGCGCATGTTATGAACACCATGCCCTTGTCAGCGTAGCTGTTTTTAAATTGAAGGCCAGTGCCTGATTCACACTGCCAGACTTCCTCAAGAATTGCTTTCTGTATTAAAATAGCTTGTTCTTCAGTAACTTCTTCGTCTGGATACTTTCCTAAGACGATGGCCATTTTAAGAGCTGTCAGAGCTTGAATATAAGTTACCCCAGATGTACTGGGTCTTGGTTCGGCCTTCTCTGTGCTCTTAGGCCTTTTCTTAACAGATCTCTCTTGACCACCAGCTGAAGGGGGAGTGCCGGTGTCAGATCTGTTTCTTTTAATGCCTTGCTTTCCTTGCGTTCCTGTTGGGACTTGCGATCCTGAAGGTTTCTTAGTATCCTTCAGTTTCGCTTTCCCAGTTCCTGATTTGATTGATCTATTTTTCCTAGGTTTCCTGGATCTTATGGGAACCCCAGCTGCCTTGGCTTTTTCTATAGGAAATTTTCTGCATTGAGCACCAGAAAGTTTCTTTTTCAAGTGTAACCTATTAATCCCTGAAGCAGTATGTGTTATACCAGTTGTCTCAGCTGGATTAATACTACCCTGCTGAGGATTTACAACAGTTGTTGATTTACTGAATCTTCCTCAATTTCCATTGTTTGTATATTTTTATCCCCATTTCTGGGTTTTGTTACTTTGCCAGGTTCCATATTGGTCCCAAGAGTAATGGGGAAAAATTCGGTCGACACTCATGGAGCCCCATGATGAGTGCAAGGTTACTTACTGTAGGGTTTCGCCCGGTTCCCTACCGAGATCGTTAATGGCACCAAAATTATTCATCCTGGTGCCATGCAGCCCTCGGCACGATGCTTCCCGCCTTGGCTTCGGGTGAACCATTGCCCCTTTACTGTGAGGACTCCCGCTGGGAGACACCTTAGGGCTTTCCAACTGGAAGTTCCTGTGAAGGGCGTTCTTTCAGAGGTTCCCTTTTGGTGTTGGATTTTAGATGTTAAGCCGCTTACTTGTTGGCAACTCGCCTGCAGCCACTCTAGCGTGTGTGACGATACCGGCGACAGGCACCATTTGTACAGCCTGCACGGTTTCAATTGCACTAAGCCCCTCCACCTACGACAGGGTCATGTGACTTCGAGGGAAGTTTGAAGATTGCTATTGGAGCTTATAGAACCAGCCCAGTTTTTAGTATCCTGGCGGCAACTAAGAACCATTGCATGTTAGAAGACGAAAGCTTGCCTATAATTATGCTGCAAAAATGTCACATACACCAGAAAATCCTGTGTGTAAAAATGTTTTCTCCAATCGGCTTTTCCACAGTTATATGAGAAGAAAAAACGTATCCCAAATCTTTCTACCATCGTCTAAGTAATTATTTGAAAGAAATCAATGTACATCAACCAAAAGCAATTTTGTTCCACGTACTGCTCCACATGAACCCCCATAGCCCGTTCACAAATATCTACGGCTCTGATAGATAACCAAGAAAGAGAAACTAATGCATACGTATACAAAGCTCCCTTTAATGAAACATTGAACAGATTCAAAGACTTCAACAAATTTTACACTGATGGGTCACGATCGGTAAGTGGTTCAGGATGTGCAGTCGAACTCAATGACAGCGTAATCAAAAGCAGGCTAAATGATATCCGCTCAGTCTTCTTTTGTGAGGCCTTCGCAATCAGAAGGGCTGTAGAAGTAATCAAAAATTCCAAAGAACTAAAATTCCTAATTCGTACACACTTACGAAGTGTAATTGAAAGCATCCTAAGTCATACAAAGAACCAACAATTGAAGAAATTAAGCAGCTCTATAATGAAATTCACTTCAACCAACAGCTTATCATTATGTGGATACCATCAGATATTGGAGTTGCTGGTAATGAACAAACCAAGGAAGCAACAACAATCACGGATCACTAGGAAAAATCAGTCTCTCATAAGGAACTTAAAACACATCTCAGCAGTTTAAGCAAGAATTTTTGGAACATTGAACCTTTAAAAAACTGCTCCAATAAGCTTTCGGAAAACAGGACCTAAATTTTCAACAATAACCAAATCCAACTAAAGAACAAAAATGACCAGATAATTTATAAACGATTAAGGATTGGTCATTCGAAATGAACACACAAGTACCTCATAACCAAACGTCAGGCTACTATGTGTAACTACTGCAAAGTAACATTTACAACAAAGCATACATTCGAGTGCAAACATTTAGAATCTAACAGGCAAAAGTACAAGGTTCCTTCACAACAACAGGGAGTACCGAGCGACTTTACAGCTGTTTTTAATACTATCAAATTTGCATGCCACCAAATTACCATTGTCATTGTGAATCTTGTAACAAAAAACTGTAATCTTTTTCTGTATTAACATGGTCGCTCATGCCCTAAGTTGTTCATGCGACCTAAATAAAAAAAAAAAAAAAATAAATAAAAAAAAATTAAAAAAATCTTCGTTTGTTGACGTCCCCTCTTCATAGCAGTTAAGCAAGGGTTTTCTTGTCATTGCGACTTTCTTGAGGATGTTTGCTTTAATTGCTTGTTTGCAATGTGTATCTGGAAGCTTGTCAAAGGAAGCAATCGATAGTGTCGTTATATCACTTTTGAATTTTTCTCACATTCCCCACCGCCCCCCCCCCCCATTCCTTCTAACTTTCAAATAAAAACGATAAAAAAATAAAACTTTGAAAAAGCTATAACCATCATAAGCATAGCTAACACCATCAGCTCCACCACTATCCTCACCACCCCCGCCACCTACCCCACCCCTGCCCCTGCAACCATTACATGCATCAACACCATCACCTTCTCCATTTCTACAAAAATAAGAAACGTACATCCATAGAAAGCTACAAAATAAAAAATAATGAATAAGAACCACCACAACCATCAATACTATCGTTTTCCACAAAAAAAATAGATATACAAAATGAAACGAATGTATTAAACAATTTTAAAGATCTACATAACCAAGAAACCATTACCACTAACATGATAACTACCATCACAGCTGCAATCACAAAATCATTTCGAAGGTCGCGATTGATTTTTCGGGCGTTAAAACCCTTGGCATGGCTACCTTCGGAAGGAAAGAAAAACCCGTGGTTCCGTGTCGTAAATTAATGGCACTTACATGAACCTCAAATCTTATAAAGAGGTCTCTGAGCAAAATTAAATGGGCTTTCATGTCCAATAGAGAATGGGACGCTGAGAGCAATATCAGCTGTTAAAAAGCATCGATAAATAAAGACTCGAAATATTTATTTCACTATACCCATATTCCTTCTCTTCTGTTTCATGTCTTTTTAATCTTCTCCTTCTTTCCCTTCTTTTTCTCTTTCAGTATCCCTCTATTGCTAGAATTATTTTGGTGCATATGTCTTTTTCTATTTACAAAACCTGTTTCTCATGTCCCTTTCGCAGGCAACACAAACGAAGAAGTTCGAATGGCCGTGATGGTATAAACGATACGCAATGGGCTGGATGTCTATTCAAAGCCTAACGCCGCGAATTTGAATCCCAGCAACTGGAGTTAAATGTACCTATCGTATAGGACGGGGAGGGCCCAAGTAGTGTAACTGGTGAGTTGGCACACTTACAAGCTAACGGGCTCACATTTGACTGCAGTCCCATGGATTTTGCTTCTTATTTAAAAAAGAAAAACTTGCCTGCAGTTTTTCTGAACATTTGTTGATATCCTTACAATATAAAACAGCTGTACTTTAGTGTCCCACAACAAAAAATTATAAACAGGGTGTCAGTAAATATATTCAAATTTAACAAAACACAATTGCATCAGATATGTCACACCTGGTCATACAGGTTAAATTCACTCAAATTTCTACCAATTTTCTGTTTCGAACTTTCTTAATTTCTCTTTCCTTATTTCCATTTTTATTCCAGCTAAGCTATATGTGCTAGTCTTTCCTATCTCTGACCCTTTAAAAGTTTTCTTTCCTTCTCTCCCTCTTTATTTAATTTTTTTTCTTTTTTGTTTTTTCTTCTTTTTTCTTCTTCTTCTTTTTTTTTTTTTTTTTTTTTATTTCTTTCTCTGCACCACTTCCAGATGTATTTTATCTTTTCTTTTTTTTCACCCTTTATTTTTCTCTTTAATTTATTTCATAATTGCCTTCTACAGTTTTATATTTTCACGATTTTTTATTTGTCTTTTCCTGGTTCCTTCTTTCCTTCATTCTCTTTACCATCTGTGGGCAGTATGTAATTCTTGAGATGATTAACATTTAATATTCAGAGAAAACCATTACATTAAATTCCAATTTTCTGCAAGCACTTTTTTGTAGTTACACGAATTTCAACCATCTAATTCCGAACCAAATATATGTTTTTTTCAACAAATGCTTTTAGTAATCTCATTTTCCGCTCTAGACACTTACAAGTGTTTAGAACTACTGTTTTGGAAAGATATCGGAATTCGACTCTTCAGGACTTGATTTAAGGCATTGTGCTAAGCACTATCATTATAACGGTACTTCATTCTAGAAGCAATTGTTTGTATGTTATTCAGTCGCTATAGTTTATTTGTTCCAGAATTGTTAATTTGGAAAAAAATTTACAATTTCGATAATCGAACACCGTCCGTTTAGACTAAAATTATCTATGGTCACATATTAAATAAGAATATGTTAAATAAACAAGTCTATACACAGCTTACAGCACTTCTCTGAGTATTACAGTTTAGCATAAACACGAAGAATAAGGAAGCCATTAAAAGTTCCTTATTCGAAACTGACAGTTTTTACGAAAATTATTTAATGGACTTGATATTTCTAACAAACGCTACCAATCCAATGGATTCCAAGTCTCTAGGACCATCACTTTCAGAGATACCTACCTGAATTCACGCTTGGGAGCTCGATCCAAGGTCCTAAGGCAGAGATGGTCAAAAGTGGATTCACGAGTGAAGCCACAATGTTTAGTACCGCATCGTGTGCAGGAGTGTCAGTTATGCCGTGAGTGTGTTCGCCCAGACCGAGAGGCCAGCCATCAGCACTGCACGAAACAGCCCCATGCACACCGCATCGTGTGCAGGAGTGTCAGTTATGCCGTGAGTGTGTTCGCCCAGACCGAGAGGCCAGCCATCAGCACTGCACGAAACAGCCCCATGCACACCGCATCGTGTGCAGGAGTGTCAGTTATGCCGTGAGTGTGTTCGCCCAGACCGAGAGGCCAGCCATCACTGCACGAAGCAGCCCCATGCACATGGTAAGGTGACTAAGAATTGTGGCTTTATCCATGAGTACCTGTGATTCATGAACCTTTCGCCGTGTAGCTATGCAACACAACGGTACACAACCCTTTCTTAGTTACTTCAGGAGCCAATAGGTCACTTGCAGTTGTTTCGCGACCGGTGTGAGTGGAACAATTACGCCTGAGTTAATACTGTCTACCTCATTCATAATAAGATATTACATGGTTTTCTTCGAGCCAACATTGCACGACTTTATTATAGATATCATGGCGCATACAATGAAAAAAACTAGAAAGTGTTTTTAATCTATACTTTTACATATGTTCTATATATTTTCTATTATTATTATTATTATTATTATTATTATTATTATTATTATTATTATTATTATTATTATTATTATTATTATTATTATTATTATTATTATTATTATTATTATTATTATTATTATTATTATTATTATTATTATTATTATTATTATTATTATTATTATTATTATTATTATTATTATTATTATTATTATTATTATTATTATTATTATTATTATTATTATTATTATTATTATTATTATTATTATTATTATTATTATTATTATTATTATTATTATTATTATTATTATTATTATTATTATTATTATTATTATTATTATTATTATTATTATTATTATTATTATTATTATTATTATTATTATTATTATTATTATTATTATTATTATTATTATTATTATTATTATTATTATTATTATTATTATTATGATCATCATCATCATCATCATCATCATCATCCTTATCCTTATCCTTATCCTTATCCTTATCCTTATCCTTATCCTTATCGTCATCGTCATCGTCATCGTCATCGTCATCGTCATCGTCATCGTTATTATTATTATTATTATTATTATTATTATTATTATTATTATTATTATTATTATTATTATTATTATTATTATTATTATTATTATTATTATTATTATTATTATTATTATTATTGTTATTCGTGGTGGTGGCGGTAGCGGCGGCGGTGGTGGTGGTGGTAGTGGTAGTGGAAGTGGAAGTGGTAGTGGTAGTGGTAGTGGCAGTGGTAGTGGTAGTGGTAGTAGTAGTAGTGGTAGTAGTAGTGGTAGTAGTAGTAGTAGTAGTAGTAGTAGTAGTAGTAGTAGTAGTAGTAGTAGTAGTAGTAGTAGTAGTAGTAGTGGTGGTGGTAATGGTTGTGGTGGTGGTGGTAGTTGTAGTGGTAGTGGTAGTAGTAGTAGTGGTAATGGTTGTGGTGGTGGTAGTGGTAGTAGTAGTGGTAATGGTTGTGGTGGTGGTAGTGGTAGTGGTAGTGATAGTAGTAGTGGTACTGGTTGTGGTGGTGGTAGTGGTAGTAGTGGTAGTGGTAGTAGTAGTGGTAATGGTTGTGGTGGTGGTAGTGGTAGCAGTAGTAGTGGTAGTAGTAGTAGTGGTAGTAGTAGTAATAGTAGTAGTAGTAGTAGTAGTAGTAGTAGTAGTAGTAGTGGTGGTGGTGGTGGTAATGGTTGTGGTGGTGGTGGTAGTGGTAGTGGTAGTGGTGTGGTGGTGGTAGTAGTAGTAGTAGTAGTAGTAGTAGTAGTAGTAGTAGTAGTAGTAGTAGTAGTAGTAGTAGTAGTAGTAGTAGTAGTAGTAGTAGTAGTAGTAGTAGTAGTAGTAGTAGTAGTAGTAGTAGTAGTAGTAGTAGTAGTAGTAGTAGTAGTAGTAGTAGTGGTAGTAGTAGTAGGCAGGGGAAAAATCTTCAAAAGCCACCGCTGATCCGGCGAGTTGGGTTCCTACCAACTAAAAAACCCTTCCAGAATCGTTAGAGTAACTTCTTGGAACTACCTGGCGGTATTACTTCAAGAAGACGATTCAAGATGTTAGTTGTGTATATAGGTCGGTAATTGTCTTAAACATCGTTCATTTCTCGTCTTTTGCGAGACAATAGGTCATGGGCGAACTTGCTAATTATTTGCCAATTAGTGCTAGACTTAAGCATGAAGGGGACGGCATATGGAGGCGTGAAAGATGTCATTTTGAACTCAATTTGTTGTCTGAGGCTGCGCCATCTAATGCATTCAAAAAACGTGTGTTCCACTGTGTCCACCTTCCCACAGTAAATGCACTCATCGGAGGCACTAAGGCCGAGTCGGTTGAGGTAATGCCTAAAGCAACCATGCCCAGTGAGAAGCTGTGTTAAATAGAAGTTTACTTCTCCACTCCGGCGACTAATCCAAGGTATCAAGTCCGGGATTAAACTCTTGGTCCAATGTGCAGTTCCATCATCGTTGTCCCAAAGCACTTGCCATTGTTCCAACAGTTGTTGACGAGCCTCGCTCTTGCTTATATCAGTCTGCTCTCTTAGAAGGCGTTCGGTGAACAAGAGAGAAATGGGAGGCGTCCTTGCCAGAACCAATAAAGCCTTTGTAGGTGTGGTGCGATAGGCACTTGTGATACGAATTGCAGCCTTCCGTTGTGAACTCAGGAGCCTGGTGGTGTATATCTTCCGGTCTAGCGCTTTTCGCCATATACAAGCACCGTATAGCAGGATAGATGTCACGACCGAGAAAAGAATTCTTCTGCTGCTTTCTCTCGGTCCTCGAGTATTGGGCATTATTCGACTCAGGTGAGCTAAGGCTGTTCCTGCCTTCGCCACAACGGCCCTTATATGGTGTCCCATATACATATTACGGCCTAGATGAATACCAAGCTACTTGATTGTATTCTGACTAATGATGTGTAAGTCGTCAAGTCGAAGACAGATATTTGGAGTCTTCCAGCCGCCCACAAGCAGAGCCACTTCTGTTTTATGTGGTGCCAGTTTAAGTTTTTTGGAGACTAGGTAAGAGTCTATAGAAGCCAGCGCCAGGTTGGCTATCCTCTCCAATGTCGTTGCTTCTTCAGCAATAGCAACGAGTGCTAAGTCGTCTGCGTAGGCCGTCAGAGTGATTCCCTGAGGCATGGTTAGTCTCAGGGCTCCATCGAAATAAACATTCCATAAAAAAGGACTCAATACGGAGCCCTGTGGGACGCCGCACCACATTGCCGTTCGACTATGGGTTCCAACTAGGAGTGATCTATCTTGTAAGAAGCTTGCTACCATATTGTACAAGTACGGGGCCAGATTCCGTGAACTAAGCTCTTGAAGAATACCGCCCCAGGGTGCGGAATTAAATGAATTTTGTACATCTAGCGTGGTAAGGGCACATAGAGACCTCCGTTCTTGGGATTGAGATTTTACTTCCTCAGCAAGCTTCTGAACTCTTCTCAAGGCTGTTATAGTAGACCGTGTAGCTCTGAAGCCATGTTGGGCATCAGCCAGCCCTCCACTGCGTTCCAATTCGGAGTTCAGCCTTTCTAAAATCAGTCGTTCAAACAGCTTCCCCAGCACACTGAGTAGGCAAATCGGGCGATACGTGGTGACGTTTGGATCCCGTTTCAGTTTCTCTATCAATATGAGTCGTGCCAGCTTCCACTCTGGAGGAAAAATACCATATATTAATAAATGATTGAACATTTACAGGCACCTCTCCGGATAATTCTTGATGACTGCTTTAACTACCATAGGGTGTGTAGGCCAACCGGACCAGGTGCTTTGTTGTCTTTGATTTTTTCTGCAGCAGCAGCAGCAAGTTCATCGAAGGTAAACAGAGGTATTTCCACCTGGGGCACAAAAAGTTTAGCCCAAGTGATGGGAACGTGAGCTGGAAATAGTGTCCGTGCAATCTCTAACTGACGGGTATCAGGCAGGGAAGCAGATGCCGAACGAAACTTAATTGTGGCAATCTTGTAGCCCTGACCCCAAAGGTCGGAGTCAATTTCGGTGAGGATTTCTTGCCAAGCTACACGTTTGGCTTCTAATATGGCTGTCCTCAATAGGGCTCTACTTTCCCGATATTGTTCCCAGCGTAGGTGTTTTTGAACTTCATCGTCCCTCTTATTGGCCCTTACCATGGCACGGCGTCTCTGTAGGGTCTGGCGTCGCTTGACGGCTATCTCATCAGACCACCAATATGCAGGCTTTCGAAAGTTTGTAAAAGACTTCCTGGGAAAACTATTATCACAGGCCTGCTGTATAAGATGGGAAAAATCCTTGGAGTGGTAGTAGTAGTAATAGTAGTAGTAGTAGCAGTAGTAGTAGTAGTAGTAATAGTAGTAGTAATAGTAGTAGTAATAGTAGTAGTAGTGGTGGTAATGGTTGTGGTGGTGGTAGTGGTAGTGGTAGTAGTAGTAGTTGTAGTGGTAGTAGTAGTAGTAATGGTTGTGGTAGTGGTAGTGGTAGTAGTAGTGGTGGTAATGGTTGTGGTGGTGGTAGTGGTAGTAGTAGTGGTGGTGCTGGTAATGGTTGTGGTGGTAGTGGTAGTAGTAGTGGTGGTGGTAATGGTTGTGGTGGTAGTGGTGGTAGTAGTAGTGGTGGTGGTAATGGTTGTGGTGGTGGTAGTGGTAGTAGTAGTGGTGGTGGTAATGGTTGTGGTAGTGGTAGTGGTAGTAGTAGTGGTGGTAATGGTTGTGATGGTGGTAGTGGCAGTAGTAGTGGTGGTAGTAATGGTTGTGGTAGTGGTAGTGGTAGTGGTAGTAGTAGTGGTGGTGGTAATGGTTGTGGTAGTGGTAGTGGTAGTAGTAGTGGTGGTAATGGTTGTGGTGGTGGTAGTGGTAGTAGTAGTGGTGGTGGTAATGGTTGTGGTGGTGGTGGTAGTAGCAGTGGTGGTAATGGTTGTGGTGGTAGTAGTAGTAGTGGTAGTAATGGTTGTGGTGGTGGTAGTGGTAGTAGTAGTGGTGGTAATGGTTGTGGTGGTGGTAGTGGTAGTAGTAGTGGTGGTAATGGTTGTGGTGGTGGTGGTGGTAGTAGTAGTGGTGGTAATGGTTGTGGTGGTGGTAGTGGTAGTAGTAGTAGTGGTAGTAATGGTTGTGGTGGTGGTGGTGGTAGTAGTAGTGGTGGTAATGGTTGTGGTGGTGGTAGTGGTAGTAGTAGTGGTGGTGGTAATGGTTGTGGTGGTGGTGGTAGTAGTAGTGGTGGTAACGGTTGTGGTGGTGGTAGTGGTAGTAGTAGTGGTGGTGGTAATGGTTGTGGTGGTGGTGGTAGTAGTAGTGGTGGTAATGGTTGTGGTGGTGGTAGTGGTAGTAGTAGTAGTGGTAGTAGTAGTAGTGGTAGTAGTAGTAATAGTAGTAGTAGTAGTAGTAATAGTGGTAATGGTTGCGGTGGTGGTGGTAGTGGTAGTGGTGGTAGTAGTAGTAGTAGTGGTAGTAGTAGTAATAGTAGTAGTAGTAGTAGTAGTAGTGGTAATGGTTGTGGTGCTGGTGGTGGTGGTAGTGGTAGTAGTAGTAGTGGTAGTAGTAGTAATAGTAGTAGTAGTAGCAGCAGTGGTTTTAATGGTTGTGGTGGTGGTGGTAATAGTGGTGGTAGTAGTAGTAGTAGTAGTAGTAGTGGTAATGGTTGTGGTGGTAGTTGTGGTGGTGGTAGTGGTAGTGGTAGTAGTAGTAATAGTAGTAGTAGCAGTAGTAGTAGTGGTAATGGTTGTGGTGGTGGTTGTGGTGGTGGTGGTAGGGGTAGTGGTAGTGCTAGTAGTAGTAGTAGTAGTGGTAGTAGTAGTAGTAGTAGTAGTAGTAGTAGTAGTAGTAGTAGTAGTAGTAGTAGTGGTAATGGTTGTGGTGGTAGTGGTAGTGATAGTGGTAGTAGTGGTAATAGTAGTACTAGTAGCAGTAGTAGTAGTGGTAATGGTTGTGGTGGTGGTTGTGGTGGTGGTGGTAGGGGTAGTGGTAGTGCTAGTAGTAGTAGTAGTAGTAGTAGTAGTAGTAGTAGTAGTAGTAGTAGTAGTAGTAGAAGTAGTAGTAGTAGTGGTAATGGTTGTGGTGGTGGTGGTAGTGGTAGTGGTAGTAGTAGTAGTAGTGGTAATGGTTGTGGTGGTGGTAGTAGTAGTGGTAATGGTTGTGGTGGTGGTAGTAGTAGTGGTAATGGTTGTGGTGGTGGTGGTGGTAGTGGTAGTAGTAGTAGTAGTAATAGTAGTAGTGGTGGTAATGGTTGTGGTGGTGTTTGTGGTAGTAGTAGTGGTAGTAGTAGTAATAGTAGTAGTAGTAGTAGTAGTAGTAGTAGTAGTAGTACTGGTAGTAGTAGTAGTACTAGTAGTAGTAGTAGTAGTAGTAGTAGAGTAGTTGTAGTAGTAGTTTTTCTTTTTTTCTTTTTATAGTATGGATATCTTCTACAAAACTAAAAACTTCCAAACCCTTACTCACATGGCACACCACCTGGAACCGCAAAAATGCATAACTTCAGGGATGGTAGCCTTAAAATCCCTATCAACAGGAATTACCGAATTGTTACCTATTCCATGCTTTTTCTCATATCATCAACATTCCGATCTAACAGTGACAGTGATTACGACAACTTCCAGTTCTTAATGTTCTACTGAGTCCTCATCGTTGCAATATATACAATTAATGGCATCAGTCTTTCCCATTCTAAGAGCGTAACTCCTTAAACCTTCCATGTCAGGTTAAAACTTGTGTTAGGAAGTAGTCCACTTGTCGATGTGGGCACCCTAGCCATGGTCTCACATCCGGGATTAATCTTTTGGTCCATTGTCCTACCAGTGTTGTTGTATCCCATCTCGATTGGCATTCATTGATGATTTGATTTCTAATCATCTCTTTTTCTTCGTTAGAAAGACATATATTGGGGTCACTTGTCAGTTGCCTTTCCTTCACCAATAAATCAATTGGAATGGCTCCCGCTATTACCTGCAGTGCCCTATTAGATACTGTCCTATAGGCGCACACCGTTCTTAGCAATACCTTCCTCTGGAATCTCTCTATTTCTTTTACATATTTCTTCTTCTCTAATACTGAATGCCAGATCGGTGCAGCATAAAGCATAATTGAATAAACCACCCCACATAACATTTGCCGTTTGATTGTTTGCGGTCCTCCTATATTTGGCATTATTTTAGCTAATTGTGAGGCTCTCTGTTCTGCCCTTTTAGCAACTGTTTTGATGTGCTCACCAAAGGTTGTATTCTCACCTATCATGACTCCCAAGTATTGAACCATAGGGGCTTAGGTACAATCGTGAGAAAGGGGGGGGGGAGGAACTGAAAGAAGAGAGCACTAAAAATTCCGAGAACTACAACCTTTATGGATCAATAATTTATACAGCAATGGAAGTCGAAACACAACAGAAATACAGGTAAAACAAACCAATTTGCATAACCCCCAGTCAATTTCCTCTCAAGCGAGGAGTCAGGCAGTCTTCAGCCTATCTGAAAGCCTAAATCTTTCGCGTGGACCCTGAGCCCTAGTTAAAGCCAAACAACTTACCCCGCACGGCGCGAAAGGAGCACTCCGACTGCCGTCTCCTTTCACTGTCAGACCGAGAGGCAACCCATAGGAAGACACTAGCGCAACCCAGCGGGGAAAGCGAGAGTTGCGAAACAAAGGAGGTGCCTCCATAAAACAAAATAAGTGCGATCAGCACAATACTCCCGCCCCCATCTGACAACACGCACTCGCCATTCTGGAAAGGAACAGACTGATATTGTATGAGAAGTATCATATTAGGAAGGACACACCTTACACCGCCCGGTCATTGTACAGGTCACTGTGAAAGCACTGGCACCAAACACTGTCACTACAAATCACTGGCCACTGTCACATCAGAGAGCACAATTCTGTTTTTCCAGGACGGGAGAGACGATGCACAGCTCGTTGGGCGTACCGATCCCTCGTTGTTCCAGAGAAATTAACAAATTCTGGGTTTGAGCCTGTGGATGCCCTCTCGTTGCAATCAGGCGTTGAGAAAGTCCAAAACCCAAAACGTGGGCCACATACAAGCCCCTTCATATTCCATCGTCACCTCCCTGGCCTCCAGAAATCTCCATTGCGGACCTTACTGCTGCAGTAACACTCCAGATAGATGGTAACAGCCAGGCTTAACATTACACAATGCCAAACTGCGGTGGTTAGGTGCTTTCTGGACAGGTTACGAACAGGAGCTGGCGAGGCTGTAACACGGAACAAACCCAACAGAAAGGGAACAAACGCAGGCTTCAAATAGGCTGCTGCCCCAAAATAACATCTCAGGGTAGATCAAACTGAATGAATGACAGTATTTTTACAGAACTGTGGATGACATCAAATACATAAATAGCAGAAAATTAAAAAAATTGAATCAATTTATAATCAACAAGCGTGATAACATACCATAAACTGTTTAATGAACATAACAATATAAGAACAATTTAAACGAACTTGAATAACATTAAATATAATTTCTTCCAAATGACAATTTAAAACAAGCTAAACAATATATATATATATATATATATAAACAATATATATATAAACAATATATATATACAAGTTAAACAAAATAAACAAGGCCTTGTATAAATAAATGCGCATAAAACGAAATCCCTACTGGCCAGACAACACAAGAGTACAAACACGAAATACACATAATTACTACACAAGACACACACCGCAAGCACGCAACAAACATCCCACAAATACTCCCCAAACATACCACACCAAACACCTCACACCGCTTCCATACAAAGACACACGAAAACAAATCTACACAATGCCGACTCCACACGCCCGGCAGAAACTAACTACAGGGGCGCCGTAGAGGTATACAGCCCGGCGCACACATGGCACGCTCCAACATAAACAAACACCCACATTCCAAACAAACACTTTATTCACAACATAAACATACAGGAGTAAACAAAGGAAACCCATACACATAGGAAAACAGATACCAAACTACTGGAAGGGTTTCAATTGTGAGACGTGAGCTCTCCTTTCTTGGCCCGTGCGGAGGTCCCTTAAGCGCACAGAAACATTTTTGAAGATACTTATAATCTCGTACGGCCCTACGTATCTAGGAGCCAACTTCGCTGCATAAGCATTTCGCTTAGAAGATTGAGTGTACAGCTTACACAGTACTTTCTGGCCAACGGCATAAGGTGAAGGCCGTTTATTTTCATCATACCGCTTCTTTACCTGGGCAAGTGACTTCTTCAAATTCCGAAAAGCGGCCTTCCATACTCTACATATTTCCTCGCGAGTAATATTCTGGGGAAGCAAATCGTCCAAACGCCAAAGGTTAGACAGCGGAGAGTTAGGTATATAGGCTAACATAAGCTGATGAGGGGTAACGCCATGTGATTCGTGTCGAGCCGAATTAAACGCCAACTGCAACCGAGACAAATTAGTGTCCCACTTAGTATGATTATCATGATGAAAGGCTATTAATGCTGATTTGAGGTTCCTGTTAAATCTTTCGGCATGGGAAGGACGGGGGTAATAAGGGGTGGTAGTTATGGTTTTAATGCCCCAACTAAAACAGAAATTTCTAAAGGCGAAAGAAGTAAATTGAGTGGCGTTGTCTGTTACCAAATAACGAGGGGCTCCAAAAGCCGCAAATACTGAAGAGAGAACCTTGACTACCCCTCGTGTATTCGCTTTCGGTAAGGCCGACATCCATACAAACTTACTAAACGAATCTACTATGACTAATGCATACGTATTCCCCTGGACTGAACGAGGAAAAGGACCGACAAAGTCCACAAATAATTTTTCCAGGGGTCTACTTGCCACCTCCGATGCTAAACCTTTCCATACTGTACATTGCGCGGGTTTCGCCATTGCACAAAGTTGACACTGTCTAACTCGGGAAGCAATTTCTTTATTCATGCCCGGCCACACAAAATATTCCCGAATCTTGTCTTTGGTCTTGGCTATTCCCAAATGCCCGCCTACAGGAGATGAATGGAAATATTCAAACACCATGGAAATTAAGGCCCGTGGCAAAACAACCTTGTTCTTGCCGTCGAAGGTAGGCTGGGTCATCAAAACACCCTCCTTCAAACAATAAGGGGTAACAACCTCGCCAGCCTCAAGCCGATCAATAAGGGCCTGCAGATCCGGATCTTTCCTCTGATGTGTGTGCAAACCCTCGAACAACTCCGGAAATTCACAGACGGCTAAAACATTTTCCTTTCCGCATTTACATTCTCTTGGTTCTTCGAATACTCTCGTTAAGGCATCAGCCACACAATTTTCTGAACTACGTATATGTATCGGGACAAACTTAAAAGCTGAAATGCGTACGCCCCAACGCGCTAACCTGCCTGTAGATCGCGGTGAGGCCAACGACCACGTTAGCGCCTGGTTATCGCACTCAAGAGTAAACTCAACATGCTCCAGATATTCGCGGTATTTTTCTAAGCCAAATACCACAGCCAAAGTTTCAAGTTCGTAAACTGAATACTTCCGCTCGGCTGGAGTAAGGGTACGTGAACTATACCCAATAACCCTACGCCCCATAGGAAAATCCTGGAGTAAAACAGCAGCCACCGATCCCCTGCTTGCATCGGTCTGAAGGATAAATCTACGTGAAAAATCAGGGAAAGCCAACACCGGGGGATTCATTATGGCCTGTTTAAGGTCTTCAAAGGCCTGCTGCTGTTCCTCACCCCACTTAAACGGCGTTCCCTTCCGCCGAAGACGGTTCAGTGGTTCCGCCCGCGCTGCAAAATGCGGAATAAACTTGCTGAAAAAGTTCACCATCCCCACGTACCTGGCCAATGCCTTTACGGTTTTAGGGGGAGGAAAGTTACGTAGAACTTTGGTCCGCTCCGGATCAATCGTTATCCCAGCCGGAGATACAATATGACCTAAGAAAGAAATCTGTCCCGCAGCAAAGTTACACTTCTCTTTGCGCAAGGTAAGGCCTGCGCGCTCGAGCCGGTCAAAGACCTCCGCTAAATGTTGGCAATGGGTTTCAAAGTCGGGCGAGTAGACAACCACGTCATCTAGATAGTGATACACATATTTAAACTTGATGTCCGAAAATATTTCGTCTAATAACCGCGACAACACCTGAGCTCCAGTAGCAATTCCGAAGGGTACTCGTTGAAATTCATAAAGCCTCCATGGGACAGCAAAAGCCGTTAGTGGCTTAGACGACTCCGATAAGGGCACTTGGTAGTAGGCGCTATTCAAATCCAAACTAGTAAATACTTTGGCACCCGCAAAATAATGCGCTGCCGAATTTAGATGTGGCATTGGTTGGGCCTCGATCTTTATCTTTTTGTTCAAGTGCCGGTAGTCCACCACTACCCTGAAATCGTCCTCGCCCTTAGGGACCAGAAATACTGGACTACTATAAGTAGACGTGGACGGCCTGATCACTCCCTTTCGTAACATTTCGTCGATCTTTTTACGAAGAATAGCCATTTTAGGTGGGGTGACACGATAGGGTGGTAACTTCACAGGGGTGTCGTCTGTTAGTTGTATATCATACTCCACCAAATTTGTTACTCCTAAACGGTCAGCAAACAATGACCCATGGTTCGCACAGAGTTGTTCCAGCGAACGGCCCTGCTCTTCTGTCAAATGGGGGAAAGCATTGCTGACGTCGCATATATGGTGACGTAGCCCGCCACTCTCCTCCAAAGGTGGTTTGTTGATGACTTGACCGCACTGAAATGCAACTCGTTCGGAAGGGGCAAATGCAAAGGTGATTTCCCCATCCCGAAAATCAAGCCTTAGGCCGACTCTAGTCATAAAGTCCGAGCCTAAAATCAGTTGAAATGGCAGGTCCGGCAGAAGATAGAAATAGTGTTTCCACGTAAAACGCGAAATACGTATGGTCAACAGAACCTTGGCATTCACCTGAAATTTATGACCATTTACAGACACGCACCCAACGCTACACTGTCGCGGTTTGGCCGAGAATTTACCAAGATAGGTATAATAAAACTCCTCGTGTACCAAAGAGCAGGAACTCCCCGAGTCCAAGAGAGCGATTAACTGTCGTTTCCCAACAGTCACCTGTACTGTCGGCTTCAAATTAAAGGGCTTGGCTATTATCCGACGGAATATCCGACAACAGGCAGAAATTCCGCAAGGAGCTCGTTGTCAATCTTGGCGCCTTTGACCATCTACCCCCACGGGTAGTAAAACGCCACCACGCTTCCTGGCCACCGTGCATTGTCTAAACAAATGCTCAGGAGAACCACATCTAAAACAAGACCCTGGCGAGCGAAAACTATCTCGAGCCAAATCTCCTCGGTTAGTCTGCCGCGGCTCAAATCGAACACCATGCAGAGGCACTTGCAATGATTCGCGGTTTCGTGCCGCATTTGACGCCTCATACTCTGCCAAGATCGGCAATAGCCCCTCTAAATCTTTAAACGTAGCAGGACAAGAGCTAAATACCAAAAGAGAACGTACCTCCGGGGTCAACCCCGTAATAATGACGTCACAGATCTGCCGTTCGCTATCTGGCAACCGTAGTATACGCGCAAACAACTTAACCCTGCTAATGTACTCGAAGAAAGGCTCTCCTGATCCCTGGGGTTTCAAATAATGACCTTGAATTAATGTATGTAGCTCCCGACGAGGAACGAAACACTTCAATACACTGTCATGTAATTCAGAGACTGGATCAACACATCCCTTAATACGCCCAATTATACTGCGCACCGCGTCACCCCCTTTTGACATCACTACTTCAAGCAGCTGCAAACCGGGAACTTCGCATAATTCAGCGCAATCCTTAGCTCTTACCAGGAACTTCAGAAATTCAAGAGCTGTAAGAACATCAACAACCTTAAAGACTTGATAAGGTTCAACCAACTGTTGTAAGGGATGAAGTAACTTTAGCGGTTTAAAGGCCGACATTTGAGACGTCACAGTTGGTGTGACAGTAGTCGACTCGGCCCGATCCCCTTTCTGAGCAAGCACTTCTAAATATCTCCTAAACTGCCCCTTCAGCTCGGCTAAGTCAACCCCGAACTTAACCTTAGGACAATATTTTTGGAAATATTCAATCCGCTGCACATAATGCAAGATCCTGGCTGTCAAACGCCTCACCTGCGCTTTCGAAAACCCCGAGATATTACTCAACTCGGAGAACAACTCTTCAAATTCCAGCCGTGCGGCCTCACATAATGACGGTGATTCAGTTACCAATAAATGTTTGTCCGGCAACACAACATAATCGTTATCCTTCACGCCACGAAGTGCGTCTAATAGGGCCGGAACGTCTGCCGACGACAAATCATCACGTCCACGAATCCCCAACTCAAATAGTATTTCGTTCTTACGCAACAGCTGAAAGTCACTCGACATGGTTAATCAAAACAATAACCCAATGCTCAATTTAACTGCCCCACTCGACCATAAGACAACCACGCTCTGCTACCATTTTTGAACCATAGGGGCTTAGGTACAATCGTGAGAAAGGGGGGGGGGAGGAACTGAAAGAAGAGAGCACTAAAAATTCCGAGAACTACAACCTTTATGGATCAATAATTTATACAGCAATGGAAGTCGAAACACAACAGAAATACAGGTAAAACAAACCAATTTGCATAACCCCCAGTCAATTTCCTCTCAAGCGAGGAGTCAGGCAGTCTTCAGCCTATCTGAAAGCCTAAATCTTTCGCGTGGACCCTGAGCCCTAGTTAAAGCCAAACAACTTACCCCGCACGGCGCGAAAGGAGCACTCCGACTGCCGTCTCCTTTCACTGTCAGACCGAGAGGCAACCCATAGGAAGACACTAGCGCAACCCAGCGGGGAAAGCGAGAGTTGCGAAACAAAGGAGGTGCCTCCATAAAACAAAATAAGTGCGATCAGCACAGTATCTAACAGCCTTCTTAGGAACTATCTCTGTTCCCTTCAGTGTAAAACAGCCAGTAAACTGGTTTCTAGAGCCCTTCATGATGACTGCTTCTGTTTTGTGTGGTGCCAACTCTAGTTCATTGTAAGTCATCCATCTATCAATACGTCTTAGCGATTCATTTGCTCTAAATATCAATTCTTGTTTATCTTCGGCAGTTACCACTAAGGCAAGATCGTCTGCAAAAGCAATTTGCATTACGCCGTCTGTCAATTTCAGCCTGAGAACACCGTCGCATAATATATTCCAAAGAGTTGGTCCAAGAATCGAACCCTGTGGTACGCCCGCTGTTATTTCTACATCTTCTTTGTCAATTCTTATTTTCCTTCCTTGAAAGTAGGATGTTAATACATTTATTATGTACGTGGAGATATTCCTTTCCTTTAGACCATCTAATATTGCACTCCAGGTGGCGGAGTTAAAAGCATTTTTCACGTCCAAGGTAATTAATGCGACCCACTTTCCACTCCATTCCGTCTTTATTTTGAGTACAGCATGAATGGCTTGTATTGTTGATTTCTGTTTACGAAATCCATATTGTTGATCAGATAACCCTCCTTTTTCTGTGATCTCTTTTTCTAGCCTGGTCTTAATCATTCCTTCGAACAACTTGCTAAAGGTATTCTTAAAACACAGTGGTCTATACGCTGAGGGCTCTAGAGGAGATTTACCTCCTTTCAAGAGCAGCACTACCTTTGCTATTTTCCACTTATCCGGAAATTCCTGTTTCCGTAACAAGTCGTTTATCGTTCCCAGATATAACTCTGGTGCTATTTTAACAGCAGCTTTAAGAACCTCTGGGTTTATTCCATCGATTCCGGGTGCTTTCCCTGTCTTGATTTTGCTTATTGCCTCATTCATTTCCTCCATAGTAAATAGCTCTACCTTAGCCTTCCTGGCTACTGGTTCCACGTTGTCTTCTCTTGTAGGGAATAACACCCTAGCTATTTCCTTTTTCTTCTCAGTACTCAGGTCAAAAGGAGTTTTATTTATAATTTTCCCTGTGACTATTTTGTAGCCAGCTCTCCATATGTCATGTTCTAACTCATCACACACCTTTTGCCAACTAGTACGTTTGGACTGGTAAATGAGTCTGGTCAAATCATTCCTACATCACCTGTATTTATTCTTTGCTACCTCAATTTCTTCCAAGTCTAAGTTTCTTCTACGAAAGCTTGGTCAGAATTCTTCGTTTTTGTATACATTTTTTCCTTGAATCCTCTATTTCGGTGCTCCACCAATATGGTACTTGGCTTCTATTCGCTCTTGATCTCTTTATCTGACTTAGTTTGCACGCCTCTTGTAAAATCTTAGTCAAACGTTCATGGGTTCCCTCTCCTATGTTAGCATCCACTCCTTTTAACTTCCATTCAAGTGTGGTTTTTAACACCTCCCAATCATATTCTATCTTCCTCTTTTCTAGGTTAAATTCTTTGCGCTCTCTTGTGCCTTGATTTCGAAATAAATAAACCGGTGATCACTGAGAGTTTCCTCCTCTAACACTTGCCAATTCGCGATTTTTCGAGCTATGTTCTGTGAAGAGCACGTAACATCTATGTATGACTCACAGCTGTCTCTGACAAAGGTCGGTAAACCCCCAATATTATGCACCATCAAATCTCGTGTTGCCATCCATTCTGTCCAGTATTCGCCTCTACGGTCTGCTACTGGATATCCCCATTGTGGCGATTTAATATTTATATCGCCCAAAAGGATGCATTCACCACCTGTACGTATACTGTCTTACATTAGGAGGTCTATTCACTCTTAAATACATCCAACGGAATATTAGGTGAGCTGTATCGACAATATAAATTGCACTGCTTCAAATACACACAAACATAACCTTCTTCTTCTCTAACCTTTAACACCTCAAGCTTCTTATTAGTAAAACATAGTGCTACGTCACCTCTTTTATCCTTGACCCAACTGCAATCAGACACTCGTTTCCTGTTTGGCTCACAAGCGACTATGATGTCCACATTCTTCTTAATTGCCGTTGCTTGTACCATGTCGTGGCTCCAGTTTGATCTCATTAGATTGGCCTGGATTATGCGTGAGCAATTCCGCGTGTGACTAACTGACATTTACACTACATTTTCTTCCTAAAATGTCTGTCAATATAGGTGTAAAAATGTTATTTTAACGACATACGACGACAGAGAATACATTGGCGGTTGTGATAGGAAATATAAAAACCTTAAAAAATTAAAACAATTATTTAATGAGTGCTAAACTTTTCGTGACTAACTGACATTTTTGTCAACTGCAGGTCCAACTTCAAACGTTTGTCCTCCGTTTTCTCTGAAAGTTTTCTAATGTGATTTGTTCTGAGAAATCACTTGAGAGAGGAACTTCTAAGCTTTCAAATGACCTGAAAAAAGATTTGGCATGTTATTCTCATCTGGAGATATTTATTCAAAAGGGCAGCGTAACTAACTGACATGAGTTTATGACTAACTGACTCTTGCGAAAATTGTAATACCTTGTCTTTGTTTTACATGGTATAACATGTGTATCATAGTGATACGTATTATACGTTACATACATGTAATACATACAGATGTGCAATTGTATTTATCGTTTTGACAATAATCATATCCTTTAGGGAAACATTAATGTCATGCAACATAAACAGAATAAACAGAAGTTCACAGCTCTCATTTCTTAGCACAGTTACGTCATTGCAAGTATAAAAAGCTGACTCAAAACCATAACAAAGACGACACATGAGAGCACACAGCACACAGCACATACCTGTAACACACTCTTGATTGGACTCCTTATAGTGCAGGAACGCTAAATGCAGTAGCCTCGTAGTACACGCGCATATCACTACACTGTTTTTATTTCCGAAAGTTGTGCATCATTCTGACACTTTCCGCACATGAAAGAAAACCATATTCCACAACATTTAAACCTAATACTTTCACATAATGAACCTGCTGAGTGGACGGCATAGGTGAAATGCGTTCAAATCTTTTGCCGAGAAATTCCTTTGCTTCTTCAATTTCAGGCAGGGAAACCTCAAGAATACATATTTTGGTTTTCTTTCTAACAGTATTAACATATTCTTCAGCACTCTGAATCCTGCTTCCTGCTTTCGCAGCTGTCCATGCCATCCTCTTCACTTGTCCTCCAATCGCATCTACTGCCCCCTTTCCGTGATAGGATTCGAAGAAGTGCCATTCAATTGGGATTCCAAATACTTCGGAAAGATATGTCACGTTACTCAATGTGTATTTCTGCTTAAAATGACTAGCAGCACCATCAGAAAACACTTTCACAAGTTCAAGATTCGGAACAGTATCCAATATTTCCGAAAATATATTCCTTAAGCAAATATCAACTGCATATTTGTCACGTGATACATAATCAGACACCAAAGCAAAAGATTGTTTCTGAATTTCACCAATATCTTCTTTTCTATACCAGGCAACAGCAGTAAATATTGAGATCTGTGTATTGTTCCAGTGGGCGGCTCCTTGCATGTGTAGTTCTCAAAGAAGTCGATCTGTATCACAGCTTCACTAATTGCAACATTTTCCCGAGCCTTCTTAAAGGCCTCGGATTGCTGTCTTTTTACATACACGTGATTTAGGAAACGTGGCAGGCAAATGGTCAATTCTTCAACGCAGTCTTTTACAGATCCCTTTTTAACATCTATTTCCATTCTTCCATTACGTGAACTCCACAGGTTCCACTCGCATGGAGAATTAGCGAGTTCATCCGAAATGTCTGCTCCACTCAATCCCGGGCAGTTGGAGCATCCTCTCTGCATACACTTACTCGATTTCTGATCACAAACCACTTGTGCTATGAACTTACGAAATTCGGTCTCAGTGAGTACGTGATTTTTACACAATGCTTTGAGAAGAAACTTCATATTTTCATGTATAATGCATGTGCACACATTATGTGGGATCTGACTTTGAAGACGCACGTGAGCAGGGCGTAATTCAGCAAATTTTGTCAACCTCATGGACATTTGTTCTCGCTCTTGTAGAAAGAGTGCATGTGCTTCTTTTAATGTTACCACTAGATACCTAATGGGAACTTCTTTTGTTTCTCCTTGAACACGGATTTCAATAAAATCATCTCTTCCAGGAGCTTGATAAGATATTGAATCATCCTCATAGAACTTGATGATTGCACTTTTAAGTTCCTCTGATAGTTGTTTTCCTGATACCGGGACAGAATGCTTTGGTTTTACAACATGTAATCCCTCTTCAACTGCTAACTTACGAATCATTTCTTTTCTTTTGCGTGGAGATTGCGGCAATGCTTCCTCAACACGTTTTCTGCACTTTCCAAAATGCTGTCTGCTTTTGAATGCCGCTGTTGTTGATGGAGTATCCTTATCAATCCCTTTTTGGTCTCTTATTTTCTGTCTTGCCCGCTGTGCTTGCTTATGTCTCCTATATTCAGCTTTGAGGTGTTCTCTTCCTTGTTTTGTTTGTTTCAGTATTGCTCTTCCTTTCCTCATAGTCATTTTAATTTTTTCCTTCCATTGTGCGTAACTGCCTTGCTCCTTCAGACGTTGTTGTGTATTCACGTTGTCTTTGGGCTGGTGTTTTAGCCATGGAGTCAGAAACAGACTGATCCGTCTATCCTGACTAAAGTCCCAGAAGCAACTGTACGTGTATGACGGACGACCTCAGGGCGCCAGCACTAAATGTCCGTTAGTCACGTGTTTTGTGGGAAAACGAATGACTATAGAGGAAAACTTTCTGATACTTTTTTATTTGTTACATTGTAATGACGTAGAATCAAAAAGGATATCTTTTTCTGTCTATTAATTTTCCCTGCAGAGGACTTTATCCTTATTTACCGTGACTAACTGACATTGACACACAGTAATAATTAAACAGGCTCTAAGGATGTTTTATAAATGTCGAACATTATTGGCCATAAACACGTTTCGAAGACGAAGAGTCATTGTGTGATGTAGAAAACAACAAAAAAATAAAACAGTTGTACATAACTCCTGAAATATTGATATGAAAATCACTGTTATTTACGCTTATTTTTAGTGTTTTGGAAATATATGGGTAAGAAGTGAAATTTGAACCCATATTCACGTCAAAAACATTTATTTTTCACCTTTTAAGATAGTTTGGAGTGTCTACCATCATCTTTCCTCAGTAAGAAGAGTGGAACATTAATTTCAAATTTTAACACTCGGTATGACATATTCGCGGAATTGCTCACGTATATCACGTATATCCATCATATGAATTTTAGTTTCCTCGATCTGGCATTCAATACCATCTTTCTAAAGACCGGACGTTCCATTTGGTCGAACCTATGTCCCTCTTTTTCACATTTAATGCAAAAGGAGTTGTTTGTACACTCTTTGGCTTGGTGTCCCTGCCCACAAAAATTAAGGCAATCCTCTTTCTTGTTTACTTCTTTCTTGCATTCATGAGCTCTATGTCCTAAATCAAAACATTTGTAGCATCTTGATACGTATACCCACCACGTAGTGGTGGTAGTTGCAGTAATAGTAGTAGTAGTGGTAATGGTTGTGGTGGTGGTAATGGTTGTGATGGTGGTGGTGGTAGTGGTAGTAGTAGTGGTGGTAATGGTGGTGGTGGTGATGGTGGTGATGGTAGTGGTGGTAGTAGTAGTGGTGGTAATGGTGGTTGTGGTGGTGGTAATGGTTGTGATGGTGATGGTGGTGGTGGTAGTGGTGGTGGTAGTAGTAGTAGTAGTAGTGGTAGTAGTATTGGTGGTAGTAGCAGTAATAGTAGTATTAGTAGTAGTGGTAATGGTCGCGGTGGTGATGGTGGTAGTGGTGAGGGTGGTGGTAGCAGTAGTAGTGGTAATGGTTGTGGTGGTGGTGATGGTGGTGATGGTAGTGGTGGTAGTAGTAGTAGTGGTGGTAATGGTGGTTGTGGTGGTGGTAATGGTTGTGATGGTGATGGTGGTGGTGGTAGTGGTGGTGGTGGTAGTAGTATTAGTAGTAGTGGTAGTAGTATTGGTGGTAGTAGCAGTAATAGTAGTATTAGTAGTAGTGGTAATGGTTGTGGTGGTGATGGTGGTGGTGGTGAGGGTGGTGGTAGCAGTAGTAGTGGTAATGGTTGTGGTGGTGGTGATGGTGGTGGTGATGGTGGTGATGGTGGTGATGGTGGAGGTGGTGATGGTGGTGGTAGTAGCAGTAGTAGTGGTAATGGTTGCGGTGGTAGTGCTGGTAGTGGTGGTGGTGGTTGTGGGGGTGGTGGAGGAGGAGAAGGAGAAGCAACACTGTGCACTCGTTCAAAGGAGATGGTACACCTGTAAAGGTCCATTTCAGTTACTTTTATCTTGGACACAGGATGGGCTTAGGTGACCCAATACCTTGGCAAGCAAGTTCTCCTGTTCTAACCCCATTTGATTATTTCTTTTGGAGACTTTCAAGAATATAAGCAACACTGTGCACTCGTTCAAAGGAGATGGTACACCTGTAAAGGTCCATTTCAGTTACTTTTATCTTGGACACAGGATGGGCTTAGGTGACCCAATACCTTGGCAAGCAAGTTCTCCTGTTCTAACCCCATTTGATTATTTCTTTTGGAGACTTTCAAGAATATTGCATTTAAAACAACTCCTCTCAAAGGATCGACAAATCCCATGCATCTGTCACACCCGCAGTTCTCAGCAACGTGATTATATGGATACAACGAGACGGTTGAGAGATTGTCTGAATCAACAAGGCGTAATTTTGAACACCTGTTCTGTGAATGAAGTTACTGTAAGAGTAGCCTTTGATGCTAATAATAACCATGAGAATAACAGCATAACAATAAATCATAGCAATAACAAAAATATTAATATTAATGTAATAATGAAAAAAGATAATACTAAAACTAAGTAAAACAAAACTAATAATTATGATACAAAGAATAGTGATTCTGGTGGTAATAGTACTCACTACTAAAGTAAGAATATCTAACAATAACTAACAATGATAATAGAACTAATAAAAATAATAATGGGGATACTAATTGATGATGAAGATGATAAATTAATAACCATGATAATCATTATGATGATTATGATGATAATACCAATAATAAACACTCTAATAAAACTAATTAGTATAAAATAATAACAAAAGTAATTATAATAACGTGAGAAATAGTAATAATAATTACAAATAATAAACTAATGAGAATAAAATAATAAACGTAGTAACAACATGGTAATAGGAATAGCAATAATTACAATAACTAAAAATGATAATAAGATACATTAATAAGAAACAAAGAAATGCTAATAAAACTTTACGCGACCTCATGTTTGCATGGATTTTGTTACGGCAATTTGAATCTGTAATCCGTAATGTTAGACAATAGCAGAATATACAGGAATGAGTTGATTCCCTGGAAAATAAAGTCTTGTAAGTGAAGTGTAAAATATTCTAAGACTGTTCCTCTCTATTACCACGCGCTGCACTCGCCAGTTGAAGCCTGGGCATTTCCTCTGCCGCTCTCGCTTCTCTTACAAGCAGAACAAAGTTCATGCACGCCACTGACTAGATTTACGCCGGTGATTTCTGCAGCTCTTTTAATGCAGGAAGGGTTATCTGCTTATCCCAATGCCGGCTGGAGTGGATCACCTGGTACAACAGATGATAGTAACCATTATTAAAGCAAAGGAGATAGATGCAAAGGGTAGATAAATAAGCGTTTTCCTGCTTAACGCAGCATTTCCCGTCCAAGTAAAGAGCAACCACCTCTGGGTATGGCTCACTTGAGTTTAATTAGCACCTCCTGATCATAGCAAATGACATGAGCGAAGCGAGCGTGCTCTTCTTAATATGTTTATGATCCACTGCTTATGATATAAGTTAAAGTACGTTGTTCAGATTAAAGAGAATGAAATAATTACTTAGGTGTGTTGTAACGTTGTGCATTGTAGGAGAACCTGGGACACAGCCACCTACCCACCCCGTTTAGTACGTTTTATTATACGATAATATAATCACGTAACTACAACAAACATAGCCATCTTCCCGCTACAGAGCATGCGCAATGGCGACTTCTAACCCAAAACAGAAGCGCAATGTGCGGTATTAGTGATGTTTTTATTTTTTATTTTACAGTGAAATGTGGGTACTGCATTAAACCAGAGAAAGTAGCTTATAACGGACCACGCATATAAAATTGGCCCTATTAAGTTAGAGTAACTACAAACGAATGAGAAACGAATTGCCGAAATGCACTCAGCATTCATTGAAGATGTTGAAAGTGGCCCCCTTCAGGATCAGTGCACAGCTTTGCACGTCTAACCATATTCAGAGTTGGGGGCTACTTCACAGCTGTTGTAATTGGTGTGAATTTGTTTCCTAGATCTTGCTTTCCAAATATCCGCACACGTTGCGAAACCCGGGACCGTAGTGACCGCAAAACTGTACTAACAGTTCGATCCGCTCAGAGAACATACTTCCACACTTTGCGTTATTTATTGGATCGAGAAAGGCATTTTCCAGAATATGAGCACCAATGTGTATATGAGATGATGAAATAAACTAAAATGCTGACAGAACCATCCCAATTATCGATTATTCGTATTGCATATTGCGATAGTGCCATTCGATTCAACCTTAACGATCAATTTCAACAGAAATTTACATTAATGCACAACGGATATAGATCATTTGCTATATATATGCACACGATGTCCCAAAAACACCGACAACGTTTAGTATATTGTACGGGACGGCAAACTGATCTGTTTTCAAAGAGGAACCCCTGTCCGGAAATGCACTGTTTGGAAGCTGTAGCGCATCGAAGTGTAAGATGGATGTATACCTTCACATTTCCTCAATAAACCCAACATCGAGCTGTCTACAATACAAACGGGCTTCGAACTGTGTACCTTCTACGTCATACCGGAGCCTACGTCGGTGGTGCAGAGCCTCACTCGATACGTGCGGTTTGTCTTTGAAGATTGTCAATCGCTCCGTGGGCTCGAGCAATAAGATCCTCTGCTCATTACAGGAGTGACATACGTCATACATTTCATACAACTCCACAGAAAATAGTCGAGAAGTGTCAGATGTAGCTACTCAGCTGGCCATGGAACTGGTTCAGCTCTACGAATCCATTCATTCGGATATGCGACTTGAGGTGATTCTGCACATTTACATCAAAGTGTGCTGGAGCTCATATCGGCCATTTCAGTAGCTGTGTACTAGCATGATGCACTGGTGTTAAAAACGGTAACACTGGAAGCTGCGCAAGTAATGCAGCAGGATGCGCACCAAGGACTTTATGGAGGAATTTAGCGCATGCGTAGGAAAGTTATGTTCAGGTCGTTCATCCCAGTACACAGGTGGCTAAAGGGTTGCATACCTTCCGTATTAAGATACCAAAAATGAATGTTAACAAATTGTCACAACCATTCGTTCTCACACTTCGACGCTCTCCAGCGTCCAAACCGTGCATTTCCGTAAAGGGGTTCCTATTCGATGACCGATCAGTTTGGCATCGCGCACAACGCTTAGTATGTTGTGCGGGACGTTAGTCTAATCGGTTTTCAAATAGGAAACCCTGTCCAGAAGTGCACGGTTTGGACGCTGTAGCGCATCGAAGTGTGAGATGGACGTGTGCACACATTTCCTCAATAAACCCAACATCGAGGTGTATACATTACAGTTGGGCTTCGAACTGCGTACCTCCTACGTCATTGCAGAGCCTACATTAGCGGTGGTGGGCCTGATATACATTACCCAACACATGTGGTATTTTTTTATCATTTTCAATCGCTCCGTGGATTCAAGCCACAAGGCCTTACGCTGACGTTACAGGAGTGCCATACACCATACTCTTCATACAACACCACAGAAAATAGTCGAGAGGTGCCAGATCTGGCAACCAACACGGCCATGAAATGTGTCCACCTCTACCAATCCATTGATTTGAATATGCGACGTTGAGGTGATTCCGCACATTTACAGCAAAGTGTGCAGGAGCTCATATCGGAATTGCAGCAGTTGTGTACTGGTACGTGTTGCACCACTGTTAAAAGACGTTGTTGTACTGGAAACTACGCAAGTAGCGCACCAAGGACTCTATGGATGAATTTAGCGCATGTGCAGGAATGTTACTAGGCTCAGCCCGTTGATCCCAGTGCACAGATGGCTAAAGGGTTGCATACCGTTCGTATTAAGATACAAAAATGAATTTTAACAAGTTGTCACAACCGTTCGTTCTCAAACTTCGACGCTCCTCTGCGTCAAAACCGTGCATTTCCGGACAGGGGTTCCTATTTGAAAACCGATCTGTTTAACGTCCCACACAACATACTAAGCGTTGTCAGTGTTTTTTTTTTCGGGGGGGGGGCATCCAGTATTTATACACATATACAGGATGATTCAAATGTTTCTTGACATTTTCCTCATATCGTTAATTTATGCATTAATTGGAAAGTATGCGTACAACAGAGGAAACATTAGCTGTCGGTTTCGCTCCAATCCTAGGACTGACTTACAAGTAGGTCCAAGAAGAATTAACTAGAAAGTACATCAAACCAGGTGCTAGCAGGCAAGCCATTAGAGATCTGGTACTGGAACTGGAACGGACGGGATCTATTGCTGATGAGGCACGTAGTGGGAGGACAGCTACAACACCAGAAGACGAGAAAACCATACGGGATGCCATCACGTAGAGTTCCGGTGCGTCAACCAGGAGACTCAGCAGCGAGCTGGGTATGCCCCAAAGCGCTGTATGGCGTTCCTTGTGATTCAAACTGCACAAACGCCCTTATCACATCCACATAATGTATAAGCTTGAACCAGAGGACTATGCAGCTCTACATGCTCTGTTAAATGCCATTGAAAATGAAGACTTCATGGAACATGTGTTGTTCAGTGATGACATAACATTCCACACATGTAGACTTATCAATAGGCATAATTTTGTAGGATTTGGTCAAACGCCATACAAGAGTTGCAGAGAGACACATCAAAGCTAAATGTGTGGCTGGGAATGACAAAAGCAAAAATTTACGGGCCTCTCATGTTTGCGGAACCATCAGTAACTGGAATTACGTATCTTGACATGCTTCAGCAATTCCTGGAGCCGCAGCTGGCACAGGATGAAGACAAGATACTGTGGTTTTCCAGCAAGATGTTGCATCACTCCATTTTGCCATCATTTTCCGTGACCGCCTCAACGAAGTTTTCCTTGGTAGGTGGATCGGTCGTGGTTCACCGAGAATTTGGGTGGCCCACTATCTGACACCACTAGATTTCTTTATCTGGGATTTCGTCAAGTCCAAAGTGTATGCAATGAAGATCACCACCTTACAGTAATTGAAAAGCCGAATAGCTGCAGCGGTAGCTACAATCACGTCAGCTATGCTGGCAAAAAAGCGTTTCGATCTACACAACAAAGATTGAGTCTGTGCCGTGATTTAAAAGGGTCACCACATTGATATGTACTAAGTTTAGTCCAGTAGTCATTTACTTTCCATATGTACTACAAGGTTTGACATAAAACATTGTTTTCACGAAAATGTCAAGAGACTTTTGAACCACCCCGTGTATACATATATAAATAACTACACCTAACCTCATTAGAAACCTAACCTGATATCCTGATATATAAAAAAGTCATATAAGTATATTGAGAACGCAATTGTTACCCATTACGGGAATGCCACTACACAAACTCCTTCTGAACGTTTTGCTATTCCTATGAACTTGGCTTTGGGTTAAATGTACGGAGTTCCATGGTGATGTGTGCCTTAGTGGAAACATGTATAACAGTGCATAGTATTAAAAGCTGAAAGCACTATTGTAGCAAGTAATAAACACAAATTAAAGTTAAAATAAAAGTTTTACGTATTTGGTTGAATGGTAACTCCTTGAAGTTCAATGCGGTGATGGGCAGCTTTCAGGATTTTCACATTTGTAATTGAATGTAATCAAACATTTCATCATTATATCTTGCGAAAACTGCATTCAAGTGTCTCCATCGAGGTAACAAGCGGTTGCCATGGAAAGCAAAAACGAAAACTAAAAAGAAGCAATAGTGATGATGATAATGATGATAATAATAATAGTAACAATAATAATAATAATAATAATAATAATAATAATAATAATAATAATAATAATAATAATAATAATAATAATAATAATAATAATAATAAGAAGAAGAAGAAGAAGAAGAAGAAGAAGAAGAAGAAGAAGAAGAAGAAGAAGAAGAAGAAGAAGAAGAAGAAGAAGAAGAAGATAAACAAAGTGAGTTACGACCTCCCATTTGAGAAAAGTATACGAATTGGAAAACTTGCACGAATAATAAGGAACATCTCCCAAATGGTTCAATCAACAAACATCTTCATTTGGACATAAATTGTGTATTTTAACACGATCTACAGATGCTCATACACAATTGATAGGTCGAGTTATAACTGTACGCGTGGTGGCCTCAGGTACTCTAAAATTACTTTCTTCTACATATTTGTTCATAAATACAGTCGAAACAAGTTATAGGTTATTTACAAATGTTTATAATTTTTGGATATACATACAACGTTTGAGTAGAATATATTATATATAGTTGTTTCATTACATACTTCGGTCCTTTTCTGCAGAGAGTTGGACAAGAAGTAGCAGGATCTTGTAGATTATGGCTTATAATGCTTTGTGTTGGTCTGTCAAAAGAAAAAAAAAAAAAGCGTGGTAAGATATTTTCAAAAAGCTGTTCCTCAAACATGCTCACCTTTGTGACCTTCGCCAGCTTTAATACCGAGAATCTACGGAAAATGTACCTGCAATAAAGATACTAAAGCAATCAACAAACCCGTGAATTTATGATTATCTGCCAAGATCGAGGGAAGGAGAAGCACCCAATGTTGCCTTAATAAAGTATGTAAACTGCACTTCCTCTCAAAACATTAGTGTTATTCGTGCCTCAAATAGATGTAAGATGACCTTGACTCCAGCAAGTAGATGTGATCGAGCAGTGGGCTTCGAACTCTATTGTAACTGGGCACAGATCCATTATTTTGTTTTGTTCCTTTCTCGCTTTGTTGTGTCAGTTGACGGCTGGGATATATGTTGCCTTGCTCGCAGAAAGAAAATAGAACCTGTGGCGGCTACGTCCAGACAGGCTCTTTTTGTGGCATGCTCTCTCTACAACAGGTAAGTAGCAATGCGCCCTGGATTCACTTTTAGAGTATGGTTAACAACACTAAGTACGGTTATCAAATTACCTACTTATGTACATAAGCTTTGAAATTGGAAGTTCCTCCTTTTCCGGTTGTAGCAGATGTCAAATTTAAGCGCCAAAAATGAAAACACACTTCATACTTGTACTAAAAAATTCCTGCAGCATTTTATTTATGTAGTTTCTTAGCCCTTATCCTCTCGTAAGTTCTGCAATATGGTAGCAATAGGTTTAAAACATGCAACAATAACATGTTGACAAATGTGAGAAAATGTATGTTGAGAATGTAAATCTCCCGGACTGTTCAGTTATCCTTTGGCTTGTTTCTACAAAACGAGACCTAAGTCTTGACGGCAGCTGTCAGTTGTACACATATCTCCAGTGGCAAATAAGGTATGGTTTGTTTCAGGATGATTGAACAATTGTGCGCCTTATGTGAGCAACCAGCCAATCAACGTTGTGCTGGTTGTCGACTTACTTACTACTGCTCCAGGGATCATCAGAGGTTGCACTGGAAAAGTCATCGAGAACAATGTAAATCATTCAAAGTAAGTACAACATAACAAATTAAATAAGAACGGCCAGTAACAAGCGTTATTTAATTATTAAAAATTTCAAAATATTCACTGACATTGACAAATTGCATTAAAACCTAAATGTGTCGCGCAGAAAGGAAAAAGGAATATCAGTTTTGGTATTTTTTACTTCCACTGTGTACCAGCGTGCTTTCTTTATACTGTATCAGTACATATGGCGTTCGGCCAATAAAATACGCATGCCGCTTTAGTTGAAAGTATATCTTATTTTCTAAATACAGTGTAAAATTTCCTTACAACACTGATATCAAATTTAACTTAAATGTTTTGGGTAACTGCCAAGTTTGCAAAATAAGAAATTACAGGAATCGCCCATCCCACTTAACTCTTTGGTTAAAAACGCTCAGTATTTCCTATTTCTTCGGAAAATACTATAACATAATTTAAATAAAAATATATTTGGTGTCCCAAAAGACACGGACAACGCTTAGTATGCCGTGCGGGATGGCAAACTGATCAGCTTTCAGATAGGAACTTGTCTGTCCGGAAATGCACAGGTTGGACGCTGGTGAGTGTCGAAGTTTGAGAACGAACGGTTTTGACAATTTCTTAATATTCGTTTTGTTATCTTAATACAGAAGGTATGCAACCCTTTAAACATCTATGTACTGGGATGAACGACCTGAGCAGAATAACATTCCTGCGCGTGCGCTAAATTCCTTCATAGAGTCCATGGTGCACATCCTACTGCGTTACTTGTGTAGTTTCCAGTACAGTAACCTTTTTTAATAGTAGTGCGACACGTAGCAGTGTACAGCTGCTGAAATGGTCGACTTGAGCCTTAGCACACTGATGTAAATGTGCTGAATCACCTCAACATCATATATTCAAATCGATGGATTGGCAGAGGTGGACCAGTTCCATGGCCAGCACGGTCCCCAGATCTGACACCTCCCGACTATTTCCTGTGGAATTGTATGAAGAGTAATGGCACTCCTGTAACTCAGCGGAGGTCAGCTTGAAAATCTTCAAGGGCAACCACGCGTATTGGATTATGTGCATGAGGCTCACCACCACCGATATGTGCTCTACAATGACGTAGAATGTACACAGTTCGAAGCCCGTTTGTAATGTGGACAGCTCGATGTTGGATTTATTGACGAAATGTGAACGCACACCCATCTGATACTTCGATGTGCCAGAGCGTCCGAACCGTGCATTTCCTGGCAGGGGTTCTTCTTTGAAAACCGTTCAGTTTGCCGTCCCGCGCAACATACTAAGCGTTGTCGGTGTTTTTGGGACATCTTGTATAAGTTATAGATAGTGAAAGAATATACTACACCTTGTCTTGAATATTTACTAGTTTGTTTCCAGACCCTCGAGGATCGCATAACTGGGAAACAATTAACATATAAAGAGGGGAATGGGAGATGGCACCTGTAGTTAGCACTGTCTCGACATGTGAACATCCAGTCACAATAGGGCACAAAATAAATATTCCCATTTTCCAATGCAGGTCTAATACACAAACTGATTGCCTAATGCACTAACATAACATGTTTGAGGTAAATTATCTTGCACAGGCTCTAACATTACGAAATAAGAATTTTCCATGTGTGAGAACAGGTACAAACTATATGTATATGTATGTTTATATAACAAAATACATTTATTCACAAATTAATTACACCATATACATAAATACATACGGAAAATAAATACACGAATGCATAAAATTGTTACTAAATTTAAATCAATTATATTTTGAGTTAAAATAAGTCTGAAGCTAGAGAACTTCGTTCCGTGTCACATGACGTGACAGGTGCATCACGGAAGAATGGGATATAGGCATAGATTCGCATTTATTGTTATAATTTAATAAAACCTCTTCTAATGCGCACACATCTGCAGACGGAGTTTTCCTCCAGCACACTTTCGGAATTAAACAATGACACATTCTGAGTCTGATTTATCCAATGTTTGCAGTAGTTCAAATACGAACTGAAGAACCCTAGGAACTTCTATATCTGATGCCTGCAGATGCGATACGGTTTTAGAGAAATCTTCAAAGCGTATTTCAATGAACAGAAAAAGATCCATTGATCATTCTAAAATGAGAGGTTTCACAATAGTCACTGCTGCACATTTCTCTTCATCAAATGTATTTATTAAGTCCATGACTTATAAGAGCAGCCTTACGAATGATGGCCATGACCTTTGCTACGCCACAACCTGTACTCTTGAAGTGCTACACCACCCCACTCAACCCGTCTGTCTCCTGCCTCTGTGACCCAAACCGAGGCCTGCTTATAAGTCATATCAGGGCAAAATTATTCCAAAAGGGTTAATGATATACTTTACCGAGCGCTGCAAGAGACGGTCCTCTATGTAATAGTATATGATGCAAGCGTATTTGCGTTTTAAATTCAACTGCAGTGTCAGAGTTTCCTTCGGCAATGGTTGTAATGTTTTTCTCCATATTGTTTAAAATAATTTTATATTTTTACGTTGCTTTTTCCTCCTCATGTAAGCACACACACACACAAACACACACACACACACACTTACCCACATACAGGTACACATGCCCAAAGGGGGACTGCAATCCGCAGTACTTGGCGCCGTAAAACACTAAGGTCAGGCATGGCCACATGGAATTGCTTGTATTTACAATTCCTGGACAGGGACCTTACTGGTGAGCACATTTATTTAGACCTTTTTTATGGTCGACACAAAAGCTATTACTTGTTTTCTGTACTTACAGAAGACGACAGTTTTACTTATAGACGCTTTAGGTCATATATGGGGGAGAACCGACACAGTGTCATTTCCCGTGCATCGCAGCTTTAACCCCATCCACTCTCCTACCAGGCCACACACCCCGCTGTTATTGATTACCTCAGAGAAATGGCCAGTCCCTCAAATCATATCAGTGGTGGTATCACGTCGCATAACAAGGTAAAAAGATACCTCAGGGTCAAATGGGAAAATAAGTACTTTGTGTTCCTAGTAAAAATAAAGCATTGTGTTTGCCAGACATCGGCAAACATGTACTCAATGAGGTATCAGTATGACGTCTCAACATGCAACCCGCAATGCACATGACGTAATGTAGAACAGGGGATGGCATTGACCTTCGTTCAGATTCAGTGGTGGACTCGCTCGCTACAGAGTACAATAAGGAATAGTACACATACTTGAATCCAGCTATTTTGGTCTACGATACTTTAGATAGGCCTAGATATTTGAGCAATATATTTCAATTCACTTCTATTTGCAATGTACCATGAAAATCTAGTGATATATCACAAGTGGCCTAAAATATGTATCAGAGAAAGCGAAAATGATCACGAAAAAGTAGTAAATTTGTTATTGGATGAAATTTATTAAAACCTGCAATTTCTTATAAAGGGGTAACATACAGGGTCTTTCAAATGCACAAGAACCTGCAAAAACAGTGCAAACGTTTATGATAACATATTAAACATCCAGGAATAAAGATGTTGTAGCTCTGTATCCAGTGAAAAATTTAACAGCACAAAAGCTGCATGAGCAGATTCTCGCTGTAATTAAAGCTTTGACTCGATGTGGATTTAGGGTATTGACCTTGATATCAGATAACAACAGAGTTAATAGAAGCACTTTTGAGAAGCTGTGCAATGGTTCTTTAAAATGCTGTTTTAAAAACCCAGTGAAGCCAGATGAAGATATCTTCATACTATTTGATACAGTGCACCTAATTAGGTCCATTAGAAATAATTGGTTAAATCAAAAGGATAGTGAACAAACATTCCACATTCCAATTCCAGACTTATATTTTCCTTCTTCAGCAAAAATGTCATCAGAGTTAGTACTAGCACTGCTAGATGTTCCTCCTCCTGTTCCTCCAGCACAATATTTAAAAGCAACTATTGGAATTTTGAAAAAAATGCATGCAAATGAAAAAGGAAGTGTTGTGAATCTAGCACCTTCATTTTCTGCTAAGGTTTTATACCCATCATCAATTGATTGAAAGACAAAACGTGGCATATCCACTGAAACTTTTTGATGAAAAGAACATTGCAGCACTTAAAGTAATAAAAACTCTGGATGCAAGAGCGACAGTTAAATGTTTGGAAACAATTTTGTTCTGGTGTAAATGTGTAAATGTGAAACATCCACTCAAAGGGAAGCACTTAAGAGATAAACTTTCTTATCCAGTCAGAAGCCCAGAATGCCCATCAATAGATTTTCTTAAAAATTTCACAAAGTGGTTAGAGGAGTGGGGCAAGATCAGCGTTAATGAGACTGGCGATAAACGACATGGGAAGTTATCATCTGAAACTCATACAGCACTTCTTCGTACCTACCACTAACACTCTGGTCAAACTCACAAAATTCTTATTGGAAGAAATGAAATTCGAATATGTGCTTCTAGGAAAATTTCAGACACATCACCTTGAAGCTCGTTTTGGTCAGTACAGACAAATGAGCGGAGGAAATTACAATGTTTCAGTAATGCAAATTTTGGAGTCAGAAAGGAAGTTGAAGGTTATGAGTGCTTATGACTCCTTAAAAGGAGGTGAATTTAAAATTAAAGATATAAGCCATGACACTTCAATAGAAAGTCATATGGAAGAAGAAACAGAGGAAAATGTTTTTGATACATTTGAAAACATAATTCATGAATGTAGGAACGTCTATATAAGTGAGCAGAATAAAATGACCCTACTTATATATTGCAGGATATGCAGCTAACAGTGTTGTGCACAATTTAAAGTGTGAAAGCTGTAGGAACAATTTATGCTCTGAACGCAGAATGGGTTTTGATGTTATGGCACTCCTGTAAGGTCAGCGGAGGACCTTACGGCTCGAGTCCACGGAGCGATTGAAAATCTTCAAAGACAGTAGCACATAATTGCGCCATGTGCATGAGGCTCACCACCGCCGATATAGGCTCTGCAATGACGTAGCAGGTACACAGCTCGAAGCCCGTTTGTAATCTAGACAGCTCGATGTTGGGTTTGTTGACGAAATGTGAACACACACCCATCTTACACTTTGATGCGCCACAGCATCCAAACCGTGCATTTACGGACAGGGGTTCCCGTTTGAAAACCAGTCAGTTTGCCATCCCACACAACACACTAAGCGTTGTCGGTGCTTTTTGGGACAACTTGTGTGTGTGTGTGTGTGTGTGTGTGTGTGTGTGTGTGTGTGTGTGTGTGTGCGTGTGTGTGTAGCGAATCATATCACCTAATCTCCGCTTAAATTGAAATCTAAATAAATTATTTGTATAACAAACGTTTTCTGGTAATATTTATTTTATTTATCAGATTGCCTCCTTCACGTGGGCCCTATTGAAGATTATTCATTCACAGAAAAATGGTTAGTTTCGATATGCCTATAATCAAAGAAATTCTGTCCATCAAAGGGCTTCAGATTTGAAAAGGCAGAGCAACTCTGGGTGAAGCCATCTTTATAGTTGAAAGGGTATCTTAAGGCACAAGTGGCACTTTGAGTGAACTACCTGAAGAGAATTACTATTTCACATGAGTTTCGGCAGACTTTTTTCCATGAGGGGCACATGTTGGGAGTTTGCAATCAAATAATATTAAATCATTATTTTACGGTCAAAATTTATATTATTTGTTGCACATAACCATATTAATTTGTGCTAAATAAAAATTGTTCTTTACATCAAAATTAAAATCATAGTTTAATAGTCAGTAATTGGCTGCACATAAATTCACCAAATTCCAAGGGGGGGGGGGGGCCACGGCACCTCCTTGCCCGCCCTTTGCGACACCCATGCTATTTCATACTTTCAAGCTGGATGCAGTTTCAAAATACGAGCACATATCGCATGATAGAAAAATAAAAGATGTCAGAAATACTCAAGTCATGTACACTGCAATACAAGGCATCTCTTTTATTAACATTTCAGGTTTGTTTCGCGGGAATTTGCAAACAGGTGCTACAAAATTTGATGAAGTCAATTGAATAAGAATTGTGTATTGTAATAAATGTATGGAGGCTAGGAGAAAGGATAAGCAACTCAGAACAAATTGGCGCTAGCTGGAATGTTTCAGCGTTTTATTCACCAGTTCAATTTTACATTAAATCAGAGCAAGGTGATTGCATTTAACAAGCGCCGTAAACACTACCGTGAAAAATAACTACGCTAGTATCTATTAAATAATCCTAATCCTAGGTGGGAAGATTAAGGTGGCGTTAAGGATACCCATCTGTGAAATTTTGAAAATCTACAGTTTTCATTCGATTGATTTGAAATTTTAACACAGCAATCACTATATAGTGAGGAGTAACTGTGCTACATTTCACACATTTAATCAGATTAGTTGCTAACATATTACTATTTTATTATATTTTTTTTTTAATATTTGTATAAATGGTTCCCCATGATGCAATTTTGATTTGAAAAACTTAATAATTTTCAGTTATCTCCTGTAATAGAATGTTAGCAAATTGATGAGATAATTTCTTAATCTTGTTATTAGTTTGGATAAAAATAAATTTTAAAGTTTAAATTCATAATTTTTTTCATTTAAATTTCGAAATGTAAACTTTAATATTTAATTACTCAGCAGTTATTCACGTTATGAGAAAATTATCTCATCATTTCTTTTTAGTGTTATTTCTAAGCAGGTACACCAAATTTCATGCATGAGTACTAAAAATTGCATCATGTGGAGCGTTTTAAAGAGTAAACGGTGCTAAAAATAAGAACATGGAAAAACTAAGTTTGAAGCCATAGCAAGGATAATGGAACTGTATGGATTTAAATGGACACGACCACTTACAGGCAATCAGTTAGAAACCCATGCGACATAGTTAAAAAGGCCGTAAGGCTATAAAAAGCATATCAAAATAAAGCAGAAGATTTATACTATTTGATAAAACAAAAATCCATTTTTGGCAATTTTTGGCAATTTTTGAAATTTTTAGCCTTTTTATACAGATGGGTATCCTTAACTTGCAAAATGAATTGTTCCCTCCGTTGACAGAAAAAAGCATATCTCCGAGTAGATATATCTAATTTGTTTGAAATGCTGTGAGCTTCTTATTATCATGACTAACTACAGCATAATTTTGAGTGTTTTATACCTGATACAAGTGGTTTTACAGTATATTTCATCCATTAATAAAAAAAGATAAAAATAACTTACTGTGGAATGGAAACGCATAATAACACAACAATTTATATGAACTATCTCATACTCATGCTTAATAACCTGAACCTATAATATTTGCAACTTGTGCTTTAATTAGTTTTAATTAATTTTTAAAACTTCTTAATTCAACATTTAGGTTGTGAATTTTTCACATGCAGTATTTAGCAGAATGAGTATTGTTTTAGGTTCAGATTCATAATCACATATATACCAATAAACACAAAACATCATGCAATTCTACCCAGTAGTTCCTGAGAAAATGTATATTTTATAAAGAAAATGTAATTAGAAGGAAACAGTATGGATATCTGGGTACCTGGGACGGTTTCCTCCACTGGAGCTGTAAAACTTCCCATTCTTTTTTGAACATGACCTATACATTCTGGTTTTTCAATTGTCACATTATGCCATCTAGCATACAAAGCTTGAAATTTGCAGTACTTTAGAAGGCAAATTTGAAATCTGTATCACGTAGAAAAGTGATGATATTAAAGTGCACAGTAAAGTGGCATTTAATCGCCACAACCACTTCAGAAATGTTAAACTCAACAACTTATGAATAAAAATATAATGAAGATAGCACAATGTGAACAACTTTTACACGATTTACCAGCATGTTGGTCACCTGATGCACAAATAAAAAAATTAAAAAAATCATATTTAATAAAAGTTAATGCCACCCTAATTTCAGAATTTCACCCAACATATGTTATCTATGCTAACCAAATTACTTACACATACGCAAAATGTGGGAAAAGAGTTTTAGAAAGAAGATCATAAACAAGTTGTTTAGTTGCTTTTGGAGGTGGAATTGGCGACCAGTTTGTTCGCAGCGTAGGTAATACCACTGTCTTCGGGAAAAGTCACTGCTTACGTAGCACCGAATGCTAATTCTGGATATAAGGTAAACGTGAAAGTCACTAACTTCAGCTTGAACTAAAGAACGTGCTTGTGACAGTGCCAAACGCTCGGAAAGAAGAATTCTTATATTCTTCAGAAATGGTCGTCTCCATTGCGTTATGGTAGCGCTGCTGCTTACCAAGCGGAGGATCCGGGTTCGATTCCCGGTACCGGCGTGGGGATTTTCTCCCACTGGGAGACCTGGTCCGGGCTATACTCAGCCTCGTTAGGTCCCTAAAGGGCCAACTGAGGAGCTGCTTGATTGAGAATTAGCGGCCCCTAGCCGAGAATACCGCATAACCAGGCGGAAAAGACCACGTCGCTGGCCACGTCTCACCTGTAGTGTTGCGCCCCAGTCATGACGCCTGTAGTGGGTAGAGTTGAGGCACGCAGCGGTCGGGCGGTAGGCTTTGGCTCGGATGGGCTCTTGTGCCACGGAATTACGGTTTATTATCGAGAGATAGTTGAACATTACTGAAAGCATATATCAAGGAAAGGACGCCTTTTTGTACCAGCAAAGGTGCAACATGAAGTTAAATCTCCCTTAAATTCATGCATTGTGTCAGGCATATGACGTGCATTTTTATAGGCATGTGAAACAGTTGACATCGCTACAGCAGTAATGCATATATTTATTATGAAACGGTAGAGGTATTACCTTGCAGAAGTTGGAATAAAGGTTCACTTATTCATATTCAGCTCTCGGCTCCAGTTTTAAGAATACAATCACTGTTTCTAAAAAGACAACTACATAGCATGTTATTTGAAACCCCTGAATAAATTCAGTACACATGTTCTCTTATTGTTGTCCTTTCTTCTGCGGAATTTGTAATATTCACTGTACGTGTTTCAGGTAAACTTAGGGCAGACTAAGTGTAGGGTAAATTAACACATACGGGTGGAGAAAACTGGAAGTTTGGGAGCAACTTTGCCACAACATTCCCTACCTTCAAATAGACTATGCCCGTGTTTTAGCTGCAGAAACAAAATAAAGGAAGGACTAGTTTGGGAAGCCAAACTCATTTAAATGTCCAGAAAACATCAACAGGGATGATGGATTACGTTTGTGTAACATCTAGTTACCCTGTTGGTACCCCTGCAAAAGAAATATACCAGTTGCCTTAGATAAGCGTCAACAGGACTGGTCCGACAAGGCCTCTTCATTCCTCTTCCTTCCATCAAATCTGCTACAGGTGCCAGTTGGGCGTAAATCACTTGCGTCATCTTTGAAATTTAGGATTTATTCAACCAATCCTTAAGCCGTCGTTTAATAGCCGAATGATGAACAAAAGTGGTCAGAAATTGTACGCTGCAATTCTTTAAAAAGGGCTTCATGAATTGCAGCTGATTTAAGTAGTATTTACGTTTTCGTTTGCTTTTTCAATAGCCACCACCTCAAGTATTTGTGGCTACTTCGCAATCAGTTAACAAAAAACGCTGAAACACGCATCAAACGCCTTTTAATAATCTACTGGTTTGACGAAATTTCAGTCAATTACATAAGGAAATCTTCCAATTTTGTCCACTTTGAATATCACGAAAGTTGATGCCCGAAAGCTGAGCGAAGCATTTTTTTTTCTTAAATTTTCGATTTTAATTCACTAAACGGGAATCCAAAAGCCAATCTCTGGCTTGTTCCCACTGGTCACAGTTTAGTTGCATAGTCTGTAATGTAAAATATATAGCAGAAAGTGAACATATTACAAATTTAGATTCTTAACGATGTATCCAAGCCGTTCTATATAAAATACATGAATGGATATTGTTTGCAATGAAGCTAATTGCCGATCACGCGGATATCCCCCATTTGTACAGCAAAACCTTTGCACTTTACTCGTAACTGGTTTCGATTACACTGTGTACTAGACTTTCATATAAACTTTAAGAGTGTATGCCATTCCGACACTACTCCGGAGTGAAATGTAACTTAACATAATCCTCCAACGTTCAGAATGAGGCCGTACATACCGTCCATTAACATATCACCTGAGGTGTCCTGTCTTACCGGTGCTTTTGGTAAATTGGGCGAATTCACAACTTTCGAGTCAAACACTGAAACCTTCAGGAGATATTGCCTGTTTAGAATGAAAAAGGAGCAGTAAAATTCACACCAAACGCACCACACCCGCTTTAGTTAGAAATTAACTATTACTCGAATCAACTATCCAGGGCAAATTCATGTTTAATTATACTCCGCAAGCAGGATTAAAAGTAGGTTTCCACTTCATTACATGCTAGGAGACAGTGGAAACCCCTTGCCAAGTGACATTATGTCATGAAAAAAGCTGTTCTGCTTAGTATTCCCGGCTACTGCAAAAATACAAATAAAATTGCCCGAAGCTAACGAAGTGGAAGCAAGTTAGCTGTCGATAAACCGAAACTTGTTCCCAGCTCTCGCGAAAACACTTTAGAGTAGTGATGCCTAGCTTTATGGAAAAGAGGGGTGGGAAAATTTGCCTCCAGCTACTTTTCCCTGAGCTTTGACGCATTCATGGGACTCAAAAATAAAGCTCTCTAATGCTCAGTTATCTCATTGAGTGAAGCGGAAATGCTTAATTCACAAAACGGAGGTGGGTTAGAGCGATCAAGAGACGCTATGAACAAAGTTAGGACAAGTATCCACGGAGTGGGAAATGAACGTTAACTACCGTAACATACTGAACACACGTACTGTTCGACTGCAGAACTGGCCGTGTAGAGTTGGTCGCTCTGTGTTTACGTTCTGTTCTGCGCTATACAAAGTTCTGTATGTCACAATCGTCACATGCTGACACACTGAAAACATTGATGGAAGAATTTGGAACATATTCCACCGTGAATGGTGAAAACATACAATGTTGGTTGTGTCATTCAGAAATACCACATTGCAAAGAAAATTGTTAAAACATGTGTAATTCAAACAGAAAGATACAAGTCACTTGTTGCATCGTCAGGTAGTAAAATGGCAGAAGTAGATGAAAGTTCACCATTACAATCGGAGTCCTTTGAAGACCTGTATAAAATGATGATACATGCCAATATATCAATCATTTCACAAACTACTTACAGCATCCGTATTTTAAAGACTTCATTAGGAAATATGCATAACTAGTGGACAAACAAACCTAAGAATGAGAAGATAATAGAACACGTAGGTGGTTTTAATATTTGGCAATACACTTGTATGTATATGTAATGTCATTTTTTAATTAGATTTGTTGTTACACCCCTTGGCTGTGATGTTTATAGATCCAGGTTACCTCCCTTCTCCTCTCCACACTAACCATACATACCTACAACCCGCACACATTGCAAGGAAAAGGGTACTTGTCCTAGCTCTAGCCATTAGCACATAGAGACAATGTTGAGCATCACTGCTTTAGAGGAAAACAGCGGAAACATCGCTGTAGCCATTTGAGCTGTATTCCGGTGCCTGGTTGAGTTGAAAGCGAGGCAGAGCTATGTATAAAGGGAGTACGTGTAACTCTTTCGTTTGATGTGGTATACTGTGCCTCAAGTGTATCTGGGCGCCGTAACACGCAGAGCTGTTCAATGTGCCAGAGGCATCAAATGCACAAACAATCAAGAGTTCCTTTACTGTTGCTCTGCTGTAACGGGGAGTGCTATGGCTTGCTATTGCAGAGTTCAACTCTGGTAATGTAACTTTTTTATCGGATTAATAAGCTGTCCCCGTGCATTTTAGAAGTATATATTTGCTCGTTTTATCATAAATAGTTTGACATAAAGGTGTACTATTCCTGTTAAATTATACGAACGCCAGACGGATATTCTATTTAGTATATGTTTCTATCAATGGTGATAATGCACATTTAATAATAGTAATAGTAGCAGTAAGATAAACATTTACAGAAACTATCCCATTGCTTATTTCCTTGTAGGTTAAGGGGAATATTAAAATATTGCTTTGAGGGCTAGTCAAATATTTTAAAGCTTTGAGGTCCCGTTTTCTTTGCACGCTTAGCATATTAAAAAATGAACAACGATGCTGCATTTCAAGAAAATTTAATTTTTACGAAACCGACACAAATAACAAGGAATATCTGCGAAATGGTTCACTGTATAAAAACTTTATTCAGACAAATTTTGTGTTTTAGCGAGATCTACATTTTTGTAGAGTAAGATTTTGCCTATCTCTTATGGTTTATGAGTTATTCAAAAGTCATCCAGAGTAAACAGAACTGCATAGGCTATAGCCAGAAAACTCAAAATATACATTTCATTTGTCATAAAAATATCCCAAACAATGTAATTTTAATCAAAACTGTTAGATTTTCAAGAAAATCAAAATTTTTGACAAATTTTCCATGTGAAGGGTAATTTAGGGTGGGGCTATTCTCCTCAAAATCTTCGTGTCGCTTGCTTGAAAGACATTAAACTTTTCGTTTTTGAGTTTGCTGTCCACAGACTATCAGACACAGACACACACACACACACACACACACACACACACACACACACACACACACACACACACACTCACACACACACACACACACACACGGACCTTTTCCTAAAAAAATGCTTTTTTTAGATTTAGGGGGTCTCAAAACATATATTTCCGTGAAATCTCGACATCGAATTTTTGGGTGGAATACAATACTTCCTCTACTTATTAGGAGAGAAAGTAATAAAGTGGTGAACGAGAATCGAACCTGAAAACAATTTGACCTTTTACTCGAAAACTGGTGTCATTAGTCATAAGTAGGTCCCGGATTTTGATGTAAAGTCATATCTTTTCCTAGTAGTCAGAGACGATGCTTATTGGACACTAAGCACCTCCTGGAACAAACACGTTAGATATAATTATGTGGCTTTATATATCATTATAATGCATATTTACACATTTTGATAACAAAGTTATTTATTTGCATTTAGATTCATTATTTGTCATTTTCTTTCCTTTTCATGAGCAGTCTGTCGACAGCATAACTCAAAAACAAAAGGTTGCCTCAAAACCAAAGTTGGTATTTAAGTTTAATGTCTTTCAAGGATGCGACATGAAGATTTTGAAGAAAACAGCCCCACCCTAAACTATCCTTTACGTGGAACATTTCTCGAAAATTTTGATTTTCTTGAAATGGCTCTAATGATTGTTATTAAAATGCCATATGTTTAGGATATTTTTATGACGAATGAAATATACCACGTGAGTCAGCCGCGCCTTATTTTTTGGAAGCTAGGCCACCCATCAAACGGCATGTACGCCTTAGTCCAGTTTTGCGCTTACTAAAATGTTTTGCTTGACGTTCTTAAAGAGAGAAATGCGCAAAATTGAGAGCAATAGCGGTTTAAGGGACAGAATGTTCTCCTCGCTAAAGTACACCTCCAAAACATACGACTCGTTTACTGAGAGCGAATTCCGGTTTCCAGTCGATTTTACAAACTTTTTATTAGAGTATACATAGCAACGTAATTCAGTAAACGCCTCGGAAAAATTGGACCAATCATATGGGTACACTAACAACGTCAGCTAAAAAGAAAATGGGGGATTCTTGTACTTAGAGCAGGGGTTGGCTACCAAAAATTACGAAAATTTAGAGACACGCCTCATCCATCATGGACCCGTATAGTCAAAACGGACATATTATTAAACAACAGTTTATTTACATTTTTGCGTGAACTACGCCTCGTGCATCTCAATTAATATGCAGAACAGCTTTTGCCATTTAAGTAATAATATTAAAACGCTCAGAAAGTGATTAAAACTGTCTTAAAAGGCTAAATCAAGCCCGAAAACTCGCGAGGTGGCAATGGCATAGCGCCAGGCATGCAAGTCCTACTATTGAATGCGGTACGTGCTTACAGTTGTCTCAAAATAGCTGAATAGGATTGTGACGGGTCCTCTGTGCTAAGCCCTAATGACGTAGGTTCGAGTCTCAGTATTGCAAATATTTTTTTTATGTTCATCAAAACTTGGAAACCGAATTCACAATAATCTAATTATGAAGTCCCTGGGCGTTTAGGACAATATAATTTAAATCGTTTTTGGTTGTCTGCATTTTGTAATTGAACAGGTGTAATGACTTCTGCGCCATTGGACTGGTATAATGTAGTGTGTTGTGAATGCCGACTCCTGCGTTCTCCACACGTATGCTATCGCACGATATTTTGTGCCAGTCTTTCATTATGTATTCGACAGACGAGTACGTAGATATGCTTTTGATCTACGGAGAATTAAGAACAAATACACCGGAGAAAATATCTCGGGAGAGATATCCGAATAGACGACAACCAACAGCAAACAGCTTCCGGAATATTGAAAGGCGTCTGCGTATAACAGCATCACTTGCAAGAATGCCTCCTCATAGACACGCACCAGCAACATCGGGTGTTAATGCAGAAGCAGTTTTGAAAGCCACCCAGAACAATCCGCATACTAGTACGCGGCTAGTTGCTCAGGAGGTGAACATCAGCCAGTCTTCCGTAGTGCGAATATTGAACACTAATGAGTTCCATTCTTATGGTTTGCACCTACACCAAGCACTTCACAGGAGAGATGTCGAAGCTCGAGTGATCTTTTGTGAATGGTTGCCAGATCGAGTAGCAAGTGATGTGGGATTCGCATCCAGGATATTGTTTTCTGACGAATCAAGATTCCACAACAATGGAACTGGAAATCGTCACAATATGCACTATAGGAGTGTTGATAATCCTCATTGGGTAAGGGAGGCAGCATTCCAAGAGCAGTGGGGTGTAAATGTCTGTTGTGGAATCTTGGGAGACCACCTTGTTGAACCATTATTCTTCGAGGGGAATCTAACACGAGCACGCTACCTGGAATTCCTTTGTAGCTCACCCCTTATTATTAGGAAATGTGCCACTACAGCAGCGAATGACGATGTGGTTTCAACACAATGGCGCTCCTCCGTACTGGACGAGGATCATCTGCAATCATTTGAATGCTGCACATCCTGGACATTGGATAGGACGACAAGGACCAGTCCGCTGGCCTGCCAGATCACCTGATCTGACACACCTTGACTTCTCTCTCTGGGGTTATTTAAAAGAACGCATTTATGCAGAGGAGCTGGACAATCCAGAAACCCTTCGTCAGCGTATTACAGTGGCTTGTAGATCTGTTCAAGCCTGTGTATAAAGATATTTATTTATATTGCACCTACCTATAGGTATGTTTAATCAACTACCTAATTGTAGTTCACCAACAAAGAATCATCAAACAATTCCATAAAACGTAAATAAAGCAATAAAAATGAATATAATAACCGTTTTCAGAATAATGATTTGTAAATTGTGAGGATTGCACGGTAAAAAAATTAGCGCATGCGGGTGATTCGAACCACCTTCACAACAGACAGATTACTTCGTAGTCTTGCGCCCGTTCCAACTGAGCTACCTAGTAACGTGTGAGGTAAACATTCCGTTTAAGGTGTAATATTCGCTAGTTCCAGTGAACATTTGCAGAAGTGCAAACATCAGCTGTCTAATTACGATTAAATTAAAATGCGATGTGATAACATCTATATTAGCACTAATTTCATCGAGTTTTTAACATCCATGTTAAATACGCGGGTAGAACCTAGTAATGGGGTCGATGTTTTCATGTTGGACTATAAAATGCGGATTGCATAAAACTCGAGAATAAGGGGCTGACTCACCTGGTGTATTTTGACTTTTCTGACTATAGCCTATGTAGTCCTGTTTATTCTGGATGACTTTTGAATAACTCGTAAGCCGTAAGAGATAGACAAAATCTTACTGTACAGAAAAAGCAGATCTCACTAAAAACACACAGTTTTGTAAATATATATATATTTGTGTGTGTGTGTGTGTGTGTGTGTGTGTGTGTGTGTGTGTGTGTGTGTGTGTGTGTGTGTGTGTGTGTGTGTGTGTGTGTGTACAGTGAACCATTTCGGAGATATTCCTTGTTATTCGTGGCAATTTCGGAAAACTTAAAATTTTGGTGAAATGCAACATCGTTGTTCATCTTTTTATGTGTTAAGTATGCAAAGAGAACGGGATCTCAAAGCTTTAAAAGATTTGAGTATCGCTCAAACCCTACTGTGTTCCCATATTCTCATTGAACGTGCAAGAAGACAAGCAAAGCTAATTTCTGCAAATGTTTATCTCAACTAACACGAAGAAGATAGGAATAAGAGTTTGTACGAATGGTTAGTATAAGAGTAGAGAAAGTCATGTGAGTGTAACATCAGATTTGTAGAAAAAGGTCCGTGGGTGTTCGTGTTTGTGTTTGTTTGTTTGTGTGTGTGTGTGTGTGTGTTTGTGTGTGTGTGTGTGTGTGTGTCAGTCTTTGGACAACAAAAACGAAAAGTGGATCAAAAACCAAAGTTGGTATTTAAGTTTAATGCCTTTCAAGGATGTGACACGAAGATTTTGAAGGAATTTACTCCAATCTAAACTACCCTTTACATGGAAACTTTTTCGAAAATTTTGATTTTCTTGAAAATGGATCTAACGATTTTGATTAAAATGACATGTTTGAGATATTTGGATGAAAAATGAAATGTATACTTTAAACTTTGTGGCTATATCCTATGTAGTCATGTCTACTCTGGATGACTTTTGAATAACTCGTAAACCGTAAGAGATGGACAGTCTTACCACACAAAAAATGTAGTTCCCGCTAAAACACAGAATTTATGTACAAATAAAGTGGTTTGTGGAATGAACCATTTCGGAGATATTCCTTGTTATTTGTATAAGTTTTGGAGAACTTATACGTCTGTAAAATGTAATATCGCTATTCACTTTTTATGTTAGACGTGCAAAGAGAAAGGAATTTGAAAGCTTTAAAAGATTTAACTATCACTCAAAGATTACTCTATACTCATATTCCCATTGCACGTGCAAGAAAACGAGTAATAAGACAATTTCTGTAAATGTTTATCTCAACTAACACGAAGAAGCTGGAAGAATAAGAGTGTGTAAGAATGGTTAGTACAAGAGTAGAGAAAGTCATGTGAGTGTAAGACATCAGATTTTTTATAAAACAGTATACCTTTGTAAGTGAGGTAGTCATGAGAAATAATACAGGTCAGCGTAAACCCAACTAACTTATCCTCTTTTGACGATGAATTATGAAGCATCAATCCGGGGAATCACCGATTACATCAGGAATACGTATGGTAGTAGATTGGATCACTCAGTGGCTGGATATGTGCAGCATGAACGTGATTTGTGAGTCGTGCTGGGCAATTGAAATGCCCAAACGATAACAATAAATTGCATCCCATTTGAAACAGTATGTTTCAGAATTCGGCGAGAACATATTCTCAACTGATTGTGTTGTATTGTTGTGTAAGTGTGAGAAATTAAAGTCCCTGCAAACAAACAGTTCACCGCACAACATCTCGGACGAGCAAAACGTTTGCGATCTCTTCAAAATGTGAAGAAAAAAAAAAAGATGAACAAACCCTTTAATAAGAGTTATGTAAAATGTTTGTTAGTGCAAATATTTCAGTAAGAAAATTAAGCAATTCCAATTTACGCGATTTATTTGAACGCCACACTGGTTGTGCAGTTCCAGAAGAATCAACATGCGTAAAAACTACCTACAAAATGATATGAAGATAGGTTAAACCGATTACGTGAATGTGTGGATAAGAAAAACGTCACGTGTAAATGGATGAGACAATAGGCTCCGAGGGGCATTAAATAGCCAATGTAGTGATGGATGTATTTCAAAAGTAATGTAGCTTTACCCCCGTCACCAGCAATAAAACGCTGGGTTACATGGTTAACTGCATCTATACATCATTGTGACAATTTTAAGATAATGAGAGATGTGGTGAACAGGTTTGATAGGTCAGATTCTAATGCAATTGTAAGCACACAGAACCTGTTTTCTGATGCTCAAATCCAAGGTCAATTGGCTTTCATTCAATCAAAATTTGAATTTTTTAACGGAAACCATAATTTGCCTAGAAGAAAATGGCATGGTATTAGATAAGTGGATTGAGTTAGTCAGGATTGCTCAAGATAGAGTGAAAATGTAAAAGATGAGACTGGGGACAGTATTAAGCAGAAAATAAAGTTTGTGCTGAACAAAAATAAAGGGCATGAAGTAGTTTCTTAAATTACTGGCATTGTCTCGGGAGAAAACTTCAGAATTGAGGTTTGTGAAGAGGATATAACAGTAAGTGACCTACTGTTCTTCACCATCTCTGGAAGTGGAGAAAAGTTTCTCAGAGTACAAATCAGTGTTAGCTGGACTGGGCTACAAGCGAGAGGGATTCCACTGTGTACGCCCTCAGGGCAATTGCATGTCAGACCCCTAGGAAAAAAGGATTACATATGAGGGTGTTGAAACCCGGGAGAGGGGCGCGAGCCAGTGTGAGGGTCCCTAATATGTGCTGGAGATACTTCTTCTCGACACCAGGGTTTGCCAAGTGGCCGCCAGCCTCATGGGTTTTGACATCGGTCCCGCTACATCCAGAACGGCAGTTACAATTCGAAAATCCCTACGCAGCAGCGCCAAACTCGCCCATTGCCAACACTCCCCACCCAGAAAGACGGAATTGAAATGGAGGTGATTCATCTCAGCATTCGCCTAGTGGCACGGGAAAATTATTCTATGGGGTATGCAGGTCACTGCGGGAATCCAACTCATGCTCTCCCGAATGCAAGCCTTAACATTAGCTGACAACTGCCGTTTATTCACTTTTGCTAACTTAAAGTTGATCTGGGTGGTTTATGACAATGTTAAGTAAGGTATGTTTAAGCTAACGAATACAGTAATATATTTATCATATTGTATTATAACTAGAGCTAGAAAAAATATCCTTCTGCTTGCAATGTGTGCGCGCTGCGAGTATATATGGATAGTGCGGTGAGGGGAAGGGGGTGACACGGGTAACCAGGAACTGTAAACATCACAGTCAAGGGTGTAACAACAAATCTAATTTAAAAAAAAAATCGTATGTATTGTACTCACATGAGTTTCTCTACTCTTGTACTAACCATTCTTACGGACTCTTCTGTACCTTCTTCGTGTTACTTCAAATAAGCATTTGCAGAAATTATCTTAATGCGTATTTCGTTGTAAGTGCAAGGGAAATATAGGAATAAAGTAGGTTTCGAGCGATAGTCAAATCTTTTAAAGCATTCAAATTCCGTTCTCTTTGCATGACTAACATATAAAAAAGAATACCGATGTTCCATTTGACGAAAGTTTGTTTTACTAAACTCACACAAATAAATAGTAAGATTTTGTCTATCTCCTCCGATTTACCAGTTATTCAAATGCCATCCAGAGTAAACAGGACTACATAGGCTATAACTAGAAAATTAAAAATGTACATTTCTTTTGTCATACACATGTCTTAAACATATGGCATTATAATCAAAATTTTTACAACCATTTTCGATAAAATAAAAATTTTCGAAAAATGTTCCATGTAAAGGGTAGTTTAGGGTGGAAAAATTTACTTCAAAGTCTTCGTGTCGCATCCTTGAAAGACATTAAACTTAAATACCAACTTTGATTTTTAACCGACTTTTCGTATTTGAGTTATGCTGTCTACCGACACATACAGATGGACCTTTCTCTAAAAAAGCTTTTTTTTATTCAGGGAGCCTCAAAACATATATTTCGGGTGAAACCTCGATATCAAATTTTTTGGGGAATGCAATACTTCTACTTACTATATGTAGTATACGTATACACGTATTGCCAAAAATTGTATCAACATTGTATGTTTTCTCCATTCACGGTGAAATTATTTGTACCAAATTCTTCCAGACACGTTTTCAATGTGTCAGGCAGCACGTGATGATTCAACATACTGAACTTTGTATAGCGTAGAACAGAACGTAAACACAGAGCCACCAACCCTACACTGTCAGTACTGAACTATTGACCGTATACCCCTGGATCCGCGTGTTCAGTATGACGTCACGTGTACTAGGTATAGTGGCAGTTACGTTATTTCCCGCTCAGTGGACATTTGTCTTCGCTCTGATTATAACATTGAAAATAGTTAATGATTATAAAATTGTGAATTTATTGATTGTATTTTCTACTAAAAAAGTTAATTTAAAGCATAGTTATTTAAACCACATGATCATTATTTTACTATGACAGTTATCAAATTATTATTATTATTATTATTATTATTATTATTATTATTATTATTATTATTATTATTATTATTATTATTATTATTATTATTATTATTATTATTATTATTATTATTATTATTATTATTATTATTATTATTATTATTATTATTATTATTATTATTATTATTATTATTATTATTATTATTATTATTATTATTATTATTATTATTATTATTATTATTATTATTATTATTATTATTATTATTATTATTATTATTATTATTATTATTATTATTATTGTTATTGTTATTGTTGTTGTTGTTATTGTTATTGTTGCTGTTGCTGTTGTTATTATTATTATTATTATTATTATTATTATTATTATTATTATTATTATTATTATTATTATTATTATTATTATTATTATTATTATTATTATTATTATTATTATTATTATTATTATTATTATTATTATTATTATTATTATTATTATTATTATTATTATTATTATTATTATTATTATTATTATTATTATTATTATTATTATTATTATTATTATTATTATTATTATTATTATTATTATTATTATTATTATTATTATTATTATTATTATTATTATTATGAAATCGATTCTTAACTTTATTGGGTGATTTTAACATTTAGGGCACTTTTGCCATATTTTAAGGGCATACCAGAATTCATTTTACACAAATGTTATGTCAACAGCATTCATGCACTGGTCATAACCATTTCGCTAGAGGGGAACGCTCTTAAAAGTCCCTTCGTTCTTATGTTTTGAGCTCTCGAATGGTTGATATTGTTGGTCAGTGACGTACTGGCACTTCAGGAACCTATACCCATAAATATTTGAACAAACAGACCATACTTCTACTATCTCAGACTACTTGTTTAACTCACCTCCATATTTTCAGAGACTATGAAGATGTCTTGAACAAGTAATCTCCATATTATCTCCATATTCTTAGAGAATAGGGAGATATCTTATATAAATAATTGCAGGTGAGAGACTTAAGACCTGCTTGCACAAAATTCGAAGTTACGGCTATTAGTTTTTAAAGTGACAGTACACCACTGGCTGATTACAGCAACCATTCGAGAGCGCAACAAACGAAAACGCGAACGCTTTTGGCCAGGGGAAGACAGGTATCGCTGATGTGACGTCAGCTCACTCAGCTCACATACTCCCGTCGAAGACCAGTTGAACGTGTGACGTCACAGCGGGGAAGAGGAAATGGCATGTGGGACATCGTAATTTTAATGCTGACCGTTTAAATTACGGAATAGTCACGGATTATAAATAATTACATTTCGGCTTTATGCCATGTATATATAAATTCTAGTTTATGTGAACAGTCATGTTATAACGCAAGTAGAACAGAAATTATAACTATTTTGCCTGAGCTAGAGGAGAGCTATACAGAACAATTAGGTGGACATTTTCCGACATTTCCGTTTCGCTTTTCTTGAACTAGTTTGTCAATGTTAGGGCGTAATGTACGCCACATTTGTAACCGAAGACTGCATGTTAGGTTTGTGATCTGACAATATGCTTCGGGATTTTGACTTAGAAGGTTCATAACAGAAAAGAATTGTTCGCACACATACGTAGAACCAAACATACATAATATCCGTGCAACAAGGGCATACAACCTCAGAAATATGGTTTGAGGAACATTCTTATAAAAATGAGCCAACTCTTCCTTGTGTTTATATTTGTCCTTCAGCAAATCGTCGCACTGTAAATTTATCAATTCAATTTGCTACCTGCTAGAAACATTGTTAACATCCAATGAATACGGGGTCGCACAGACCTGAAACGTAGTTGACAATATTTCTACATCTTGAAGCCTGGTCTCAAACTGGTGTGACACACAGGGAACTGAACACAAACACAAAACCACAACACTACACAACGTCAACAAAAACAGAAAATAAAAACAAAATTCGCACTAATGCCGTTAAAATCCCCCACACAACAAATAAAAACCCTCAGACTAGGCTGAAGAGGTTTCTCCCTAAACAGCCCGGGCATGTAAACATGCCCAAATAACTTTTTTCATATTCATTCAGTTTCGTGCAAGTAGCGCCGCTGATCTAGGCAGCATAGCAATACACCGCGCTCTGGCCTGACGTCACACGAACGTACAAGCTGGCTCTTCGTTTAAATACACACAGCCCGAGGTTGTCTTCCCCTGCTTTAGGCGTACTCCTCTGGTGCAATGGGTATGACATTTCTTTTCGAGTAAAAGGTCGTTAGTTTCTTCGAGTTCGTGTCTTATTTACCACTTTTCCTTTCTTTTGAGAAGAGCATATAAATACTGCTTTGGACTAGATTTTAAATTCTTGTTTCAATTTGTGCATTTTTTATTTCAACATATTAGTACAATTCATTACAATCCATGCGAACAATTTGAATCCTGCTTAATACATTCATATACTGTGCTTCAAATTGGAAGTGATTTAAAAGGTAGAAGAAGATATAAAGACAAAAATATTCAAGCTTTTATGTAAGTCTTATAGGAACTGCTCGAAATGGTAACACAAATTTTCACGGCTTTGCCAGGTAGTACGTTTTGCTTCAAATCTTCTTGCATTGTTAATGTTCAATGAAGTAGTACAAATTACGAACGTTTACATTTCATGCGCACTCATTGTATCATTACCTGTCTAGGGCTAATGAGATTAAAGCAGGGGAAAGCTAAGAACAGTTGCGTTTGTGTAACCAATTTTGAATGTGAACCTTCTTGTTATAATGGTAAACAACCAAACTATATTAAGTTCCTGGTGTACACCATCAAGTATTATCGGTGCCAAACAAGAAAGGTATTGACAGTTGGCGAGGCACGAGAGGCGACGTGGCCGCTTATCGCGCCACGTGAAGAGTGCGTGAGCATTATGTGTAAGAAGACGGTTGGATTGCGTTTGGAATGTAGAGCAGGTATAATTTATATTCGTATTCGAAAACAATAGTAAAATAGTTCATCTGCATGCAAAGGATGGAATATGGAAGTATTGTATCACTGTAAAGATTAATTTTAACCAAAGAAACACCTGTGAAATATTGAAATGGGAAATGCCGCTGATATCCGACTCGCTTGCATTATTGCCGTTGTTGCTGGAATTACCCACGGAAATAACGAACTGTTCTATCCTTGCTTCTAAGACTCCATTCTCCCATGTTGCAGTTACTACGCTCTTTGTATCGGTAACTCCTTGTTCAGCTTTTTATTGATGTAGCTTTATTACAGACGACACAGTGAAATGTTTGTTTCGCACAACGTAACCCTTCGGTCCAAATTAATTAAATCGGAGTACACTAGGAAAGGGGGACACCAAACAATTTTGCGATCATGTTCTTCAGCAATACCATCAACTGCATAATCCTTTAACTGGGATATGTACCTTACCAAACACAATTTCATTCGCTTCCCGAGCTTTTCGTTTGGCTACGCTGTCTTTGTCAATATTTTTGGACATAATGATTCATTAAAAGAGTGAGACAGTTGTAAATGCTAACAACATACGCACAGATACAGAGATTCAGACACACGTAAATACAAGGCAAACAACCACATGAATTGTTGGAAGAGATATATGTTTCTAGAAAGGACTTTGATCTTTCCTCAGCATGTTATCCATTTCAGTTATCCAGGAATTAATTCCTGCAATATTCAGAATGTTGAACAACACAGCAAGTGGCTATTTTAAGCGTTTTGTCAGATTATGCTTCGTAGTATAATTTATATAAAAATGATCTATTATCTGCAGAAAAGAAGACCTATTTATAAAAATGCAATAATTTTATCCTACATGTGAACCAGTAATTGCGTCAAATAAATTAAAAGGTTGCTGAAACGAACAACCGTTTATGTGGCAGTAAAGATTACCTCAGATACCAAATATAAGGACGAAAAGAACATGAAACAGTGGCATAAGCTTGTCTTGACTCCTAGTGGAGTAAGCTACACTATACGTAAACGCTCGTCAAATTGACGACGGGACGCCTACAACTCAGGTAAATATAAGTTTTTCCAACGCCGTGAGCACACTTATTCATAGCAATGACTTCACTAGGAAGGTATTCAGAGTACCGGTTTGTTTATGCGCAAACAAACCGTATCAGTGGACGAAAATAAAATGTGTCGTGATTTTTACGAGCCTTGCCTGTCTGGGGTTAAAGGTGGACTTCTCGTGTTGCATCTTCACTGACGTAATGTTGTAATGAGGAATATAGGACAATCTAAATGCGAAACTGCAGGAAATACAAGCGTTTATGAAGCAATGTAACAAACATCTTTTCATATTACTTATACGTTTGAAAGCAAATATACGCAAGGGTTTCTATGAAAACCTTTGCGACTGTACGCCGATAGCAGATAGCACCACGCGGAGATGAACGAGTGTGGTATGGTTAAGAGGAATACCGATTAAGACACTGTATTTTAATGCGTTTAAAATCTGGTGACATTTGTTTAACGCCACTTTTCTGAATCTTTCCTTTCTTTCTCAAGTAACATGCACTAAGAAAATTCGCGTTATTTCTTCGGTTATGCATCAACATAGCGCTGAAATCACAATATAAAGTAGACCTTTAGAGTAACTACATGATTTTCAAAGTAAAATTACAAAATCTCGCAGCTTTTCCCTTGTTTGACAATGTAACTAGCAGTGATAATTTTGTTAGGAGTCCTTCCGTTTAGATACTCATGGACTAGTTGCTGTTGCTCTTATAATTATTAAATCGCCTGCAACCACAGTAACAAAATGCATCTTTCAATCTACTTTGTTAGTTGAAGTGACGAATATCAAAGGTAATAAAATCCGTTCCAAGAAAGGCGAGAAAAAACTGTATCTGTGTGCGTGCGCGCGCGCGCGTGTGTGTGTGTTTGTTTGTGTGTGTGTGTGTGTGTGTGTGTGTGTGTGTGTGTGTGAGAGAGAGAGAGAGAGAGAGAGAGTAATCACTGCCACTGAATACTAACGAATCCCATCTTTAAGTAACACTTGCAGATTCGAAATCATGTCGGGTCAAGTTGTTGTGGTTTTTATTTGTAGTTTTCCTTCAGTCCTTATGGTAAGTATCAGGTAGCTAGAGTCTTATGTTTTTGTGCTCATTTACCTATTCATCATGTACTTTCATTTCTGCCCACATGGTCCTGTGCAGTAAAAGCTAGGTGAAAGAAAGGCTTTCATGAAGTAATTTATAACCACAATTTGTGATCATACTATTTCAAAACTGTATCTAGATGCGACCTAAAAGTTGCTAAAGTTCAGTCCTGACATGGATGAATTTTAAACTGAAAGCCACTTAGACTATGTTGAGCGTAATGAAAGGACTTCAGAAAGAAAATGCTTATATAACAATGATATTATGATACCAATGTGGAAAATTTTACCCTAGAATCTACGAGTGTGTACTTTATAAATAATACTATATTTCCTTTTAACGAATCTGATTTATACGGTGAGCCAATTTTATTTGCAAATACAGGAGAATTCATAGCCTTTTTAGTTTGGTAAATATTAATCCACTTTACTATATAGCTCTTTCTGGAAATCACTAACGGTCTTTCAAATTTTGTCCTGTATTACTGGTTACCCTAACTTTCGAATTCTGTTATTCCGAGGGCCAGGAATTTTGTGCTCCAGGAATTCGTTTAATACGTACACATTTGGGCATTCAAAACTCACAATATGCTCATTAATATGTACATATCAAATTAAATATTGGTACATCGTATTGATATATAATACAAATTTATGGTAATTTTAGACAATCTCTCCCTGAACAAAATTATTCTGAAAACCACATGAATCACTCAACTCATCAAAATAAATTTGTCGTAACTATTGGAGAGTTAGAATACACCCACGTGCCCTACCTTTGTTGATCACGTTTATTTCTTTTTTTATTTGTTGTTTTTTTATGATTAAACGGAAATAAGGCTTTCTGCACTGAATTGAATCAGTTGAAGTTTCAAACAGAGAACGGTCACAAATGCGCAGGAATATTTTCGAAAGAAAAAGGTCCAAAAGCATAAACGGTTGAATGTTTTGAAATGCTTTACCCTTTGTAAATTAATAGGTTATAGTTTTATAAACATAAAGAGATACTAAACTATAAAATATAAACTAATTTAATATTATAAATACTGCATCTGAACTCAATCCCGAGAACTCCTTAATACAGTAAGGGAATGACTTTGACCAGCTAGGAGAGGTGACGTGACACTGACTGCGCGTACGCTACCATCAGTGCTGCCAAGCTTCAGAAGTAACTAAACAGTGCATATTATTCGGAAATGAAAATTATTCGGCGATCAAATGACTCGCAAGATTCTTTAGAATAGTAAGATGGGCCTCTGTACACAGTTTTACGAACAAATTACTTTTCGAGCTCAGACACGTGCCCCGTTAGAAAAGCAGGGTGGAAACTTGTGCTATTTAGAGGACTATATAATGCTCGTTTAAATATGTGGGTGGAGAAATACCTCTATCCTTTCCATTATCTCTTTGTGATGCATATTACAGAAAAGACAAACAACTATTCAGGAGTTAAGATACTTTCGTTATTCCCCAGGTTCAACCGTGGGAAATTGTGGTGTTGACACCTATGGCGTCTTCGTCCATTTGTGGTGCTAACAATTCTCGTTGCCTATACCAAGTTTGTTTCCGTTATCTCCGCAAACTTGGTAGCGGTACCTACAGCAGTTTGTAACAACCCCCGGAATAGGCTCTGAAAGTAGTAAAACTCTAGGCGGAGAACAGACGGCGTAATGGACTCTTGGATATGACAAGTGAAAAATCGGGTTATGTAATACAAGTATTCGGCTACACCGTTTATTAAGCTGCTAGGTTGGAACACTGACGGGTGCCAATCAATTTGGTCTTACAGTTACATCATTAAGTAGTCCATTAGGAGAGTTCTGGCGAGTCTTTCTGCACTGTTAAAATAATCTTAACCGTAGAGACCGGAGCTCATAATTCTGACTGGTGTAGACACGCATGCTCCGGTTGAAGGATCGGATGGAAGAGAAGAACCTGACCCCATAGACGGTCTTAAGTAAGCAAGCGTTCTAGCAGCGCTGTTAACAGAAACATCCCAACTCCTACATATTGGAGAAATTCTACTCTCCAAACGTCGATTGGGTCTTGGTGATGGGCCATTACAATATTTAAGTTCGGAAGGGTTAATGTAGAATGACATCATAAATGCCACATACAGTGCCACAGCTCCAAATGATCATATAAGAGATCAACATTACAAACTAATTTCTAAGAAAACTTGTAGAGTTATCGTATCTGCGTATACTTCAGTTTACGTGATGTCCCCTTTAAGGCTGCATATTTTTGTAGTGATGCATTGGAGATCATACGTGCAAAGCAGTAAATTATATTGAAAACACCATTTTAATACCATTAAATATATACCTAATTGAGGCACATATTACGTGTCATTTACAGGTGGCAGAAAATCCAATTCTTGGGAGACATCTAGTGGCAACCAGAGATCTCAAGCCCGGTGAAGTAATTCTGCGAGAAGTGCCGCTCATTGCCGGGCCTGCACAGGTGACGCCACCTGTTTGTCTGGGATGTTACTGCAGTCTCAGTGAAGATATGGTTAAAGCTTGTCCAGAGTGTGGATGGCCTGTCTGTAGTGAAAAGTGTGCTAACTCCGCTGCCCACCGGCCAGAGTGTCACATAACAACCTCCAGACGACAGGACAAGGTAAGAGTGACCATCAGCACTGTTTCGTGTAATCGGGGTGGAGTATGAATGCTGTGTGCCAAGTTTAGTGCTGTCTACCACTAAGCCACAATTTAAGTGTCAGGCTACAGAGTAACTTAAGGTAATTAATGCAGACAGCACGTCCACATACTTCAAACTTATGCAAACATGCCTAGCATAGGAACAATTTGTAGGTAGCAAAGGGTTTGATGTGACTTAGCACTGAAATAATGCATTGCAAATTCAAAGCGATGGCAAAGGTAGAGACTTTCGGTGTGAGTATGGGCAGGTATGATCGGGTGAGAGAGAGAGAGCTAAGGAAATATAGTAGTTACTCCAGGTTTTATAAAAAGGTTTCGGGGGCTATGCCATTTATTAAACAGTGACTATGAGGGTGCCTGTTGGCGGGCCCCTAGTGCAGAGAGTTAGCTAGTATTCTCACTGGTGGCGGCGCCGTGGCCGAGCGGTTAGCGCGCTCGCCTACCACCTAGGCGGCCCGGGTTCGATCCCAGGGACCCGCATGTGGTATTCGTGGTGGACGAAGCGGCGTCAGGGCGAGTTTTCTCCGGGTACTCCGGTTTCCCCCGCCATTTCATTCCACCGGTGCTCCATCTTCATGTATCATCAGTGTCACCGCCTGCGGTGCCGTAGTAGTAAAAGCGGGCGTTAAACACTACAACAACAATTCTCACTGGTATGAGTTCTGGCAGGCGTTCATGTACTGATAAAATACAATACTGTAATGTAGGGACTAAACTGGCAGTGCTTTACATTGGTGCATCAGCAACACAACACAAGACAAGTCCCGGTGGCCTAAGAACGCATTCAGTGAATACTCACCGTTTACTAGTCAGCACAGAACCGTCCCAGAATATTGTTGTGGTTGGCTAATGCTAGATTTCTGACAATGAAGTCATTAATCCTCTTGCTCCCAATATTTTTCACTGATGGATGGGGCATTAGAAGTGGCCGGGCATATTTGAAGGTGGTTTCGTCCATTTCCTCTTGTAGATCACATAGAGGACAGAGTGGTGAAGAATATATCCCAATTCTGTTTAAATGTTTTGCCAGACAATCATGTCCTGTAATCAACCTGAAGGTTGCAACTGCTGTTTTTCGAGGATACTCAGGAATTACTGTTTGAATGTTTGGTAGTTCCCATCTTTTATTTTTTGATTTTTCATAGTAATATTTTGCAATAATTTTTTTGAATTCAGAGTTGACTAATCTTTTAGCTGCATAAAATGGTATATTAATTATTGATTTCTGCACATTGCCGGTACCCTTTTTTGCAAGAAAATCAGCTTTCTCATTACCACTCAGTCCACAGTGAGCTGGTATCCATTGGAAGACTAGGTGTTTTTGAAGTGCTGTTAGATGGGTAAGGATTTTCCAACATTCTATAATTGTTTGGTTTTTTGGCGACAACTTGGAAGTAATTGCTATAATTGCTGCCCTGGAATCTGAGAGAAAAACTTCTTGCTGAAAATGTGAAATTCTGTACAAAAGATTTTGTAGGGCCATTCGAATTGCTTCAATTTCTCAATCAAAGTTTGTAGTTCCATAACTTAAAGATTTATCATAGGAAAAGAGGTGACATGTGACTCCAGCACCTGCTCCATCTTGGTTTGATATTAATGATCCATCAGCATAAATATGGAGCCATTCGTGTTCTGGAAATCTAGTATGGATTGTCTCTAATGCCAATAATTTTAGAACACTAGTTGGAGTATCACTTTTCTTAACTTCTTCTGTCAGGTGTAAATAATATGTGATGTCTAATGTTTGTGTCGGATTGACTTTAGATATGAAGTTTTCCTTTGAATTGGGAAGGTATACATTCTTCTTGATGTCTTGAATTTTGGAAAGAAAGCTCTCCTGAGTCTTTAGTGTATGTGTAAAATTTCTCTTGTGCCATGTATTGAATGGGATTCTGATCAACTTTTCGTGTTGAATAAGAGCCGCTTTTTCTATTTCATATTCAATGGGGCATTGGTTGGTTAGTATTTCCATAGCTGCTATTGGTGTGGTTTTGATAGCACCTGTAATTAATTGTCCCAGAGTATTGTATGCTCCAATTTCAACATTTTATGAAACCTAATGTAATTTCCAGGGGCTAGTGTAGATTTCCAGGAAGGGTATTTAAATCTCTTCCAGGAACGGAAAAATTCATACCCCGCAGTCCTTGGAGTAGCCCAAAAGAGGTGAGCTATCCGGAACGCCGTGCAGTAGGGGTACTCTTTGTTCCACTAAGAGAAAAATCTAGGAGTGTACTGACACCGTCCGGGTGATTCCAATGACTTAATACTTGGTGGGAGAAGTGTTTAGGATGGGAATGCATAAAGAGGTGGGGGTGAAGTGCGACTATCTTCTTTTACTTCATGACGGACAGCTGCCTTTGCACTATTCGCTGCACCGTCTGTCTGGTTGTTGATGTATAGGACCCGAACCTCCATAAAGGAAACAAAAATTTGCGGGGTTTGGGCTGCAGGAACAAGTCTGTCACATGATCACAACACAGAGGAGGCAAATTACAGCCGACGTAGGAATGCTGTAGATCAGGGGTGTCAAACAGCACTCACCAGGCGTGAAAAATTTTCCCCTATTTTCCCTCCCTCCGTGATGATCAAATCGGAAAACGGGAAAAACAAAGCGAAAACCGGTTCTACTAGCGCGTCTACTGTAGTTAAGGAGGGGTAGACCCCTCTCTTCACACCCTCGGAGTGACGTTTGACATGCCTGCTGTAGATAAAGTTTTTGCATAACTTAAATTCAGGGTTGTCACCATTTGCAGTAGAATATGCACTCCCATATTCTTGTACAAGTTCAACAATACGTGAATATTTCGATTTTCATGCTGCAGGCATTTTACTGTGTGGGACCAATGGACACATTCGAGAGACACTATGCCATGTAGGTAGTGTGCTTTGTGCTGGCACTGTACCCGAACAATGACGTCACGCTCTGCCGTTAAATAAATAAATATTTTGTTGTTTAACGACGCTGTCAATTGCTAAGATCACATCAGCGTCACCGGTGTGCCGGAATTTTGACCCTCAGGAGTTATTTTACATGCCAGTAAATCTACTGACATGGAGCTGTCGTTTTTAAGCACACTTTAAAAACATCGGTCTGGGCCGGATTTGAACCCGCAACCTTGGGATCAGCAGGCCAGCGTCTAACCAACTGAGCCACCCAGACCGACCGTTGTGGAGGTAACTTGCGATCACCTTGTTTGGCGATAGCTGTATAAAGATTCGGACCCTATTGATGTAGATTTGCATTTGTTGTCGGATGAGCGTGTAGTCGCAGTGTCTCATCACTTGCTGTGAATGAACTCTTTGCTACACACTTTTCAGACTTTTAGCGCCGTGCTTACAGTTTCGCCGCTCGCGTTTCCGGATCATATCTTGTTCTTCTTTGTAGTGCAGCTACTCTCGCTGGCTTAATTAGAAGGTGGCTGATAATACATAGAATACAAGGAAATACTTCGGGTAAACTAAGCCCCGGTACTACAGCCCATGAAGAGCCAAGCCTTACCGCCCAGCCGCTGTGTCCCCCGCCTCGGCCCACAACTGGGGCGTCATTGGTGGTGTGCAGTTCTAGAGGGTGGTCAGCGTCCCGATCCCTCCCGGCCAGTTATGGGGTCTTCACGACCTGGGGCCGCTACTTTTCAATCAAGTAGCTCCTCAATTGGTCCCCCGGGACTAACGAGGTTGAGTGCAACCCGTGCCAGACCTCCCCATGCTGGTACCGGGGATCGAACCCGGGTCCTCCGCGTCAGAGGCAGGTGCGCTACCAACTGCGCTACGGTGGCGGTCAAATACTTCGGGTAACAAGACATTTTTTTCTTTCGGGGAATCGTGAGCTTCACAACAGGTACAGCAATTTAAATTCTGACAAAGTGTACCCCTGCTAACTCTTGAAGTTTAAACCAACGGGCACAAAGAAGCAGGAAAAACCTTCAAATCTATAGGGATGAGAATATATAATATAAGCTTCTGCACTTGTTTGAAAACACTCCCTCTATTTGCTATATGTCCTGGTATTTTGTATTTACTGGTCATTTCCTTTTTTTCTTTTTGTTTTCTTTTCCTTTTTAAATACACATGTGTATGCTGTATGAGCTGAGGTGACTTGTGGGATTACATTTAGTGTGTCAGGGGGGGCTGTTCTTTTCTACTACTACCACCACTATTATTACTGCTACAACTGATATTGCTTCCTCTCCTTCTTCCTCTGGCGCGTTATTTACTGCCATGATTCTTTGTAGGCAGACTACTCCATCCTGAGAGGTTGAATCAGAACTGAAAAATTCAATGCCAAAGCCGGGATTTGAACCACGGATATTCCGCTTATTGAGCGGCTGCTTTAACCACTAAGCTACCATGGGCAACTTGCTAGTACGACATTAAATTCTCCAGTTGATTCGTACTTTTTCCGGTTAGACCACAAGAGAATCTCACTTCAGAGATAAATTCCCCAAGGGCGACTTACAATTGTAAGTACTTTATGTCCCGGGTTTAAGTAGCCTCTAGATGGTAATTATTATTTATTTATGGCAACAAGCTTACTGCTGGCGTTTTTAAACACACAAGCCGTGTGTGGGCAGTGTTTAAGAGGTTGAATCAGAACTGAAAAATTCAATTCCATAGCCGGGATTTGTACCATGGATTTTCCGCTTATCGCTTGCCAGTACTGGCAAGTTGACCATGGTAGCTTAGTGGTTAAAGCAGCCGCTCGATAAGCGGAAGATCCGTGGTTCAAATCCCGGCTATGGCATTGAATTTTTCAGTTCTGATTCAACCTCTTAAAGCATTGCCCACACACTGCTTGTGTGTTTAAAAACGCCAGCAATAAGCTTGTTGGCATAAAGAAATAATAATTACTCCATCCTAGCCCGTTATCGTGATGAATCTGGTTTCCTCGCCCTTATTTTGGTCTGAAACACTTGAAAACGTGTGTTACCTCTCACTTCGCGTTAACAACAAACGTTCCTTCCATCTCTCTGTTCATCTGGTCCCTATTGCCCTTTTTTTTTTTTTTTTTTTTTTTTTTTTCCTCTCCTCCGGGGCTCTATTTTGTGAGATTAGTCATTATTTTACTCATACTAGGCTTTTCCTTCTTAATATTAAACATATAGCTCCCCTCACTGGAAGCCTCTTACGAGATATTAACCTCATTTTCATAATGGATGCAGGAAACCTTTCCTGTGGATAAACAGTCTCAAGAGACGCGCTGTCTTGGCCTACACCTACGTGTGTCGCTTTTATACTTTTCCCTTGTATCGTCTGTTACCCGTCAAAAAGTCCTAATAACTTGATTGTGTCTTCTGCTTTTATCGGGTTGTTGTTTTCCTTTTTCCCGCGGGGTTTACATCTCATATGCACGTATATTAGTTTTTGGGCTTTTAGGCCTCTTGCGCTGTTTGTTCTTGGAAGGCATGGAGTGCCTGTGTTGCCAAGGCGGATTACTCCTGTTGTTGATTCTAGGTGTTGGTGTACCGATTCAGAGTTATTCCTCTAGATTTGGCGTTCTAGGTATTTTTGTGCTGGAATTGCATAGGCTATGGCAATGTACTATTATTATAGTGCATGGGAATATAAAATTTATTTCGAATGTTTCCATCTTTTCCTCTTCTACCAATGAACTCATTCCTATCGCAGTTGTTGTGGCAATGATCAGTCCCGGTTATCTTACAAAATAAGCCACAATTCAAAGTAAATAGGGTCGTCCCCACGTATAATATTATCAGTACAGGTGTTGTAATTGTTGCCTTTTGTTGTAAGATTCTCATAATAACTGCCGTTGTAGCTTGAGACAAATTTGAATGCAGTATTTACAGTGACCAATGGATATTTAAGCCTAGGGTCACACTGGTAAAATCTAGCTTGTTTGGAGTTTCCATATGGTGAATTTTAAGTGTATCTACTGCTAACACGCTTTTGAAATCTAATGTACTATTTTTGGAGTTGGTAACACAGCTACTGCGCAAGAGAATCCTTCTGAAATATATGCCACATGTCCCACCCGCAAGGTATAAGAACAACATAAGGTGATTGTCGCTGCCGTCGTCCCTCCTATCTGGGGCATTTATTTGATGAGTGATAGCGTTACATGTTATCTCTATTGGACTTATGGGTTGGGCTATTACGTACTCATCGGTAAATACCCCTATTAACGTTCTGGTTGTTAGATGGTATTGAAGCAGACAGAATTCTCTTGGTTCCTTAGCTGTCAACCCTTCCAGCGGATTTGTAGCACAGAATGAGCTAATTAGAAAATGGCTCGTGAAACTTGGTACGCAGTCCTCATTTATATGGATCACATTTTGAGATCGCATTTCCAGTAATGGGACGTACAGCTTGATTATTTAGACCTGACCGTACAGAAACGCAGAGGAGGAGAAGGTGGCCTAACGTGAGGAGAAGGGCTGGCAGTACTCTCCTTACCTGCTTTTGTTACCCGCATTGTGAACACACACGCTACTCGGCTACTACCAACCCAAAGTCCCTCCCAGAAGATAGTGGACTAGCCCAACTATTACGCATACAGCTTATCAGGTTCAGGACGAAAAAATCATACTGTATTGCACTTCACTTTCCTGCTGCGTGTGCTGCGACATCTATTATTGCAAATGTCACGGCTTTTCCTAAGGAAACAGGGTTGAAACAAATTCATAGTTTTTGTATGTGTCACCCTGGTTTATGCCTAACTGTTTTAGATACTAAGATATAATTGTCGCTGAATAAGCAAGATATGATCTCCAAATACAAATATTTAAATATCTTCTGCATGGGAATTGCTAGCTGAAAATATGTTTTGTGAAGGCTCTTGTAAATTGTGCTACTTTTTACTTTCTCTGCTACTTATAGTAAGTAAGGCGAGTATTGTATTCCCTCAGAAATTTCATATTGAGATTTCTTCAGAAATACATGTTTTGAGACTTACTGAATCCAAAAAACGCACTTGTATAAAAGACTCCATGTGTTTGTATGTGTACGCGCGCGCGTGTTTGTGTATGTGTGTGTGTGTGTGTGTGTGTGTGTGTGTGTGTGTGAACAGCATTACTCAAAAAGGAAAGTTCGGTTAAATAGCAAGCTTTGTATTTGAGTTCAGCAGGATGTGACACAAAGGTTCTGAAGAAAATCTTCGTCCAAATTACCCCTTACATGGAATTTTTTTTTTAAATATTGATTTTCTCAAAATGGCTCTTTCCATTGTGCTTGAGATACCCTTATGCTCATGAAATGCTTATCTTCAATTTTCTGGGAATATTCTCATAAATCTTCTTCATTCCGGATGTCTTCTGCAAAAATGGAGATCCGTAAGAAATGGAGAAAATCTTACCGCACAAAAAATATACGTAGATCTTGTTAAAACACACATTCTATGACAAACATTTCTTTTTGTGTAGTGAACTATTTCCGACATATTTATTGTTTGAATTTTCCTGTACCTATAGTTTTCTCCAATGGAAAGTTGTGATTGACTTTTCTGTGTCCTGGACATGCAAAAGGATTGGAATCTGAAGTCCAAATCGTAGCCACCAGCTCTTAAAGGATTTGACTGGTGCTTAAGCCTACTGTAATCCAATGTTCCCCTTGCACCTACAAGAAAATTAGCAATCATAAATTTTCGCAAATATTCAAGTCGATTAACATGAATACGCGTTTGTAAGAACTATATTAGGGTGGAAAACGTCATATGAATGGAGAACGCTAGATTGTTAGGAAGACTTCCATAGGATATCGCTGAAAATGGATGATTCCAGCAAGAAAGTAAGGCGTAATATGTTTTGTTGATAGAAATTTTTGTGTTAACTTCTTCGATTTTGCTTTGGGAATGTACGCCACACTAAGTTCAATATCCATGTTCAAGAAAATCAATGAATACAGAATATTTCACATTGTATGCTATGAATTAATTATACGTAAGATGATTTTGTACTGCTTTCTTGAAAATTAGACAACTTGCCTACATTTCACTCAACATGTCATAAATCGTGCACAAATAACTTAAATTTACAAAGAATGCTACAATCCAAATGAGAATTCAATTTACATTCGACGAAACGTTCTACGAAACACTCATGCGGTAGCTTTGGCTTTACAAATATGTATACAATATGGAAGGGAAGTCATTACATTAATTTAAACCAGGGACAGATCTCGGTATTTGGAACGCATTTTTTATCTTACGTTTTTGTCTCTCACCATTTCCTACGGTGATATTTTAGTTTTGTTGAAAACAAGCTGGCAACACTGCAGGTTTCACTTTCACTAGATCAGTACATAAACAAACATGCGTCACTACTATTTCCGGAGCCGCGCGGTTAGTGAGTGTAAACATTAAGACATACCATGCCGTGTCTGTTACGTCGTAATAAATAAGTGCATCTGAATTCTCCAGTAACGCATACTGTAACCTAAACTCTCAATCTAAGGATATTGTTTATCATTCCCTTCAACATCAAATATGTCGTTTCGTAGCTGATACTGCTATAATTTAATAAACCAAACCATCTCTCTGGCTTATAAACACAAAGATACATTTGCAGGCTCTTACAAAGTGTACCAAAAAATTATTCATTTGTTTAACAACGCTGTCAAATGCTATGATCACATCAGCGTCGCCGGTGCGCCGGAATTTTATTCCGCAGGAGATGGTTTACATGTCAGTAAATCTACTGACATGGAGCTGTCTTTTTAAGCGCACTTAAAAACCACCTGTCTGGGCCGGATTTGAACCCGCGACCTTGGGATCAGTAGGCCAGCGTCTAACCAACCGAGACACCCAGACCGACACAATGTGTACCAGATGATATATTTAAGGTGAAGCAAAAGAAGAAGCAATGGACCAAATGGTTCACCCACTTCACAGGCATTGTTCAAAATGTCCACCATTTGCGCACCTGCAAGCCTCACACCTTTTTAACCACTTACGTCGTACTCTAACAAAACATCCTCATTTTTACGTATTTCTTCCGCAGTCAGATAAATGCATTCCCTCAAAGATTGGAGGGCAGTAGTTGCTGTTTTGTAGATCCTGTTTTTCACGTCTCCCCAGAAGAAAAAATCCAGAGGATTCATACCGGGTGGAACGGAAGTCATTACATTAATTTAAACCAGTGGTAGATCTCGGTATTTGGAGATCTCGGTTTTGTCTCTGAACATTTCCTACGGAAATCGTTTTGTCGAAAACAAGCTGCCGACACTAGCGATTGTGTGCGTGTCACTTTCACTGGTTCCGTACATAAACAAACACTACTGCTAACACGCGTCTCCTTCTATGTTTACTGTACGAATGTAAGCCAATCACAACCGTTACCTGACAAAACATATGCAAAAGTGAAAGTGGTTGACCTGTTTACATTCGGAAACCAGGTCAAGTCCCTGACCAACCTCAACGCAACGTTGTCGATATACCTCGCGTCTGAAAAAGTCGTTTGGAGTATTTCTTCACGTGATTAATTATTTCGAAACCCTGCGTGTTGTTCCATAATTACTACCGAAGCAATGTCAGAAATAAGTTCCTCTACGCATCTTACAAGTAACAAACTGTTATCTTCGCACATTCTTGTGGAATTACGCATCCAATTTGGAACAAAAACCATTTATTTTTTTCAAAATCGGCTGATCAAAGGACAAAATGCCATAAGACTTTTTTGTTTGTAATGCTTCTATGAAGCACATATTAGAAGGAATGTAATGACTCCCCTTCCAGCCTGTATATAGTAGTGGGACTGGGTACCTCCCCCCCCCCAAAAAAAAAAGCACCGACAACGCTTAGTATGTAAGACTTGAAGCTTTCACGGCGATGATTATTGATTAGGACTTCTCGGGTTACCAGCCGTGTGATGTTGATGAAGTTGCTCGAGCTTTCGGCCATCTTAACTCTGTGGCCTTCATCTTCCTGATGTCAACGCTTAGTATGTTGTGCGGGATGGCATACTGATTGAGTTTCTAACAGGAACCCCCGTCCGGCAATGCACGGCTTGGACGCAGGAGAGCGTCGAAGTTTGAGAACAAACGGTTGTGACAATTTGTTAACGTTGGTTTCGGTATCTTAGTACGGAAGGTATGCAACCCATTAGCCGTCTGTGTACTGGAATGAACGACCTGAGCCTAATAACATTCCTGTGCATGGGTTACATTCCACCACAATGTCCTTGGTGCGCATCCTACTGTGTCACTTGTGTACTTTCCAGTATAGTATGTTGCTTAACAACAGTGCGATACTCACCAGTACGCAGGTGCTGAAATGGCCAACTTGAGGACACTTTGATGTAAATGATGTAGGAAGTACACAGTTCGAAGCCCGTTTCTAATGTAGACAGCTGGATGTTGGGTTTATTGACGAAATGTAAACGTACACCCTTCTCACACTTCGATACCCTATAGCTTCCAAACCGTACATTTCCGGGCAGGGGTTGCTATTTGAAAATCAGTTTCCCGTCCTGTACAACATACAAAGCGTTATCGGTGCTGTTTGGGACACCTGTATACATATAAGGGTATGGAAAGTTCAAGAGGTCAGAACTCATGTACACGTCCCGTTCTTCTCAAGAAGTTCCTTGTACTCTACCTGTGGGAATAGCTATCGTGAGCTGAGAACTCCATATCTGCACATTTAAAATCCTAACATGTGCTGAGAGCAATAGGCCCGCATTACGGATTACCTGTTGCCTCTTCACACCTCCCAAAACTCAGGGGTAGCGAGGATTACCAACTGTACTGCAATGTGCTGAAATTATGGCTAGAGATACGAGAACATACACTGCATTCTATTAATAAAATAATCAATCAAACTATTTTCAAACAACTCAAACACATAAACTTACTTCTTAAAACTTCTTTTTTTTTCTTTCTTCGATCATTTCTTTCAGCATCTTATTATAAGTATTACATGGGCGTGAATGACATAATATACTTTATAAGTTGATACGTGAAAGCATTGTGTTGGTGAATATATGTGGGGTCAGCATTTCTACATAACTGTCTGGTGACAACCTCTTTGCGTTTCTATGTAATAGCATTTGCTCTGTAAGCCAAATATGAATCAGCCACCATATTAGTACTCGTGTGAACGGATACCTTTCTTAAATACAGTTACTAAAAGGATTAAGAGTGGGCAAAACAAATTTCAGCTAAAATCATTTGGGTAACATGCAATTCAACGCTGGCTGCGTTACATTGGACGTGCTCGAAGTTAGACGATTTATCTTATTGAAACGTTCTCTTAGCCAAGCCCTATTCTATGGATATATATTTGTCTAATTTCCTTTCAAGTGGATCTATTACTGTAATTTTTATGCGCTCTTTTGTGCGTTGGTTACACGTGTTATATGTAATAGGTATTCCGGTGACGTCGCGTTTAATTTTAGCCTTTATTTAATTTTAACCAAAGAAACAATGTAGTACGAAAATAAACGTATATACTGAAGCTATATACATCCTATTCACTAAATATTATCAATTCATGCACCCTAAAAATCCTGGAATAATGCAAGGGGAAGGAGAGTGGGTCTACAATGTCATATTTAGTGTCTTGGACTCAGTGTGAGGCCCTCGTACGTCCTTTTCTTAAAGTAGGCGGGTCAGAGAAAAGATCGGGCGTTATTTTGTATAAATTCCACTATACCGTGGTAACATGCCCGTCGTCTCTACCTGTTCGCACCGGGAGTTAATAACTTGCTGCGCCATATCTGTTGTGGGCCTCAAAAATTATCAAACGGTACTACCATTTGTGTGGGAAAATAAAAAGGATACTCGGCACCTTAAAAAAATTTTCAGGGGTTTCTAAAAATTGCACAGCCCTAAACCATTTTGTAGAAGCTAACAAATTGTATCCGGGAAATACACCAATTTTGTGAAGGGGCTGTCGAAGAAAGTAGTCGCGACTGCACCAATTTTGTAGAGTTCCCCATGCGGGGTCAGCTGACAAGTTGGACGTAGCTTCAGGAATGTAGAGAATGCCAGGATGTGGAACTGCCACCGGGTGAGACGGCTGAGGACAAATAACGACTACACCAGGTTGTATAAAAAGCTTCAGTGGCTATGCATTTATTAGCCAATTAAGTTGTGGGAAGTCCCGCTGGCGATCCGTCTGTGCAAGAGCTTAGCTTGAATTCCCATTTACCTGTTGAGTTATGCTGAAGCTTAGGCACTGATGAAAGGTACTGAAGTTTATAGATCGAACTAACAATATGATGCCACCTAGCGTGGTGCATCAGCCAGGCAAGGCAGGATAATATTCGGTGAAGTAAAAACGCAGTGGGAAACGATCAGCTGTCAGAAGCACTAACGCCTCTGGCACTCATTCATAAAACCTGCATGGACATCATATCATTGGGTGTAGGAGCCTGTAAAAACTTGGCGTCACCGAAAACTTTCACCCCTTTGAATGTCCTTATAACGGAGTTAAATAGGGAGATACGAGCAGTTAACGCCTCAATTGCGTTAACCTTGCATATAGAGCAGATAATCGCATAAATACCAAGGCAGGGTAAAGATATGAGCACAATGGTTCAGTAAACATACCCACCGTTCATGTAGACACGATATGCAGTGTGAATGACTAGCATAGGAAACATGTGCCAAGTGCAATTTTATTGCTACCCAGTAACACATCACGTTATAACTTTCAGATGTGGGGATTTAATAGGTGTATGGCTTCGTTGTTTTAAACCTTTTGTACGTTGGTAAATGGGACACTTTTGATTTACCATCTAAATTTGTGTGCCATGCGTTAATTTAATTTCTGTATTTGGGATTTATGTAGCCCGGTTTATAATCTGTTCGAGCATATCAATATGCTGCTCATGTGTTCCTGGTTTTCCTGTGTGCTGTTTTAGCATACACATGGATATATCATATTTGATTATCATACTCAGCCTATCCTGGTAATGTTACGAGTTGCATTCTGTGAATGTTTTTAATGTTAAATATAAACATTCGTTATTAAAGGGGCATCTCTGTCAGTTCATCGATTACCGACCCGAACATGGACCTATATTTCTGAATTGAGATTTACATAGGGCTTTCCTATTGTGACAGTTACAAGCACGTTTTTTAGCTGAGGTGGACGTCACTCAACACGTCTCAGTGATGTGGACAAATACTGTTTTTGTGCAGGTGTTGGTGCGGAACTTCAACACAACGCATCCGTTGTACCAAAGCGTTACAGTGCTGCGCTGTTTGTACCAACGAGAAGCAAATCCAGCTGTTTGGGATAAGCTGCAAGCACTTGAATCGCATTGCACTGCAAGAAAGAAAACTCCTCGCTACGAGGAAGAACGCACCACAGTAGCCAAGCTTATCCGTCGTTTCTTTAAGCTAGAAGAGTTCTCGGAGGAAGAGATATTGCGCATGTGCGGCATGCTTCAGGTAAGTAGCCCTATTTAAAGGTTACTTTATGTTGCGATTGGTTCTTATATGGTTCCAATCTTTCTTTTTCAACACTCTTATACAAACTGTCCTGTAGGTGAATGGTCACGAGGTACCAGTAACGGAGCCTGGACACGTCGCTGTATATGACTACGCCTCTCTTCTGGAGCACTCCTGCCGCCCGACTTGTTCTAAAAGCTTCACTGCTGAAGGCGTGCTAGTAGTTAGGGTGGCGGAAGCGCTGTCTAAGGGACAGCACCTCTCTATATGCTATACGGATGCTCTCTGGGGCACAGCAAATCGGCGTCACCACTTGCAGGAAACAAAGTTCTTTGCGTGCCAGTGCTCTCGTTGTGCAGATCGTACTGAGTACGGCACCAATTTCAGTGCAGTACGATGTTTCAACAGGTGAGACACATTGGCAATGTTTTTGCTAGTTAAATCATTTTATATTTTAATGCTCAACTTTTAGTTATTCCTATCAGTTACTTGCACACATTGCTCAACTTAACAGGATTGCAAATATGTATAATGAATGTACAATCACTTTTATATGACTTAACACTGACCTGGCATACATTTTCTCTGAAGTTTGCCTGAAAGGAACTTCAACGGTTCCTTCCCTCTTTTATTAGTGACCAGACGTTGATCTGTCAGACATAGAACCATGGCGTTCTTAGGGATTAATTCTATCTAATTCCTCTTAGCATAGGTTTTGGAATTTTTATTTCCTCCTCGTTACTTTTGTCCCAAAATGGGGTGCCTATATAACACAAGATACAGAAAGGCTGTTGTAATTAACAGAGGAATACTGATTGATTATACCTGAAGTTTGTTTCAAGATAATGACAAGAGCATCAACATTTAGGACTGTAGCATGATGAAATACTGCGTGCCACGTAAAAGTTGCGTTAGGCATCATATATCGAATATTGAGTCGTGGAAAACATTTATCACATGGCAGCAGTTTAGGCATATTTCATGCAGAGGACTTGGTTTCATAGTGAGGAAAAATACAAAATTATTGAAGTTACCATTTCCAAGAACGCTGGAGCACGAATATGAAGATTTTCTTCGAATGGAGATAACATCAATTAAGGCTCTGCTGTTCAGAACGTATGGGTTCTAAACATATTTGTAGTCACAAAATTGCAGTATCAAACATATCAAGTATGCATTACAACAGCAAGTAAGGAATTAGAAGTAGGTACAATCCCACTCAAATTCAGTGTCACCTGCTCAGTCTAAGTTATTTTAACATTTGCTTCAATATACTGGGTGGATAATTGATTTCAGAGATTTAATACAGAGCTACCGAAACGGTAACTAAATTGTCAAGTTATACTACAAAAATCCACCAAAATACTATGGAACCCTGTCTCTAAAATAAGACAATGTGTAAATGAAGATAAGTATTGGACTTGCATAGATGAAGTTGTAGATTCTAAAAGCTCCTACGACTACCAGATAATTCCAACGCATATGTTTAGTTAAGCTCTTAAGTCCCTTCGCAGATGAACAATATTAATTTTACATAATATTATTGTGTGCATTGTGCAGGTATCTCTTAGGATAGAAGACCCAGAAATGTCATATACTTGAGAGGTAGAAATGGAACTGAATAATTCATTGCCACAGCTGGGAAGTCCAATTCTACCTCTCAAACATTACCCACACACACCTTGTGTGTTTAAAAACACCAACAGTAAGTTTTTTAGCATAAATAAATAATAAATATCATATACTGGTTTTCATTATTGATGCTGTAAGTTGCACGTTGAAAGCAGACAAGGAATATCAGACGGCTAAGTTAACAGGTCTATCCAATATGCTCTATTACTATGATAATGTGCATATCTTTATGTCTTTATGGCTCTCCTGAAAGTTTGGAAGCTCGCAAAACGAAACTAAAGCTGAAAGAAACCTGATACGCCTTTTCTTCCTATGCTCATGTAACACATTGCGTGAGCTGGTTCAACGTTTGTATTATCAATAAGCTGTGCATAAGGTTAAAATTAATTCCATATATCGCCGTTTTATTCACGGAATACCACTCCACAGTGACAGCTCTTCAACATCTTGTTTATTTACAAAGTGATTTTTTTATTTTGAATAACGACACAAGTGGCAAAAATAAATACGAGAATGAAACGACAGCCGTTCCAAAACCTGATGGCATAAAACTCGCAGAATTACTGCTGTTGTAGAATATTGGTAGAACTGCTGCATACCTGGATGTTTAAAAATACTGGAAATAAATTAACTATTCCCATTATAACAAGGAGTCCCTGAATTCTTCAATTTATGTGGGGAATTCCTGAAGCAATATTTACAGCTCAAGGTCCTCTACAGCATGAAGTGCGAGTATAATAAATATTGATGGTCATTCAAATACACTAATGCTCAAAAGGTTTACATGGTCTTAGCACTCGCGTGAAATTATTCACTCATGCTTGCAGTGGCGAGCATTTATACTAACCAGTGACTCCAAAACATTAAACACAAGTCAATGTGAACAAAGTATGCCTCATAAACTCTCAATAGGTACACAAAATTTGGGTCACTCATGTACTTAATCAGTCCCCGTGCACGATTTATGATGTCGCAGTCCCAGTGAGAATGTTCATCATCGATTATTGCATTACAAACTTGGTATAAGTCATTGAAGTATTTAATTATGGTTGTGATGGCTCTCAGTGAAAGCTCCATAGTGTGGTGCAAGCTTGTGTCAACTTAAAACCCTTTTCAGTAAGCAATGCAGTGAGCTTGGACGACTTGCTGAAAAAACTATGAAATACTGGCAAGTCAGATATAAACAAACGCACTTGTTTGATTGCTTTAACCATGCAAAAGCACTAGATTCAGCTGGTGTGAGTAGCAGTGAATAAAGATTGCATGAGGGCAAAAAATCTTTGCAATATGCTGTACACCCCTTTGCTGGCCTACCATAACCGAGCAACCATCGTAAGTTTGGCTTACCACTTTGTTTTTGTCTATGTTCCACTCTTCCAGAAACTGATGAATAATACCTGCCAAAAGTTTATACTGCGGAACCAGAAAGGACAATCTACAAAAGACTAAGTACGAAGAACGAGCGAACGTGGTGAAAAAAGTTGGCCATTTACTTTTGCTTGCCAGCTGTTTCGCGCTTTCACCCAGTTAGACTTCACAGTCTCTGCCGAAGTAAAAATCTGCGCTGATGAAGTTTCCTCCAGCTGCTCCATGTATTTCGACGATATATTCAGGGCGTTGTGCTCTTCGGTGTACGAAATCCTGTCCCCACTTTCTACCATCACCACTTCATTTTCATTACTTTCTATATAGGGTATCCCAAAATTAGACCGACAAACTTTGGGAGCTGATAGATAACATTCTTTTGAACACTTTTTGTTAAGGGAAGTTTTTTGCTGCAGTGCTTCGTTTAAGCACTAGACGACTTAATATCATAGATTACTGCCTCCCAGCCAGTTTAAGTATTTACGAAAAAATCAACAATGCAAATAAGTATTGCGTTTATCTTAGTAAGACACACAATCTTAATACAAGAAACAAACACATAACACATAAACATAACACAAATATGTCATTAAGAGGTGGAATCAGGACTGAAACATTCAAAGCCATAGCCGGGATTTGAACCATGGATCTTCCGCTTATCGAGCGGCCCACACATGGCTTGTATGTTTAAAAACACCAGCAGTAATATAATATAAGGCTTAATATAATATAAAACTATCAGTTTGTTGGCATAAATAAATAATTAAACATCTCATTGTTTATAGTTAATCGCAGCTTTACTATTTAAAGTAAATGTTGGAACGCACGCCCATTGCGATTAACACGCAGTGCATCGATCTGCCCTAGTCTGCCGTACTCTCGCAAAGACACCAGCCATTTCTCTGGTTTAAAAGTTTAACGGTCTAATTTTGAATAGTAAAACTGTGGTTAACTGTAAACAATGAGAAGTTTGTGTTTTGTTTGTGTGTTCTGTGTTTGTTTCTTGGATTAGGATTGTGTGTCTTACTAAGATAAATGCAATATTAATTTGCACTGTTGATTTTGCCGTAAATACTTAAACTGAGTGGGAGGCAGTAATCTATGACATTAGCTCGTATAGCGCTTAAACGAAGCACCGCAGCAAAAAACTTTCCGTAACAAAAGGTGTTTAAAATACTGTTACCTATCAGCTCCCAAAGTTTGTCGGTCTAATTTTGGGACACCTGTCGTTCATCATCCCATTAACGATTTCTTCGTCTGTCACTTTAAATGTCTCATTTGGAGAAAACATTCAGTGGGGTCCTTCACTGTTGCTTCATCACATTCAGACACTCCTTTTTATGAAAGACAATATGCTCTCCTGGTTTGCCATCTCAGGAGATTCTCATTCACGTTCTGCACCTTCACTTAACAAAGATTTCCAAGCTTTTATAGTTGTTCTTGAGCTCCAGAGTAGGCCACGTCCTTAAAGTTTAAACTTCGCCAACTCTCGATCATATCATCTTCTCAATGAACAGGATCAATATTTGATAAAAGAACTTGCGATAACTTATTTGTAAGGTCTCCAGCGCTCTACCTAGATCCATAGGTAGACAGCCGTGACATTCGGAGGTAAGCACTTCGCCTTTATTTCTCCGTCTTGAAGTTCTTCATTCGGTCGAGAAGTAGCACTACGCATGAGCAATAATGCTTTACTTGGTAAATTACTATTTTTCAAAAGTATCAGGATGTGATGCAGATCAATTAAAAGAAAACATTTTAGAAATATTTTAACACGTCAAAAAACATTTTCCGTTGAAATATTTTACTGGAAAAACATTTTTGACACATTCTTAATGCTCTTGGAGGTTCTAATTTCCCTCCTAACAAGCCTCATTTTAAGATTTACTATGGTTATTAGACCGCCTCCGTAGCGCAGTTGGTAGCACGCTTGCCTCTGGCGCGGAGGACCCGGGTTCGATCCCCGGTACCAGCAGGGGGATTTTATCCCCTCTGGGAGGTCTCGCACGGGGTGCACTCAGCCTCGTTAGGTCCCGGGGGGACCAATTGAGGAGCTACTTGATGAAGAAGTAGCGGCCCCAGGTCTAGAAAACCGCATAACTGGCCGGGAGGGCTCGGGGCGCTGACCACGTCCCACCTTCCAGTACTGCACCTCACCAATGACGCCTGTAGTGGGCAGAGGTGAGGGACGCAGCGGCTGGGCGGTAGGCCTTGGCCCTTCGTGGGCTGTCGCGCGGGGTTTACATTACATGGTGTTATTATAGGCAAGCATCGTTACTCATTCCTTACTTCGCTTGTAGCCAGCTACTGTAGCTTGAGACTTGACTGCGAACGTTTTAGAAGGTAGGATTTTGTAATTTAGTCCCGTCTCATCGTATTTAAACATTCTGTCAGCAGTCAAGCTTTCCTTGTCCAAAAACTTATCAAGCTTACCCATGAAAGTTTCCACTAACACATCATTTTAGGAATTTCAAACTTTCTACCTGTAAGGTTATCCAGATATTAGGGCACCTTTACCTTTGTATTTGGTATAAGAAAAAAACAGATTCGCTAGCTTTCTGGTGCTCGTGTTTTTTCATTGTTTTCATTTGTTCTATAGGGTTAGCTGAGCATTAAATTTTCGGATATTTTACGCACACCTTTCTACATAAATATAAATATCTCTGGCATTATTTTTCGGATAAATATGACCCTTGGCTCTTTTTGAATGTTAAAAGATATACTTCATTTACACGCTAAAATAAAGAAGAATCTCCAAACAAAGTCATTAACGTTACAAGCATCATTAACAATACTAAATCCCTACATTAAAATTCCGGGAAAAAATTTAAAACGTAGCTTGATGGTGCCAAATAACCCTAGAAATATTTCAGATTGTAATTATTCCAAATAAATTAAATACGGAAAAATTAAATAACTTAGCAAGCCGTGTAGACGAGCAGTAACGCTGCAATGCTGCCTTCACATAGGTCAAGAGGTTAACACACCGTCTGTCATTTGATTGCTTATCATGTGTTGTAGTTCCGTCAAACTGTTAGCACCAGCTCTGCAATAGTTATAGCGGATACTTTGGTCCATCACTTTCTTCACGCAGCACAAGGTTAACATTTCACGATTTAAAATTCCATTAATGGATTTACACTTGCAGTTGCTACATTTTGTGTTACACTGATTTTTAAATATCCACCATACTTCCTTCTCTTTGAAAGGGATAGTTTTTTTTTTATTAATGCCTGAGATGCAGCTACTGGAACAAAACAGTGCAATTGTAGAGCGCCTCGCATTACTTTTTCTTGTTGGTATCTTGACTCAAAAGCATTATGCTCCTTGTGTTTGCTACCGAAAGAAATGTTGAGACAATGTTAGAAATGTTCTTCTGGGTTCAGTTAAGCAGTTTTCTTGGCGTTGTGATAGGATCTATTCCAGATTGAAGGCTCGATTTCAATGGAAGTCCCTTCACAGTACCGCCAATTCCATCACAAGGTCCTTTTTCGTTGATGTAGCAACAAGTGCCACTCTGCTTCAATTTGAGAGTCATTTTCCTGGAAACAAATATTTGGGAAGTTTGTTTTATTTTTATACTGAGCATCTGACCCATCTGACAAGTACATTATTTTATGCAATACCCCCAATTGCTGTTTCAAAAACAGTAATAGCTTTGTTTGAAAAAGGTGCACGGCTCTGGTGTCAGGTTTTAGGCATTCAGAAATAGCAACACAATTGTTATGCTTTATGCTACTATTGTCTTTGCAGTAGACCACAAAAGGGTGAACCGTGGCATGTCTATTGTTTCAGTGCATGTCCTAAACAGAATCCTGGGTAAAAAAAAGTAATTTTCCGAGAAATCGGCTATTACTATGCATTCACCTAATAAATTCTGTTGCTGAGCTATAAATTTATGTGGTAGTAAATTAGTGAGTAATTCTGATAAGTTGTATAGGAAATCCTCCACTGGCGATATCAAAACTTTCTGAGTTTGTGGGATCCACAGTCACACATTACCTGTAGACAATCTCTTGAATAGATTATTCATCTAGGAGTGTCGGTCGCGGTGGCTCAGTTGGTTAGACGCTGATCTACTAATCCCAAGGTCGCGGGTTCAAATCCGGCCCAGACCGATGGCGTTTAAGTGTTCTTAAAAACGATAACTCTATGTCAGTAGGTTTACTGGCATGCCAAAGAACTCCTATGGGACGAACTTCCGGCACACCGGCGACGCTGATAGGATCGTGGCAAATAACCACCTCGTTTAACAACAAAATGGTTTTTAATTTTTATTTGCCTACAAGTTGTCGTAAACGATGTGTTAAATGTTCAGTTTCTGGAAAAGCGTTAAACCTCTTTAAATAACACTTAGATGATGGGGCATTGCATAGATATAATTTGTGACAAGCAATCCTTATAATTAGTTAGGATAGATTTGAATTTTCAGTGAGCAAACAAATATTGATGCCATTGATCATTAACTTTAACATTTTCGTGATGAGCACACATGCAAACTGAATGGTTGCCAGTTGTTCCAAGGAGTACACATTTCTTTGACCTTAATTCGCAAAATTTTGAAAATCCTATTTTGACATTCGGATATGTGTCTTTAAAGTTATGATAGGTTTCTTTAAGTGTGCCAAGTATCAGTCTTTTCTGCTTCTAAATTCTCCTGCCACTTTCTTTAAGAGAAACTATGTTATTTTTACCAAGCATAACCCTACTAACATCATCGGAATAGTAAGATTCAAAAACTCTTTGTAAGATAGCTAAGTCAGACGTTTTCCGGATTTGGGGTCCGGGGTTGCTATAATTGTCTTTTCTTGTGCCACCTGTTTGGATATTCGTATCATGTGAGTTGAGGCATCAAAACGTTTTATTTTATTGTACGACCAACCGTCAAAAACCGTCAGTATTTGTGTCTTAAGACTTTTGTCACCCGTTTCATGGAAAGAATCGGTTAGTTTTTGTATTATTTTGCATTTATTTGAAGATTCATTTGCAGCAGAGTCTGTAGTATGAAATATTTTCTGCTTCATTGTCTGTGATATTTTCTGCAACTTCTCTCTATGGTAAGGTTGTTGTGGCAGTTTCTTTATTTGAGATTCTCCTATTGCAGTTTACGCTCGCTCAATTTACCTGTTACATCTGTTTTGCCCATACTCACTGTGTCACTGAGGATGAGGAGCTATCACTGTCATGTTCTTCTACCAAACTTTCACTAGCACCAGGCACGCAGAACTCGGTGGTGCTTTCTTCCTTTGGAAGTTTTGAAACTTTTATGCGTCAATTATCAAAAACTTCCAAATCGCGAGATAAGTTTAAGCCTTCTAATTTAAGTTTAATCAACATTGCTGACGTCACTGGTCTTAAGTTTTTATCTTTAACTCTGTGGTTAACTAATTTGATTGGGTTAAACAGTAGTCATAACTTCGTGTGCCAAATCAGCCATGATTATACGCAAGCACACACAAAACCACAGCTCATACTAAAGGTCTACTGGCCATATAATGGTGATACATACCAACGGTAAACCCCGGATATGCAATGTGACCTTGTCCATGTGTTCAAATCACTTTCCTCAATCGATCCAAGTGACTCGCCACGCACACGTCATTAGTAAAGTATTTATATCACTTCTTATTCGAATTCCATTCTGAAGTTAACGTAGTTCAATGCATAATACTTCAAAGATTTTAATGGCATTTTTTCAGTTTTTTAAAAATAAGCTCTTATTAATTAAAAATACTAACCCATAAAAGGGTCTCATTTTATATTCTTAGTGAACATAAAAGGTAGTATGTAACACATTTTTTTTTTTTTTTTTTTTTTTTTTTTTTTTTTTTTTTTTTTTTTTTTTAACTTCAGACAGCTACAAGCACGAACATTCTACAATTCATATGATCTTCGATATAACAATTTTTATGTAATACAGCATGGGAATATACTGAAGAAAGAATATTGAATAAACTGCAAATTAAACGTGTCACACCAAAGAATAAAAACATACGGGTTATTTAATCTCATCTAGCGATAACATACAGATTGGTGAATATAGTGTAATGTCAATTTTCAGAAGTGCTCGATTTGACGTGGAATGACTCGTGTGTTTAAGTTCCCTTTTGCATCTGCCAAGGAGCTGTGCTTAATCCAGAAACTTTTAATCTATGGAATTTAATTCAAATGGTAATATTCCTAAGAATAGTTTTCATTAAGATAATTTGACCACCCGTACTTCCATAAAACTTAACTTTGATCAAATACATTTGGTAAAACCTGTAGTAAAAGAAGTTTCTTATCATTGATCAGATGTGCCTTCTATTAAAATATTTCATGAATACAAAATGTATTTCAAGGGAAAATGTGGCCTGAAAATATTTCCTTTTATCTTGTTCAGCGTCATTGTTTTTAAAGGGTACGATTCACTCTTCTTTTGTAAACTCGCTGTTCTTATCTGAGTACATTGATAAACGTAATTTCTTAAGGCACAAAGTAGACTTAACTTCCAGTGTATTTGCAGGAATGTATTGACATTTTTACATTTTACATTCTCAAGCCTTACACTACGCGAAGGAGGATTCTTGTATTAAGCATTAGGAAAAAGAATAAAACCTCAAATTTTCGTTATGCCTAAAGATGACTGAAATAGGTAAATAGTAAAAAAGAGTCAAAACATGCACATTAGACCTGTTGCCTCAGCACATCTTGGATGCTCGATCAGTTTTTAAAACGAATACATCAATTTTGATGCTACGAGTATTTATGTGCCTATTTGTAGGTGTATAAGGCTGTACAATCGTGTAATGTGTTACGTAATGTGAGTCTTCAAATTCTAGTCTAAAGAAGCTTTTTCAAAATAAATATTTAATTTTGATTTCTTTACGGAAATTTAGTTGGGATTGCCTTTTATGGCATCAATATGAGATGAATCCCGAGATTAAATATGAGTGAATGACAGCTTAGAATCTTCCACGTGTGAGTCTCGTATTAAGTTTGTAATGCTGCGCTTATGAACTACAGCTTCAGCAACAGAATATAAGGCATCTCACTACATAAAGATTGGCATTTCCCTTTACGATACATTTTAGTATTAACTATCAATGTATTCTTGTGTGTAAATTTGAGTGAGTAGCGAATTTTGATCTACTTCTGCTTACGGTATTGCTTGACTTCAATCATCTAGCACTATATTAAGACTCATGCGTAATTTGATTATTCCACGCCACCTTCCTTATGTGACACGTAGGAAAAGTTTCTTCGTGTTGCTATGAAAGTTTTGTCAATAAATTTCTTCACATTCTAATGCTGAGTGGAAGTAACAATATCACCTTGTAATATAAATTAAGCATCACTTAAGTTGAAAGAGGGTAGGTATTTTTTCTCTCATGAGTATGTGTTATGGCAAAACTAGCAACAAAATCACATATGAAAGTGTAGTACCTTACTAGCACATCATCATATAAAAGTGACGCATATACAGGCCTTCAAGGTAACCCATGGTGCAAAATGGATGAAAATGACAAAAATCTGTCATTTTTGGCTTTTTATGCCATAAATAAGCTTCAACCCTTGGCTTTCATTTTCGTGTTTTTGTTTAGTCATGCACGCCCTTTAAATGATGTCTCTGAGGGATTTAAATAAGCATGTGCTAGGGTATGTGGATATATGCCCAGAAGCACTCGAAGTTTTTGCCATATTTTTCCTACTCAATATCCGTTCAGCTTCAGTTTGAATTACAAGGCTTCTTGTGGCAAATTTGCTGAAACAAGTTGGCTAACCCGAGAAATATCTATGAGAGCTACCTGTTGAGTAAAGCTTTGGTTTACCTACAGCAAAATGTAGAAGAAAATACGCTAACCACGTGGTGATTTGTAATAACATTTGTGTTAATTTTCGGTATTCGTGGATTGTACGTGGTTTTACTGTAAGCGGGTGTAAAATATGAGATTCCAATGTGATTGGGGAGAAATTAAGTAAAATTAGGGTAAAGCGTCGTCTGAAGAATAGTGCTAGGTATTCAAAAAGTGTCTAAAGAACTGCTAGGAAGCTACTGAAATTCGAAAAAACTGCTAAAAAGCAAGCTAAAAGGACCTCCGAGGGTCCCACATATGGTGCACGCCAGTTCTAATCAAGTACATTTTTATTATATGGTTGCTAAACTTGAAATTTGGTACACCCATTATTCAAACCACGGGGATTAAAACGTGGGCTTAAATTTTTGCTGTATCTTAATAACAAGTATTTATTCCAAAAATAAATTTGTAAAAGTGGTAAAATGTTCATAAATTGGATTACAGAATTTTCAAAAATGTTTTTCTCCCAAACAATATAAATTACAGAAAAGAAACAGACCAACTTTTGTAGCATTACATATCATTGATTAGCTGTAGAAGTTGAAATGTCATTGGTTGAAAACTATACACCGAGGAGCATTTTTCACGTAGGCTTGCAAATTTTTTTAAAAAATTACTAAAAAAGACTATTCATGATATAAGGATAAAACATAATATTTTAACTATGAGTAACAAGTCTATCCTCAATATTTGAGAAAAATTGGAACAAAAATGGCGATTTTTCATATATCACAGATGGGTTACCTTAAATAACGAGACTTTAGCATTTAAGTAATTCAAAGCAGGTTGTACAAAAACTCTCAATTAAAGGTTATTTAAATGAAGAAAGCATCAAGTGGACATCACAACTATCGCAGTATTGTATGAGGATTTCTTCGGCAAATATGAAATTGTATCTCCGTATTCTTATCTGCAATTCCCAATTAGAAAATCCAGAGGATTTACTTATAAGAGCTATTACTGGATAAATATATGATTTCGGCAATAACAGTGAAGTTTTAGAAGTAACTTGTGTTACCCAGTTATGTTAATGCATGAAGAAACTCCTTAACTGAAAGAAGAAGTTGCCTTTTCGTTAGTTAATGATTATCTTTGAACAGAGATGAAGTCTCTCATACTGCAAACACCAAAATAGTTTGCTAACGGACGAAAGATTGTGGAATGTGCTAAATGGAATATATCTGTATGCATCTGTTTTGGAGAGTCTAACAGGGACATAATAAACCCAAATGGAGTTACAGCTTGCTAACTCACCTCACAAGTCATCTATTTAACAGCGAACCGAAGATATATATGGGCAGTAGTTTCTCTGTCATAAACTTATATTAGCTAAGGAGCAGGCATAATTATAATTTTAAAAACTTAGGTAATAGAAATACAAAATAGTTCAAGAAGCCTCATCCTGTAATAGTAGGTATATTATGCAACGAGAGCGTAATGGCAGTAATTAAGATGCGAGTATATTTTATGGAACCAGCGGTAGCGAGTTTCATCACTAGGGTTCCGATTTTTGGGAACATGCATATTTTGTTTACGCCCTAACATGAACTTGAAACTGAATTTAATGTTCTGGATATTTACACTGGGCCAAATATTTTAAGTTTTATTGCACATAAAAATATATATTTTTGGATTTTGCATGTAAATATAAGTATTTCCGGATATTCACATAAATAACGTAAAAATTACATAAAGGAAACTCTTTTTATAATAATTTTCACTTATTTACATAATAGAAGCAGTAGAATTATTTTAACGAGTCACCATACACTTCTTTAATGCTCAATTACATAGTGCAATTATCGTAACTTACTAAGAACTAATACGTCAGCTATAGTATCCCTTCAGTTGCAAGAAAATATAAACATCTTGCTTACTCATGCTACTTTTAAGTAACACTGTGTTAAGAAATTACTTAGCATACATTTCCAAAAATCTTCTGTGATTCCATAAAGACACTGCAATCAGTAGGAATGTCTTTGAGAAAAGCAGTTCAAGTAGTTCAGGATGTGGTAAAAATTAAGTTAAATAAAATACACATAAATAAACATTGAATATTCTTTCTGGTCCTGCAGCACAAAAGTTAAAAAGAAAATACAAGGAAGTGTTCGAAAGTAATAGTGGACTTAAGATAATTGTACAATTTCTGTTTTGCAGCGGCAACATGAAGAAATTATTGGTATGAGTGACATTCCATGTTATAATTATACTAAATTTACTTCTTGTGACGTGGAATCAACATATTCTAAATTCAGGAAACTTCTTCGTGACAATCGGTAATGTTTCGGGATAGAACATTGAAGGTATCATCTGTTCGTATCCGCTCGTACACTGCAACTCTACAGAACTTAGTGATGCCTTTTAAGAGTAATGTGTGATGATTAGCTCAGCCTTTCACAACTTAAATAAATCTTTTATTTCTTTTGGCACATATTTTTGATATTTTAGCTCATAAAAATAAACATTTCCCAAGTTTTGAGCACCTTAAAATCCCAGCCCTATTCATCATATTCATACAAGCATCTTAATTGCAATTATATTCAAGCTTCATACGACTATTTATGCTCAAACATGTGTCTAAGTTTAAAATATTTGTAAAATATTTGTCATATTCTATGCTGAATGTTATTGTCACTGGTGTCCGACATTTAAACTATTGGTCATTTGATTGTATTTACGAGAATCGATAGTAGCGGCGTCAACTTTTATTGTTATGTTGGTCTTGACTCAATGATCCAGAGAGTGCATATGCTATAACCTTTAAAAGAGTAGACTTTCAAAAACGAGCAGACAACTTGAATTCATTACAATGTTATTAAAAATATTAACACTAATTATTAAATAAACAGAGTAACTTTATTCCGTACAAGCTTTGAGCTGCGTGGGAATATCGCAGACATCAAAGTAGATTGCTACATGTGAATCTTTTCATGGGCGGCTAGCAGTTTCGTGATGAACAGGTGCACCTTTGATTGGTGGGTTAGCAGTGTCGTTATGAACTTCTGCACATTTGATTGGTGGATAGCAGTGTCACTATGAAAAGGTGGATATAATGAGATCCACTACAGTGGCGCAATATAATGGCATGTTCGAGCATAAATTATGTTAGGATTTTCCATATCTTGTGAACTTAGCGAGCCTGAATGCCTATTTTATTGGAAAAGAAGGATTACAAAGTGAAAATGAATACCTGTACCAGGAAGTAAGTTGCTTAATGTGTTGATTCAGAAATTGTTTTTTAATTAAAGTTGTTTCTATGTTTCTACAAAGTTTTCAATAAATGTAAATTGGTGTGTTTTCTCAATACTAAAATACACACAGTATTATTGAACTTGACCTTTTTGATGTGCAGCACGTGCGATGGTTATTTGCTTCCTGTGGAGCCTCTAAAGGAAGATTCAGACTGGATATGTGGACGTTGTGACCAAAAGGTTGAAGCATTTCAAGTTTTGGAAGTTTTGAGAATTGTTGGTGAAGAACTTTCTTCTCTGCAGAAAGGTGATCCAGAAGCTTGTGAAGGTTTCATTTGCCGCTACTCTGGCAAGACGTTCCACCCTAACCACTACTATCTCACGGACGTTCGTCTGGCATTAGCCCAGCTGTATGGACAGAACAATGAATATGGCCTTCCTGGGATCCCAAACCAAGAGGTGCAAGCTAAAATTACATTATGCCGTCAAGTACTGGAGCTCATTAATAAACTTGTCCCAGGTGAGCAATATATGAACATAGCACAAACTGGCTGCTTATAATTTATTAGGTATTAATAAATTAAGTTAAAGGTATTATCCTTACCTAACGACACAGTGAATATCATAGTGGCGTAGCAGAAACATACCTATACAGATCTGGATTCACCAAGGCATGTATTATTTTGAGGGGAGCATGGATTTGGTGTTACAGTTACACAGTAAAAACCCATATATGGAACAAACGCTTCACGTTCATAGAATTTTGCTTAAGATGAATACAATGGACACTGCTGAGTATAGAAATACTGGATCACATTTGCAGTATAATAATTTGGATGCATATACTCAACCGCGTTGCCTCCTGATGACTTTGCATAGCTGGTAAACCTTAACCTTAGAGATAAACCAAATCTTACTACAGAAAAAACTGTAGATCTTGCTAAAATAAACAATTTATGTCTAAGTATATATACATACATGTAGAATGAACCATTTTGGAGATATGCCTTGTTATTTGTGTGAGTTTTGGAGAGCTTATACTTCTGTCACATTAGGCATCGTTATTCATTTTTTCTATGTCAACCGTGCAAAGAAAACGAAATTTGAAAGCTTTAAAAAATTTGACTAACACTCAACGCATACTGTATTCCCATATTCGCCTTCCACCTACAAGAGTTTGTAATAATGGTTAGTACAAGGGTAGAGAAAGTAATGTGAGTGCAACACACCAGATTTTTTTCTATTCCGTTTCTAGAACTTTTCAAACCATCCTATTAAACTAAACATTTATGAGCGCGTGGCTTAATTATTGTTAAAGTAGATCAACAAGGTGTTTAAGTGTGCTTAAAAATGACAGCTCTATGTCAGTAGGTTTACCGGCATGCAAAAGAGCTCCTGCGGGATGAAATTCCGGCACACCGACAACGTTGATGCGATCCTGGCAATTGACAGCGTCGTTAAAGAACAGTGTTCATTTTCAGCAGGCGTGTCAAGAACACACGTCCACATTATTTACACTCTGTCTTCTAAATAAGCGCAGTGAACTGGTCGCAACTGTTTTGTGAATCTATATATTTTATTACTGTTCGTCGCCTTAAACACAAAACGCTGTTGTGTAAACTGGCCTAGAATACACACCAATTGTCATATAACTTTACTGTGATTGCACTATCTTTAGCAGTTTCACTGGCCGTATTATAGCGTACGGATGCCAGTGCAGATCCAACAAAACTTTATATAAACACACTGAAGCTCTTATGGCAATGTGTTGTTCCATTTCAGAATCTGCATTTCACAAGGATTTTGTCACACTATCATATAACCTAGAATGTGAACTGCAGAATTCGGTCACGGAACATCACATAAAGGCTGTACAGGTTGAACACTCCTCTTTTCCATTAATCACGCTATTTCGTTGTACTTGCATGAAGCTTAATTCTAACAGCCCGTTAAACACATTCACTGCAACAGTTATTGTGTGGAGCCCTTGTAATTTGGCCTATGTGCTGCAAATATGGCTTGGCTAGTGGGTCTCTATTACTGCTCCTTACTCATCCTGTCATCAACCTCAAGTATTACTATACCAACAAATCAAATCAAATTTACAATGCTACTTATCCAAAAACAAGCTGACTATACACCATATTATTTTTCAGCAGAAAAAAGGGTTAGCTGTTCACTAACATAACAAACAAATGTTTGGATGTAATTGGTTAATTGTGTACAATGTTCTATTTACAGCTGAGCACAGAGTAAGAGGAGTATTGTTGTTTGAGTTACATGCTGCCATTGCCGAAGCTGCGAGAAGAGCTTCCAGCGTGGGACAAATGGACCCAACCACACTGAGGGAGCATCTCCTGGTAAAAATATTCCTAACCATGTTGTTCATAATTCCTGGTCTGTGCAATAGGAGTGTATAATGTTTTCAAATCTCCCTCTAAACGTATCATCCAGCTCTATTGTGCACTCTAAAACCGTATCTGTATCCATAAGAACATTTAATAATGGTATTGCAAAAGAAACACGGTATTATTAATGAGAGAGTACCTATAGAGAATCCGTTAATAAGATTTACTGTGGAAGTCACAATCGTTTCATGGGAGCCAGCTTGTACATATAAATGCAGTGAAGCTCTAGTTTCATAATAAGTGTAAAACAAGGAGTATAATGCTCTTAGCCACTGGAGCAAACCACGCATCGTTATTTAAAATTATTCCACCAGCTTAAGTTACAAAAGAATTGCATATTCTTAGGTCGTTCCGGTTAGGAGTTATGGATGTGACTCTGAGGTGAGAAATGTGCACATATAATGTTTAAATCTTAAGAATTAAGGCAAAGAATTCCAGCTTAGATTCTCTCCCAGGGGTGTTATAGTAGCCCACTTTATAATAAGCAATTAGCCAATAATCATAATTTTATATGCAGTGCTCTTTTTCTAAAAGAAAGTTTAGGGTAACTCTCGTACTGAACTTGTTTTCTTGCAAGCAGAGGCGGCTCGTGGTTCGTAAATTTGGGAGGGCGGCATAATATGATATTTTCAAAATTAGCACATGGACGAGACAGTTAATTCTGAAATTCACCCGAAGATATGTGAAAAGAAAATTAATCATATAAGTCGAAAAACTGCTATGCATGACCTCCCATCTGATCATCAATCAGAGTTTGAATTTGTGCAATATTCAGCATTGGTCTTGGCGGTCCAATCGAGACGCAAAACTCGTTACACCCGCACTAAGTACGCTAGTTACACTGTTGGTAGTTCATTAATTTATTGGACAGTCCCCGTGAAGATTCACTCGAAAGCGCTGCTAAAACTGGGTTTGTTTAACCGTGGTTTATCCGTTACAACTACCTTCAGACAGTGTTGCCAACCCGTGGGATTTGTCCCATATTGTGCGACATTTTGACAAATATTTTTCAGGAAGGGACAAAGGGACTTTTCTGGAAGAAAAAACTGAGATGAATATGGGACATTTAATAATTGCTGCCTATAACATAGTGTAGTAATGGTTATGGTACACACAACAGCAAAGATAAACATTTCACGGAAGTTAAATACACAACACACACAAACTGTCGTTTGTGCAACCAGCAGTCAGCACTCTCACTAAGGGCACAGCGGGTTTGCTTACAGACACAACAGTAATAGCCATGCACTATTACCTATAGGTGAGATTCGGGTATGTGTTTGGGGAGTAAAGGAAAGCTGTATCTACTGATAGGAGGAGCAAGCACTTCAATAACATGAGTCCTGATTTTACATTATTTGTACCTAACCTAGTATTGCAAGGGCGGTAGGTAGTAAATATCGTAGTTCTACACCCAAACTCCACTACTGATTTATCGCCCCGCATGTGGACGTTTCTCTTCTTTTTTAAGTCAGTTTGGGTGGCTCACTTGGTTAGATGCTGGCTTTCTGATCCCAAGGTTGCGGGTTCAAATCCGGCCCAGACCGATGGCTTTCAAGTGGGAACAATGTAACGTGGGACAATGTATACAGAAAAGGGACGTTCTGAGTACTCGTTTGGAAGTTTTGGGCTTCAGAGGTTGGCACCATTGCTTTCAGAGCGAATTATGACGTAATACTTATTCAATGTGTCATGTTAGCAAAATTACCAACATGAACGTAGTAGTAATATACTTTCTTGGTATCGTTTTATCGCAAATGTGCAGCACTGTACCTTAAATGGTACAGATAGAGCTAATTTAGCTAAATTTCCTTAAAAATCAATTTAGATTACAAAATTCAATTTAAGAGCAAAGAGTATGTATGTGTACGAATGGCAGCACTGTTAGCAGTCACACAGTTCTGAGAAAAATTTTCGCAGGCGCTTTCCCCCTCCACCCGGGCGCCGCCCGAATTGTCATTCCTCTCCACACCCCTCCGCCTATAGTCAAGCCATCCCCGCACCACCCCGCTCCGCTGGCAGTATCTACAACAGGGGAAGACAGGTAACGCTGCTGTGACGTCAGTCCACTGAGCACACATGCTCCCAGAGCAAGCCAGTTGAACGTGTGACGTCACAGCGGGCAAGGGGAAATGGCATACGGGACATCGTAATCTAAATGCTGACTGTTTCAATTATGGAATAGTCACAGATTATAAATAATTACATTTCGGCTTTATGCCATATATATAATTCTAGTTTATGTGAACAGTTCTGTTATAACGCAAATAGAACAGAAATTATAACTATTTTGCCTGTGCAAGGGGAGAGCTATACAGGACAATTAGGTGAATCTTTTCCGAAATTTGTCGTTTCGCTTTTCTTTTAACTAGTTTTTCAATGTTAGGGCGTAATGTACGGCACATTTGTAACCGAAGACTGCATGTTAGATTGTGATCTGATAATATGCTTCGGGATTTTGACTTAGAAACGTTCATAACCGAAAAGAATTTTTCGCACACATACGTGGAACCAAACGTACATAATACCCGTGCATATAACCTCAGAAATCTGGTTTGAGGAACATTCTTATAAAAATGAGCCAACTCTTCCTTGTGTTTATATTTGTCCTTCAAAAATTCGTCGCACTGTAAATTTATCAATTCAATTTGCTACCTGCTAGAAACATTGTTAACATCCAATGAATACGGGGTCGCACAAACCTGAAACGTAGTTGACAATGTTTCTACATCTGGAAGCCTGGTGTCAAACTGGTGTGTAACACGGGGAACTGAAAACATGCGCCGCTGATCGAGGCTGCATATCAATACACTGCTCTCGGCTGACGTCACACGAACGTACAAGCTGGCTCTTCGTTTGAATACGTCACACGGCCCGAAGTTGTCTTCCCCTGATCTACAAGATGCAAACATATTCGGAGGGACGAGCTATAGTCCGAAACTGTATCCGTAATGAAAACATCGGCGCTCTTCCGCGTATTAGCGATGTAAAAACATTTTTCACGAAACAAAATGGGCAAATAGAAACAGGAAGTGTACGAATGCGTTTTGTCATGGCGCATGATGTCAAGGATATTTGAAATGATGCTTTTGATGTAATGCTATCTTTTCTTTCTTATTTGTATTTATTGGGAGGGTCCTCCATTACCAGCCACCACTGCTTTCAAGTCTAAGTAGCCTATATTTAACGCAAGAAATTAAGTCAGTCGAGCAGGTAACGTTATTGTCTGTAGTGAATAATAAATAGGCAAGATTTCAATATCGACTGTTTGCTGCTACTGTCAACTTGTCATTAAAATCCTGACTCTTTCTAGCAACTTTGTACGCCTACGGAACACATTTGCCCTCACTTCTTTTTCGTTTTCAAAATCTCTCATGCAGACATTTCCTAAAGTATTTTCTTTGGAGTTACATAAAACAACCATGTTTGAATATTTTCTTTCACAGATAGATCATTTTACTTTCTGCACATTCCCGTAAGATGACACACAAATTGGAACCCACCCCTGTGTAATATTCGTCCCCTGTTTGTTTCTGCCTGGTCCCAACTTCTCATATTTTGCAACCAAGTTTCTTGTTTTCAACCAATAGCCACTTTTTTGCACAAAATGCCTTTTTTATCTTAAGCCCAGCATCTAATTTTTCATCACTATGCTCACTAGAGGTCTTCTCACACACGAGTGCACAGCTTTCGTTTCCGAACACGAAACAGATCTGCTCACATCCAAGGAGTACAGAGTTCATGTATTCTTTGTCAGGTCACATGCACACGCTACGGGATTCGCAACACCAATAGCAAACAGGAAACTCACCGAGAAGGTTGATAGCAAAGCCATTGTTGTTATGGATTATTTTTTATGCTTGCAAAGAAGTTACGATCGGCCCTAACGCTGCTCTAACCTCTTTAAATGGAGGCCAAAGCAACAAATATGAATAAAACCAATGAGTAATTATAAAATTACGCGTCCTACTCCTTAATGGGAAAATTTCGTGGTTTTTCAATTCTGTGAACAGAAAATGTTTAGGGGAACGCGTCCCTCAGCGTCCCACCCCCCCCCCCCCAAATAGCACTACTTATATGTATTTTAAACGCTTCCACTGTCTAATTTTTGTAGATATAAGGCTTACGAATAACGTTAGCACCGTAATGTACACAATAAGCAAAAGTTGGGCTAATAACTTAACGTCGTTTGTTTCTTTAAATTTTGAAGTTGCGTAACACTCGTCACACGTTTGTTTTGAGATTTCACAGAAACCATATACTAACAAGTTTCTATAGAAAAAAAATGTCCTTTTACTGTTGTTTCTGGTACCATCCACTTATATTTGGTTGATATTTATGTATTCTTTGGGCGTGAATCACGCCATCAACTCCGAAAAAATTTAGCAGATTTTACTGGAATTGGTTTGGGGAGAGAATGATTCTGAATGGTCATTTGTATATTTTTCGTTAGACTCCACTAGTATTTCATAGGAGCTTTCTACAATCCATGATCATGGTGGAAGTTGTTTATGCAGTTGTTCCAGTGTATTCATAGGGAGGAAGTAAATCTTAAATAACAGCGTCGGGATTTCCTCACGGCTTGCAGGATTTTTTTTTTTAGTTGGTGGGATTCCAACCTGTGCGATGGGTGCCTTTCTAAGATTTATCCCTGCCTAAAAAGCCTACCTATATACCTATCTGCCTACCTATCTACTTATCTACCTACCTACTTATCTACCTACCTATCTACCTACATATCGACCTACCTAGCTACCTACCTGTCTATCTACCTACTTACCTATCTACCCACCTACCTATCTACCCACCTACCTATCTACCTACCTACCTGTCTACCTATCTACCTACATAGCTACCTATCCACCTGTCTACATACCTACCTACATACCTATCTACCTACATACCTATCTACCTACTTACATATCTACCTACCTGTCTATCTACTTATCTATCTACCTATCGACCTACCCACTTATCTACCTACCTACCCATCTTCTACCTACCTATCTACTTATCTACCTGTTTATCTACCAACTTATCTATCTACACGCCTATCTATTTACGTACCTGTCTATCTACCTACATACCTACTTATCTACCTACCTACATATCTACCTAGCTGTCTATCTACTTATCTATCTACCTATTGACCTACCCATCTGTCTACCTACCTACCCACCTTCTACCCACTTATCTACCAACCTATCTACCTACCTACCCAACCACGCTACCAATCATTTACCTACCAATCTACCTGTCTGCCTACCTGCCAACCCATCTCCTACCCACCCACGCTACCACCTGTCTACCTACCTGTCTACCTACCTACATATCTACCTATCCATCTGCCTACCTATCTACCTATGTACCTACCTACCTCAATAAACGAAACAAGCGACAGTTATCTCGAATAATGCCCCTCCTCTCAATTTTTTCAGCTCTCCTTCCGTGGATTATAGCATTATAGAGCACCCATCGTGAGTCCCAACTAGGTAAAGCAATCCTCTGACGTCATCAATCACGAACCCAAGAGACCAATACCCCCATCCGTTTACCTCCTCTGGCACATGCTTAGATTACGTATGGCGGCCATCTTGCCTAAAATAGCCTGCGTCAACTAACCGAATTTTTCCTTAGTCATAATTACATCTATTAATTTAAAATGTTTACAGAAGCTGGAATGACAGAGGCAATAAGGAGAATAAGAATGATGGTGGTGTGGATGAAATAGCGCCAGAGTTTATAAAATTCGGAGGGCCAATTATCGCACAGATATTGACAAAAATATTTAGATCGTGGAGAACTAAAGGCTATTCCTGAAGAATGGAAAAAGAATATTATAATATCAATACACAAAGAGGGAGATATAAGGATTGTGGTAATTATAGAGCAACACGTTTATCATCTGTTGTACATAAATTATATACAAGAATATTATAAAGCAAATTGAAGAAGATAATTGAGGATTAACTGAAAGAAGAACAAATGGGTTGATAGGCTCATTTTTATAATAAGCACAATAATAGGGAAATTAACAGATAAGAACAAACAGGTTCGCTTAGTGTGTCCGAATTTGAAGGCAGCCTTTGATTTCGTGCCTAGGAAATATATATGGGAAACATTGATAAAGAAAAATGCACCAAATCAACTAATTACAGAATACAAAGTGTACATAATGGATCGAAGGTGATAATTGGAATAGAAAGAGAAGCAGCTAAAGAATTTAATATGGAAAAAGGAATTAAACAAGCTCACTATAATGTATCTATATGGATGAAATAATTAAAATTTGTTAAATGATGACACTGGAATATGAGACCATCCAACGACAAGTGCTGGTATACACAGATTATATAGTGTTGAGAACAGAAAATGTGGACAAATTACAGAGGTGTGTGCTAGAATGGGGAGAAGGACTTGGAAGAAAGGGAATGAAATGAATGTTAAGAAAGAGTCATGTGTATTTCAAGGGATCTTGTGTAGGAAGTGTCCATCATACATAAGAATGAAAAGATAGAACAAGTAGATATGTACGAGTATCTAGGAACAGTTATAAGAGTGATGGACGATAGGATGAAGAAATACTAAATAAGAAAAGAGAATCAAATAATATGAATTATCAATTTAATAAAACTATTCTCGGAAAGAAGGAGGTATCCTTGAAAACAGGAATGCTGTTGTGTAAGTCGGTACTGGTATCGATGCTTACATGTGGAATGGAAAGTATACTTCTGCAAGATAAGCACTCTTTCGTTTACATAGTGGTGGGGTTAGAACAAAAGATAAAAAGAAGTACTAGGCACAAAAGAGACCTTTAGAAAAAAAGGGGGTTAAAATTGGATTACGAAATACATAAACTAAACTTTACTTTATAGTAAAGGAAAAGAAGGAATCATACCTAAAATATGTAAATGAAAGAAATGAGGTAAATAAAATAGAGTACCTACAACAGAAGTAGAGCATTAGTTAAAAGATATCTACACTCGTAAACTGTATAATGAACATCGGGATAAGTACATAGCAGATATGGAACATAATTTACATGGAAGAAAATATAGAATATAAAAGTTCATCAGGAATTTGAACTCACAAGAAAAAGACAAACCAAATTTACAAACTGTAAAAGACATAGATCTAGAAAATTACTATAAAGAACTTTGGAAGAACAAGAAAGCGCAGACCAACAAAATAAAGCAAAACCTAAAGGCAATAGCTGAATTAGAATCAGAGGAACTTGTTGAAGTTATAAAATAAAGTAGAAATAACAAAGTATGTGGAGTACTCAATATTAACTCTAATTATTAAAATGTACTCAAGAAAACCTACAAGAAAAATTATTCTTTTTTCTTGTTCATCTGATTACTCTCTCCGAATGGAGGATTGACCTCCCCCCCCCCATAGGGTTTATAAGCCTCTGCCTATGGTCAGATGCCTGTGGTGGAGCAGACGAACCTATGGACCGGACAGAGTGAAGACCTGGAAGTGAGTGGTCAGCCCAGCGCAAGGTACGAGTAAGGAAGAGGATGATACGAAACATGGGTGTCGGCAGACCTTTTTCTAGGGGGGCACATGTTGGAAGTTTCCAATCAAACAATATTAATTCATTATTTTGTTGTCAAAAGTTATAGTATTTGTTGCACGTAATCGTTTTAATTTCTCCTAAACAAAAATTGTACGTTACATTAAAATTAAAATAATAGTCTAATAGTCAGCAAAGGAGTGCACATTAAGTTCATTAATTTCCAAGGGGGCGTGGCCCCTCTTGCCCCCCTTCGCGACGACCATGGCACGAAATGCAAGCGAAATGGATGATTGGAAAGGTGGCGATGGAGTAGTTGGTGGAATGAGTGGTGGACAAACCGGAAAAGCCGGAGACCCGCTCTGACACCGCTTCGTCCACCACAAATTACACATGCAGATTCCTGAGTTCAAACCCGGTTCGCTTCGGTAATAGGCGAAGCGTCCAACCACTTTTCCACGGTGCCGCCACCAAGAAAAAATATTAAAATTATATAATAAATGTTGAACACATGTAGGAATACCTGAAGAATGGAATACAGAAAAAATTATATCAAGATTTAAAAAAAAGATGAAAGAACAAACCGGTAAATTATATTGATCAGCGTACAAAACCTATACTAAGATTATAAGCAATAGATTGTTAAAATAGTAGAAACGCTTTTAGTGGAGGAACAGACAGGATTTAGAAAAGGACAAAGTTGTATAGACAGTGCCTTCTCTCTCAAGGAACTAATTGAAAAGTGAAAAGAATTTAATTTAGAAACACATATACTCTTTATATACTACAAAAATGCCTTTCATAAAATATCTAAATTAAAATTATGGGAATGCTAGTGAAAAAAGCATTCCCAAAACATTTCATGAAAGTAACACAAAAGGTACACGCAGAAACGAAAATTTAGATAAGTACCCGAGAACTAATACTGATTTCAAAAGAGTTTAGACAAGGTTGCCCAATATCAACCACTCTTTTAATGTGTATATAGACATGGAAATGGCATGATATGATAAAATGGAAATAACGAACAATAGGGGGAATTAATTTGGGTACAGAATCAGTAAAAACAATGGTATACGCAGATGATCAAATAATAATAGCAAAAAACGAGAATGAACTTCAACGAATGGCATATAGCTATGTCAAATAACAAAAGCATATAAATTAGAAATATAAATAAAACAAAAACAATGGAATTTAAAACATGCATCCAGTCGGTCTAAAATAGGTTTAGAAAATAACATACTTGAACAAGTTTCAAAATTTAATTCCCTCGCATGTGAAGTAACACTCGGAACAGAAATATTTACTGAAAAATAATTAAACAAATTCGGCTACATAACAGGTACAGTAAAAAGAACCTTAAAGAATAAAGCAAGGAACGATTCCATAACAAGACTATATAAAACAATGGCTGTCCCAATTTTAACATACGCCTCAGAAACATGGATAACGATGACGCAACATAAAACAAATATATAAACAGCAGAAGTAAAATTCCTTAGAGCCATAGCTGGAGACACAAAGGCTAGACGAAAAGATAAGTCATCAAATACGAACACTTAAAAGTAGAATAATTAACGAAACAGTAATAGAATAGAGAAACAACTGGAAACGGCACTTAAATAGAGCGGAAAAAAAATACAATTCCCAAAATAGCAAGTAACCAGCTACCGTAAGGATAAAGAAACATAGGACGACCGAGGAAAGGTGGAAGGAATATGAGTTTGGAGCCGGAACAAGCTAAATGGCCTAAGCCGTGTTGAGGAAAAAATTGCATCAATAATAATTGCTATAACCTGAATTTATAGTTATATAGGTGTTTTCTTGCCACAAAAATGTCCCATGGAGAGCCCACGGTTGCCTTAGCACCTGAAGGAAGTTGTGATTTTTATACTTCCTATGCATAATTGCACTTTAAAACATGTAGCACTGACTCATATAGCAGATTGTGTGCAACATACAATAAAACCTCGTTAATCCGGACCCGTTCAACCCGGTTTTCGCTTAATCCAGACAAGCACCCTTAAAAAATCTGAATCTGTGAATTGCTAACTTATAGTACTGCACTAAGACAAACTTAAGGAAATTGTCCATTTTATTTTGGCACAGACTGTACAATAGGAATACAATAGTGACAATGGTACATTAGGCTGCCCTCCTTCCCACACCCTTGCTGTACCTGCGATAGGGTGCAACTCTTGCCTTTCTCAGTCATTAAGCTAAAGAAACAAATCGAGTGCATAATGTCGTTTAGTAAACCTAAATATCATCGGGGAAACGTAAACATAAATCGCTTACAATACACGAGAAACTGAAAATTATCGAAAGGCTTGAAAATGGTGCCACTATCGCGTATGTGGTTGCAGAATATGGAATCACAAAACAAACAGTTTCCTACATAAAAAAGAAAAAGGGTGAACTCTTATCATTTTTTAAAATGTGATGTAAATGAGGAAAATTGTCGGGTTAAACGAATGCGGCAGCCGGCTGAACAAAAGTTCGAAGACGCGACATGCAAGTGGTATGAACAATTTCGTGCAAGCGGAATTGCAGTGAGAGGTGTTGAAGTTCAAGCTGCTGCCGAAGGTCTGGCGAAACAACTTGGTATCAATTGATGTTCGGCTAGTTCGGGCTGATTATATGTACAGATTCCGCAAGCGTCATAACATAGTGAACAAAAAATATGTGCAGAGAGCTTAAGTGCTGATACATCAGCTGTTAACCCATTTAGGAAAAGAAAAAAAAAACAAATATCTATCCTTCAAGAGGAAAAGTTAAATTTGTCTCAAGTGTGTAACGCCGACGAGACAGGTCTATTTTGGCGCACCTTGCCCAAGAACACGCAAGCCTCCAAATCCTTAAAAAAAATACGCCTGGGTGAAATATTTGCGTTACTATGTGCTAATGCAGATGGAAGCTATATTTTAAAGCCAGTTGTAGAAGGTAAAAGTAAACAACCAAGGGCTGTTAAGAATGAATGTCCACATTGCCTGTGCATTACTACAACTCAAAAAATGTGTGATTTACAGCAGACATCACCCATGATTGGTTTCACTACCATGTTGTAGCTGTAGTAAGAAAGCACCATGAAAATAAAAACCAAAATTATGTGAAAGTCATAATGCACCAGCGCATCCAGATGTAAAGAAACTGTGTAGTGTCGATGGTAAGAACAAATATGAGTTCTTGCCACCTAACACAACTTTCCTGATACAGTCGATGGACCAAGGCGTTATCTACACTGCAAAGCGGTTGTACGGGAAGAAATTCCTGTCTAAAGTTTTCTAAGCTGAGGAGCCTCTGGACGGTGAGGATAAACGGGCGGAAGAAAACACTCCAGAATATAAAATCGTATAATTTCAGATCCATGTTTTTCAACTTTGCAAGTGCAGAAAACAGCATTTGGAACTCTACATTGACTAATGCGTGGGAGAAACTTCTGTATGATGACAGTGTTGAATTAGATAACAATGCAATTGAAATAAATGACTTTCATCAAACACTGGTTGCCGGCGGCGAGAAAGCTGTCACAGTAGACAACATCGAAGACTGGCTTGACGGAAATTAAGATGATCCAGGCTATCACATTATGACTTAGGGAGAAAATTTGGAAAGTGGAAGTAATGCAAGGTACGCTAATAGCGAATCTGAGGCTGAGGATGTGGATTTCGGAAAGTCGAAAGTGAAATTAAGTCAGGTTAAACAGCACCTGAATTTTGTAATAGTCGAGTAAACTGACAATAAAGGGTAAAATATGATTTTGAAGCTTTCCTGGCGACGAACATCTTGAACAGACAATTAAGAGATTTCCACATAGTACCATCATATGAGGAGTCTTCGTGATCTCATTGTGAAAGAGATGTATGATAAACCACAAAAGAAAATTGATAGTTTCTTCAAACCAAACAAATAAAGAATGTGTGATTAAAATCAGGTGGACCTATTGTATCCTATGTTCTAATCAAATTATACAATACATACTCTAATTCCATCCATAATTGTTCGTTCTAATAAAATTATGTAGTATATACTCTAATTTCATTCACAATTTTTCTCTGTGAGTTTATATCACTTAATACGGGCTTTTGACAACCCGGGCAACATTAAGCACCAATTGGTCCAAATTAACGAGGTTTTACTGTACTTCGAAGCATGTCAGCTCCCGCGAACAGCTGTAGATAATAAAATAGAGCTCCGCTTGGTCTGCGATAGGTAAAGCATGCTTAAACTGACATTAAATACTTCGATGATAGTTTCTCGGGCTAACAGCCAGGTCAGATTAGGGTAACTACCCTAAGTTACCTTAATCTGACCTGGCTGTTAGCCCGAGAAACTATCATCAATGATCAACGCCGGGAAAGCTTCAAGTCATTAATTAAATACTTCAATTAAATATACTGAAAGATACCGTGGCATAAAATATAAGTAACGAATCGCATATATGGAATTTTTCTTATTTTATTATTAATAAGTAGCCATCAGGTGAAGAGATGTACATATCATTCAGTGCTCGTTTTTAATCATGTTATGTCTATATTTATTTGTTTATTCAAACTGCATAATGTAACTTTCTCCTTACAGGAATCAAAGCGGTTGCTAGTTGAAGCTTCCTTTCTTCTCAGTCAAGAACCAGAAATATTACCAGAAGGAAAAATAGCAGCTCAAGCAGAAGCAAATCTTGCTAAACTTAACGCCCTATTGCAAAACTTGCACACATCTATTGGAGATAGCCCTCTATAGAACTGCTGAAACACCTTTTCGGCTTTAAGAAATACAGGCAGTTATTAATTGCGCATACATCCTTATTTATAAGTTTACTCTCGTAGAACTGGAGTTAGATTGTTCATATTCAGGAATAAAGACATTGTTTTATTTAACATGTAATAAAGACATAACCATAACATCATCTGTGTATTTCCTTCGTATATTTTAAAACGTTATGAAAGTTACTTATGCTGTAAACTTACCGTATGTATTTTGCCTTTATCAATATCCTTATTAAAGTTACATTATCTGTTTAAGATGCATCAAGGCTCTTAAATGTTTGCAAAGTGGGAGTGAATTTCAGTCAGACCCTGTCGTCGCGTCATAAGAACATAATAGTACTCGCCCTGTCATAATTTCACCATGGTGGTAGTATCAATCCTTAAAATTTGCGTTGTTCTTTGCAACTGAAGAACTCTGCAACCACTGTACCTACATATGGCAGTTGAATCCTCGGGAACTTTCAGGTAAGATATTTTTATTTCCTCTTTTATTTGCATTCCCATTCACAAATCAATTATAATTCTTTAGAAATATGAAAACACGTAAGCAATGGATTCAGTGCATGAGCTCTTAAATTACTATGGCAGATGATTATGTCTATTACACAGGTTCATCAAGTGTTGAAGACTAGACAATTGTGGTCAACATTAGCATCCTATTCTGCCAAGTAAACCTGAGTATTCGACGGTGACAGACGGCACAATGAGTGTCTCCTTTTACAGTTCACTTGAGAGTCATTGTATGGAGCAATGTGTGAGCAACATAGTAACGGTTTATAAATGAACAATTGCTGAATAATTATATATGAATTGTAGTACTAAGGGTTGTCATTTCTGTTGCCAACATGCTAAGTTTGAGTGCATCAGCTAAGACAAGAAACAATGCGAATATCCATGCACTTGGTAGTAGGAAAGAAATAGGATCTTGCAATATAAGGTGTATGTTATTGGTTTGAGCATGAAGGAGCTGAAGAACCTGGCACCTGTCACTACGCGCATGCATGTCCCACGGTTCTAAAACTGTACTTAAGCCGAAAAAAATGATCACGTTACTCGCGGTTCAAATACGTAGTAACATTATGAGAATGCATAATGACGGAATATCCCGCTGAAATTACCACTAATAGCATTGTTTTAAGCATGTCAGCGGTGCAAAAATTGTAGAAAAAAAGAAGTAAGATTTGCTGAGGAAACACGCCATGAATTTGCTGAGGAAAGTATTTTGAGATAACATGTGGTAAGAAAATATCCTCATACACGATGAGGTGCAAACTTCTTAGTGGCAGCCTTTGCAGAAGGGTGTTGTGCCAAAATTATACATAATCTTATCATACTCCAGGTTCACGAGTCCCAATGGCTACTGATGAACTCAGAAAACGCAATGTAATCAATTTAATATAATATAGTGACATCTAGGCCCACAGACACTTTTTTGAATTTCCTGACGTAATCTGTGACTCAAGCAAGTTGAAATTCCACAGATTGGTTTATTCGTTTTGTATTTAGTAGATGCATGTTATTCTTCTGATCTGGATATTTGATACCGCTCTTCCTCTAATGGCACCAGCTAGATGTGGTTCCTTTGCTTATAATCTGTAGCATAATTTTTCATCGTCTACATTTTAAATTGTATGCTGTTCTAGTTTAATAGACTCTCGTCTAATATTTCGGGCTCTTTGCTTCCGAAAGTAGGCACTCTAAAACATTTTTACGGGGTAATCTAACTTAATCAATGGGGTACACGTGTATCCTGACAAATGAAAGAAGGCTACTGTAATACAGTAAATTGCGAACATTGATTTTGCAAACATTAATAAGTAAAGCTTTCGCTAGCTATACTGATTAATCGTAATCAGAATAACTATAACGTGTCATGAAGACGATGATGAAATAGGAAGCTTCAGGTAAAAGCATACAAGATCAAGAATTACAATAAATAATACCTACTGAGATAACGAAGGCCGTTTGCAACATGATAATGGTAATGATGACGACGACGACGACGATGATGATGACGATGACGACGACGATGATGATGATGACGTCGACGACGATGATGATGACGATGACGACGACGATGATGATGACGATGACGACGACGATGATGATGACGATGACGACGACGATGATTATGATGACGACGACGACGAGGATGATGATGACGACAACGACGATGATGATGACGATGACGACGACGATGATTATGATGACGTTGACGACGACGAGGATGATGATAATGATGATGATGATGATGATGATGATGATCGTGTTGTTGATGTCACAGAGAGCGAATGGGTAAGACCAATTTATACATTTGCAATGATTCACATTTGTGACCATAAATTATTATTATTATTATTATTATTATTATTATTATTATTATTATTATTATTATTATTATTATTATTATTATTATTATTATTATTATTATTATTATTATTATTATTATTATTATTATTATTATTATTATTATTATTATTATTATTATTATTATTAGTATTATTATTAGTATTATTATTATTATTATTATTATTATTATTATTATTATTATTATTATTATTATTATTATTATTATTATTATTATTATTATTATTATTATTATTATTATTATTATTATTATTATTGTTATTGTTATTGTTATTATTATTACTATTATTATTACTATTATTATTATTATTATTATTATTATTATTATTATTATTATTATTATTATTATTATTATTATTATTATTATTATTATTATTATTATTATTATTATTATTATTATTATTATTATTATTATTATTATTATTATTATTATTATTATTATTATTATTATTATTATTATTATTGTTATTATTATTAATTGTTTTTGGTATGTGTAGTAGTTATAGTACTGCTTATAAGTTGTAGCTTTGCAAACCAAAACAAACAGCTACCTAGAAAGTAGTGAAAATATTGATAACGGTTAGAAAAATTAGGTTTCTAAAACACCGCCAATATATAACATACGCATTGCTTAAATATACAATATAGAGAATAATACGTACATGGTGTACATAAGAACACTGCAGAAACTACAATGTAAAAGCTCGCGCGGGCGACAGTTGTTACCCAAAAGCACACAGGAGAATAAAACTTGAGCTACACACACTATAACAGTAACTACAGAACTGAAAGAGAGAAATGTTGCTGTTTATGCATTCCTTGGAAGGTACGTGAGTTCTGACAACTACTCTAATTAAAACAAATATGCTGGGTGACAGCTGTCACCCACCGAGTAACCAAGGGTTAATAGTAACAAGAGGAACATATAATGAAGGGATATAACTAAAATAAGCATGTTCCAAACGTCGCACCAACGTGTGGCTAGTGCATAAAATAATTAAATGTTCCATTGTGCAACAGTCTATTTTGGGTTTCATTATAAATTCAGCAGTCGGAGAAAGAAACACCCCATTCTACAGTATCTAGTTTTTATACTCTTTTGACATCTTTGTCACTTTGCTTTAATTCTGATTTTAGCACTATGTTTTGCATACTTAGGTATTGTAACGTGTTCACCAGGTGATGTGGTTAGTTTTCTTCTTCTAAGGATAGGATTTAGGAATACTTGAAGTTCACTTCTGGTTAGGAATTTAAGAGAGGTATTCTTTTTGGGATAGGAGTAAGTAAGGAGAAAGAGCTAAGTCTTTCTCACAGAGAACCTGAGGTGGCTAGCAACACAGAGAAATCCGACGAGTCCAGTAGATAAAGATGTATTTAGGCAGCAGACATGTATGTGAGGAATCTAACAAAAGGCAGTTTTCCTAGCAAGAGTACAGTTTACATCAATATTTATATCAGGCCAATGTCAGTGTGCATCAAGCCACTGCGCATGTCAAGTGCCGTGTGTAGCTGTTAGCCCAGCACACATCGTGTGTAAATTTAGAGTAGGGGGTACCTAGTAATGACTGATTACGCGTATAACGCAATGCGTAATGAGTAAAGGGTTCAAAGTATTAAGGATTTCGAACCCAGTACTGGACCGATGTCACGCAATAGTCTAAAGGTTATTTGTCCCTCTGGACTGAGAATTGTACCCTGACCTTGGCCTTTACTCGAAAAACTTATACTATCTCTGTTGTACACAGAAATGAGTCACATAATTCTAATTTAATTAGTCCTCTTTAAAAAGCGTTCTTTACATCCAGTGCTATACATTACAGTATATTTATTTTCCTTTTTACTAGTAATTTTATTTTTTATTGAAGTTTATATCTGGCTTTTGCCATGAGTTTGTAAGGGCGCTGATGTCCATGCAGTTGAGCGTCCTTAAACCTAACCTCCTCCCTCTTACCAAAGGCGGTGCCCTACTGCTGCTGCTGTTTTCTGATATACGATTACCGTACTGCGTCGGCCTACGAGTTCTTCTACCTGAAGCTTACACGCCTTAAACTGTGGATTCAATATGACACCATGGGCTTTGCGTGTGAAATACACGTGGTGAGTGAAAGCGCACTTGATATACTGCCTACAGTTCAGCAGATAAACCTCTAGTTGGTCTGGGTGGCTTAGTTGGTTAGACGCGGGCCTACTGACACCAAGGTCGCGGGTTCACATCCGGCCCAGACCGATGGTTTTTAATTGTACTTAAAAACAGCAGCTCCATGTCAGTATATCTACTGGTATGTAGAAGAACTCCTGCGGCGCAAAATTCCGACACACTGGCGACGGTGATGTGATCCTGGCGATTGATAGCGTCGTTAAACAACAAAGCAATTTTTTCTAGAAATTGCGTGTAGGTTTGGTATTGAAATTCATGATATCACAATTGTTCGACCTGTAATCCTGCTACATTCTTACATCATTTGCAAATTTCTGCCGTCACAGGGCTCACCAGTTCGGACTCATAGGTTATAAACTCCCGTCCAATGGGCAGCAACCGCAGCTACCACATAATAACGCGAATTCTATGCGGAACCGCAGGATTTTCCCTTACAATCCTACATCCCACGCCATTACCGGTGGAGGTTTTTAGTGGAGTAGTTTCCCACATGTCCCATTGTGCCCTCCAACACAGTGGGAGTCCATAAAAGGACTTTTCGTCCACTCGAAAAATGGTATGTTGAACAGAGAGTGGAGAAGCGCGTGTGAATTTGTTATATAAAGTGGATAGAGAGCACCACATGAATGTAATACAGTGGTGGAAATCGGTATAAAGGCGTGGATATATGTACGAAAATTAACATTTTCTGTTGGAATAGTTACGCATAGTGTATATGAAATAGTATGAGAACCAGTATACTGGCAACTGCAGTCAAATGGTGTCGCATTTGATGTCAGGAGTAACAACATATAACGAGACATCAACGATTCAGGCGGTAGAGGGTGGAACGCAGTATAAAGGCAGTCAGCTCTGTGTGGTGTTAGTGTGTGCACACTTGTCGTTAGTGTAGTTAAGAAACAGACACTATTAGTTACAGTGCTTGTTGTGCACATAAACCACTATTGTGACAATGCCACGCGGAAAACAGTTATGATGTGATGAAAACGCAAACATCGGTGCGTACAAGGAAATAGGTCTCTCTAATCATCAAATTGCCGAGAAGTTGAACCGTTCAAGTTCAGTGACAGATAATTTTAATTAGATTGGGCGCATGATATGGACAGAACGGAAAGTATGGACAAAGTAGAAAGTTATCGGAGGCATCAAAATGGTTACTTTTGCGCAAAGCAAAGGTCATAAACCGTTATTCTTCTCAACTTGTTGCTGATTTACAGTTTCCAGTAACTGCCAGATGTGTATGACAAATTTTGTCAAATGACAAACATCTTACATTCAGGAAACAACTGCAGAAACCAGCTCCAACACCCAAACATAAACAGGCTAGGTTGGAGTTTGCAGAAAAACATGTCATGGACTGCAAAATGGGATAAAGTTATCTTCAGTGACGAGAAGAAGTTTAATTTAGATGGGCCGTATGGATTTCAGTTTTATTGGCATGATCTGAGAACAGAACAGCAGGTAAGAATGAGTAGAAACTTTGGTGGCAAAAGTGTTATTCTTTGGGCAGCTTTCTGCGCTAAAGGTACATCACGCATTGCTTGGCTGAGCACTAAAATGAGCTCTTAACATGTACACTGAGCTGCTAGAGACAGAATCGATTAGAATGTATGAGGACTTAGGGGTCATAAGTAGAGCGAGGATAAATATCCCATCGCTTACAATGTTCGCGCGCTCGTACTATACACGCTCCGTGGTGACTGGCAGACGGCGTAGCACAGGAGTTCAGAACATGTAAACAAAAGGGCAGGGCTGTGTAAGAAGCTCTAGTCCATTTACATCAGTTCATATCGTCATCTATTCGTTCCTCAAAAACACTGTAGTGAACAATAATACATTTTTAAATTGTTCAAAAGTAAAACTTGTCATCTAAACAATGTTTATACAGCGAGAAACTTCTCTCAACGTCACATGATGTAACGGGAGCAAACGTAAGATATTTTGCATTGTGTTCGTCATACGTAGATGACATTTTGTCTAGCTGTTGTAAACCAATTTTTATATGAACCATTGTAGCATTGATCTATTTTGCACATGTCTTTAAAAAAAAACTCCGATTGAAGTGACAAATGGTCGTGTTCTTTATTCTTTGATGCTGCAAAAAGTGCTTTATGTTTTTGGTATTACAATGTTGCTTCAACAATTTCCGTTTCTCCTTGGAATCTCTAATTTGTGAATAACATAACCTACAGTGTATCGTATCGCCATTCAATTCGAAATTATTTCTTCCAAATTCTTCCAATAACTTATTTAATTTACCATCACCTAAAGCTGAAGACATTATTCACCTCGTATGTAAACACGGATCGCACAGAAAATAAAACTCCCTTATCTGTACGGCACATCTGTCATACTGAACCACAGCACGCTGTTCACCCCTCAGTCCGAGGTAGCAGCGATGACGTCAAGCAAGCAATTCGCCGTGCAGTCAACCTGATTTCTTCTTCAGTGGATATATGTCCTCTCTCTAGTCATAAGTCTATTTTTTTCAACAAGACAATGTATTTGTGCATGTTTCTGCTCCAACCAAAAATTGATTTGAAAAGAAAGATATCGATGTCTTACCCTGACCTGCACGTAGCCCGGATTTGAAAACCTTTGGGGAATACTTGCAAGGTGTGTTTATCGCAATGGAAGACAATTTGATGCCATATCTAAGCTGAAAAGAACGATACGAGAAGAGTGGGCGATAATTTCACTGCAAGAACTACAAACTCTAACAAAATCAATGCTTAAGAGACTTTTTAAGGTAATTAGGAAGAACGGAGGTTCAACAAAGTACTAACAAGGCAATAACACAACAGGATAGATATCAATATCAATTTCCATCCAGGAAATGCAAATGCCTTAATTTGTTATGTGTGCTATGAAAGAAACTAATTCTGTCATGATTTTTTAAATCTCCTATATCTGCTACTTTCATAATAAATTAGTTACATGTATGCTTCAGACATTGTACCTATTACTGCCAGTAGGAAACCTAGTGCCTTTATACTGATTTCCAGCACTGTATGTACTATCTTTCACAAAAGTAAATACCCACCTTCAGTGAGACCTGCGTGAAGGGTCACCTAATTCTCAGGCGTACCTAAATAGACGGCATGAGAATGAAATCAGTCATATACGTATGCTTCCTTTGCTGTTCAGAGGAGATGGCAGCCGTTGCCTCATCTCGCAACTTTGAGAAGCGATATTTCAGCAATCGCTCTAAATTAAAGCCTCAATATTGCAAATTCAAGGTTACTACGTCTGAAGAAAATATGTTACTATTGGGTTCTGATTAAATAGTGGACCAGAAGTAGAAAACGATGTCAGTATTGAGCTCCTTGCTTATCAAAGTAAGCTTAATAGTCCACACTTAAGTCCTATGCTCAGTGGTAGCCGAGAGCGTTTAAACACTTCAACGCAAAACCAGAGAAGCTCCGTGAACGTGGATCGAATCCTACCGCATATGTTTTTCTTTTCTTCCCTTCCTTTCTTCTTTAATTTCTAGACGTGTGCCTTTGTCCTGATTCTGAATTCCTGATAAAAAGCTCTAGAGAACTAAAGTTGCTGTTAAATTTTCCATTTCAGAAAATAACTATGCAGGAGGTGTGCTTTGAACCACCGCCACTCAGTACATTCGACCCCTACGCACAGCCACGCAACGACTTCGACTATTTGTGCTTCGGGCAACTAGCACTCTGTTCCTGTTCTACATTCTCTCTCTGTAAGTTGGCAGCAAATTTCCTTGCTAGGTGGCAAGTTCGTATCACTATTAACAAAACTTTAAATACTTTCCTTTTGTTTCTGGATGTTCGTTTACACTTATTTAGGAAAAGAAGAACGTTGTCTAGAACAAACATGGGTATCGCAGTGTTCAGTTTGGATGGTAATATTCTGAAGCTTTTTTATTAAATACAAACAAAAATGAAGCGATTAAGGTTATATAATAATATACGTTCTCGTCGATAGACATTTGAAAACAATGCTGTTCAAACTCACGTCCATTCATGACGGAGGTTTGATTTAGTGATGTAATACATTTAAAATATGATATACCTAATAGATATTATAGTTCAATAATACTAACTTCTAGTCAAACCCTCCACCTTGTGTGAATGGGCACATGGCAACATTGTGTAGTCCCTGGAAATAAGCGAAATGACAACGCTGTCAGACCCAAAGGTTGCTTCAGGCTGAGGTAATCTACAACTGAATTGCATTCTGTTTAATACGTCATGAACTACTTTAATCGCTGAATCAAGTTCTTTTAACTATTCATTTTTGTGATCATTGATACCCCATTTTCATTCGTTTGGTGTGTGATACTCTAAATTCACTTTCCTTCTATGTTTTGAGTGTTATTATAGCATAGTATGATATTTCTGTTGTATTACTGATGAAAAAATTATAAATTAATGTAATCATACCGAGGGATTTAATTTTCTAAAATAATTACCTTATTGCACCTGACATATTTTATTTGTCGTGCATTTTTTTAACATGAACAAGATATAGTGCTTTCTTATATCCATTGTAAGCTAACGAAGCATTGATAGTACACGACGGTAGTAAATTCTTTAATATGGTAGTAACTGTAGACATTTATAGAAAAATACCTTTGAATGTGGATTTTTTATATATATTTCTGCAAGAATGATTGACAGTTGAAGCAGGTGTATTCCCTGTGTTGTCTACAGCAACTGCAATCGATATCTTCCAATATGATAATATTGTATAATAGTATATTTGGCTCAGGTTATATAAATAACGATGTTCCCGTTAAAGCAGAAAGGAAGGGAAGAAAAAAATGCGGTGGGTGGGATTCGATCCAATTTCACGGAGCCTCTCTGGTTTCGCGTTGAAGTGTTTAAACACTCTGGGCTAACACTGAGCATAGGGGTTAAGTGTGGATTATTAAGGTTACTTTGGTAAGCAAAGAGCTCAATACTGACATCGTTTTCTACTTCTGGTCCACGATTTACTCAGAACCAAATATTAACTTATTTTCTTCAGACGTAGTAACCTTGAATTTGCAATATTGACGGTTTAATTTAGAGTGATTGCTGAAATATCGCTTCTCAAAGTTGCGAAGTGAGGCAATGGCTGCCATCTCCTCTGAACAGCAAAGGAAGCATACGTATATGACTGATTTCATCCTCAAACTATCTATTTAGGTACACCTGAGAATTAGGGCAATCAGTCATATGTGTATCCTTCCCTGCTGTAGAGGGGATAACAGCCATTGCCTCACCTCGCAACTTTGAAAAGCGATATTTCAGCAATCATTCTAAATTAAAGCGTAAATATTGCACATTCAACGTTACTACGTCTGCAGAAAGTATGTTACTATAGGGTTCTGATTAAATAGTGGACCAGAAGTTAGAAACGATGTTAGTATTGAGCTCTTTGCTTACCAAAGTAAGCTTAATAGTTCACACCCGATTCCTGTGTTCAGTGTTAGCCGAGAGCGTTAAAACACTTTAGTGCATACCCATAGTGACCACGTGAACGTAAATCGAATCCCGCCCACCGCAAAATTTTTGTCCCCTCTGTTTTGACGGGAACATCGTTATTTATATAACCTGAGCCAAATATATTCTTATACAATATTATCATATTGCTGAAATAGGATTGAAATTTTAGAATTGAAATCTTTAGAAGATATCGTTTACAATTGTTATTGACAACACAGAGAATACCCTAATTCAACTGTCAATCATTCTTCTACAAATTAATATATCCAACATTTTCCTTTAAATAACCCACATTCAAAGGTATTTTCTACAAATGTCGACGGTTACTAACATATTAAAGAATTTACTTCCGTCGTGTACTGTTAATGCTTCGTTAGCTTACAATGGATATAAGAAAGCACTATATCTTCTTCATGTTAAAAAGAACACGAAAAATAAAATTTTTTAGCCACAAAAAAATAATTATTTTAAAAAATTAAATCCCTGGCATAATTACATTAATTTATACCTTTTTACGGAGTAATACGACACAAGTGTCATACCATGTGAGAATAACACTCAAAACATCAAAGGAAAATGAATTTAGTGTATCACATACCATACGAAAGAAAATAGGGCATTATCGATCACAAAAATATATATTTAAAAGAACTTGATGGTACTGATTAAATAGTTAATGATATATTAGACAGAATGCAATTCAGTTGTAGATTACCTCACCCTCAAGCAACCTTTGGACGTGACAACGTTGTCATTTCGCTTATTTCCAAGGACTACACAATGTTGCCATGTGCCCATTCATTCAATTTCTAGACGTGTGCCTTTATTCTGATTCTGCATTCCTGATAAAAAGCTCTGGAGAATTAAACTCGCTAGTTAACTTTCAATTTCAGAAAATAGGTGTGCAGAAGGTGAGGTTTAAACCACCGCCACTCAGTACATGACGGAAGTAAATTCATTAATATGTTAGTAACCGTCGACATTTATAGAAAATGCCTTTGAATGTGTTATTAAGGTAAAATATTAGATATTAATTTGTAGAAAAATGACACAGTTGAATTAGGCGCATTCCCTGTGTTGTCAAGAGCAATTGTAATCGATATCTTCTAAAGTTTTCAGGTTCTAAAATTTGAATCGTATTTCAGCAATAAGATAATATTGTATAATATATTTGGCTCAGATTATATAAATAACTATGTTCCCGTTAAAACAGAAAGGTAGGGGAGAAAATTTTTTCGGTGGGCGGGATTTGAATCACATTCACGTACCACTCTGGGTGCGCGCTAGGGTTTTAGCACTCTCGACTAACACTGAACACAGCAATTGGGTGTGTATTATTAAACTTACTTTGGTAAACAACGAGATCAACATTGACATCGTTTTTAGCTTGTGGTCCACTATTAAATCAGAACCCTATAGTAACATATTTTGTGTAGACGTAGTGACGTAGAATTTTCAATATTTATGCTTTAATTTATAGTGATTGCTGAAATATCACTTTTCAAAGTTGCGAGGTGAGGCAATGGCTGCCATGCCCTCTGAACAGCAAGGGAAGCATACACATATGACTGATTTCATTCTCATACCATCTGTTTAGGTACGCCTGAGAATTAGGTGACCCTTCACGCAGGTCTCACTGAAGGTGGGTATTTACTTTTGTGAAAGATAGTACATGACATTTGTATTTCAGTTATATTGAAAGGTCCATGATTTGTATGTTGAAGAGTGAGTAGAGAAGAGCATGTGAATTGGTTATGTAAAAGAAAAGCGAGTATACAAAACCATATGAATGTAATAATTTGCATTTTTATTCCAACCATAGAAAATTATAGGAATAAAATTGTTAGTTGAAAGCCGAGTAGCGTTACGTAAAATAAAATATATTAAAGAACACTGTGTGAATGCAATACGTTGCACAGTAAAATGCATAACATAAAAACCTTCTACAGGAAAAAAATATATTACGAGCAAAGCCTGAGGAGATGGTGAGGAGATAGAGAAGGAGGGAATAAGGGAGAAACCCTGAGCTTTATCAATGGTGCCTTCATTAATAGGCTGGAGGAATATTACTGCAAAAGGAAAGGTGTCGATATGTTCATCAATTCTGCTGGGGAGAGAGATGAAGAGACAAGAACAATCCAGCAACTAAAGCAAATTTATAGGGGTTTTGTCGAAAAAATGTACCTGGTGGCTCCATAAATTTTAATTCGTCTCCCTTTTTGGGTACGCTAACATGAGGGGTGTCTCGGTGTAATAATAGACTTTCGATGCCGGGATGGAAACGTGCGATCGTGTGAGGGGGCTGAGGGCAAATATCGGCCCCTCAAAGTACTTTGTAATGTTTTCAGCAGCTAGGTTATTTATTAACCTTCCGTTAGGTGCACGGTTTCGAAGAACACGGTTGGTCGCACGGAGCCCAGTAGGCCCTCACTACATTTTTGTGATTATATGTCTGTATTTAATTTGTTTTCTTTTCCTTTTTCATCTTTTCCTACGTTTAGCTTTATTTAGGTTAAACATACATAGTTGTTTGTTAGTATTATCTGACTACATAGACCAGCTAAAATCTTATAGAATACAGTGCACACAAGTTGCATTGCAATACGTGTAAAGAAAATAAATTACGACTTTCAGGTAAACATCTTGTGATTTAAATTGCTCAGTTACTCAGGATGATCTATCACCAGTAGGATAATTGAGACAGAGCTGGCGAACCTTTTATGGGCTAGATGGCCGCTATGCGTGATTTAAGGATTACTAGGTAATGGGGTTCCTAGTAGTTGGGTATGTTGTTCACTATATCAATGTATGCCGCCTAACGCACAGGCGCGGCTCCTCAGGGTAGGCAGGGTAGGCATTGCCTGTCCTACCATAATACATCAACAAACAGTGTTTAGCTATGATGCTGCATTTTATCATTTGAACCGTCATTTTCCCTAAATTGTAGTTCCAGAAAAGTTTTCTCGGTTATAATGACCAGCGCCTGGTCAAATCCTTGAATCTCAATTCCGATTCATCAAAACTGAGCTGCTTGTTTGAAACGCGAGGCAGAAATGATAACGAATGGAACCTGGGTAGTGGAGAGCCAGCTAGCTTAACTTCTGCCGGCCCGGCCCCCTTTCCTCAGTACGAGGCCCTTGAACATGGATAAGGAAATATTCAGTATGTATACGTACTCCGAGCATGCGTAGACGCGTCTGCTAGCAGTTAGAACACTTGCCTGCTCAAATCCGAATTTATGCGACTTTTTCCGAACAGGGATACTGCACGAGCGAAGATCTCAGAGATCCGAATCGTCTCATTGTCACTCTGTGTAATACTAGTGTGTAGTAATACCAGTATGACCGACTTAATTAGTGAACTATTACAAAGTCCGCTTTCGCGGCGCACTGACAATGAAAAGAGGAGTGTTTTAGCTATTTAACACAATGCTACAATCAGACAATTCTTCAATTTCTTCATTCATTTTAGTTTTGGCCGTAATTCGCCCGTAAGTCGCGCTCATTCACTCTGCACTTGTTAAACAACCAAACAATATATTGTTTGCGTTATCCGCAATGACTTCGCCCCCTTTATTATTATTATTATTATTATTATTATTATTATTATTATTATTATTATTATTATTATTATTATTATTATTATTATTATTATTATTATTATTATTATTATTATTATTATTATTATTATTATTATTATTATTATTATTATTATTATTATTATTATTATTATTATTATTATTATTATTATTATTATTATTATTATTATTATTATTATTATTATTATTATTATTATTATTATTATTATTATTATTATTATTATTATTATTATTATTATTATTATTATTGTTATTATTATTGTTATGATTGTTATTATATTATTGTTGTTGTTGTTGTTTTTTTTTTTTTTTTTTTTTGCTGTTACACTTTGCCTACCCTAAAATTTTGACTGCGAGCCACCACTGCTAACGCAAGAGCTTTCTATCTTGATTGAATATATTACACTAACTTAATGACACCTCGCCCCACTTTAACTTAACCCAACTTCCGCTAACTTAACCTAACACCTCTTCTAACGTTTTATTCTTCATCCTTATTCCCCAACGTAACCTATCTCCTACTCTTTTTAGTCCGGTCTCTAACTTAACCTAAGCCCCATACTTCTAGGCCTCTAACCTAGCCTAACCTATCCTAACCTAACCTACAAGTCCTACTCTTTTTACTCGGTCTTTCATAATTAAACCTAACCTAACCCCTATACTTGTACTTGTCTAGCCTAGCCCAACCTAACCAAACGTAACCTAGCTCCAAATCCTTTTACTTTGGCTTTTCATAGTTTAACTTAGTTTAACCTAACCTAGTTCCTACCCTTTTTGCTCTGGTCTTTCATAATTTAACATAACCTAAGTCTCATACTTCTACTCGTCTAACTTAACCCAGTGTTGCTTAACCTAAGCGAGCATAAACCTTCCTATTTATTAAGCTATTTTAACCTAACTTAACCTAACCAGTCTCTTCCCATTTTACTCGAGCATTCCATTCTGCTATAACCTATTCTAACGTTCACACAATACCGTTTCAGGCGTAAACATTTCGCTTTCTTTTTAGATGTTTTTCAGCAACTTTAGATACTTTGAAGGTATTAGACCCCGTAACATGCAAACCCTAAGCATTTTATGAACATTTCACGATATGCTAATGCTATTTTAGGAGTTTGGTACGTATTTTAGCTATTTTTGCAGTATTCTGGAGGTATTTACGAATTTTTGAAGGCTTGTCTTCTTTTTTCGGTGTTTTCACGTCTTTACTGTGTTATGATACTTTTAGTGAGCCTGTAGACCCTTTTTAGCGATTTGTTATGCTTTCACGATTAAATTTCAGCCTTTTGTAAATTTATTATGTTCACGTCTAGAGCTTGCTTAAGTCTTTCTAAGACTAACCTAACTCAACCACAAGCCTATTTAGAGATATTTCTTCATCCCTATTTGGCATTGTTCATGTTTCTTCCAACCCCACTCTTTCTTAAACTAGCATTAGAAGACGTTCTAACCTTGACAACTAGCTATTGTCTGCGTTTTTTGTACACTGCTCCAGTATGCTATACATGTTAACCTCATTTAACGATTCTTTTGCATAGTTCTGTATGTTCCATGGTAACGTGTCAAACGCTGCTTACATTCCTTGTAAGACTATCCTAACCTAACCGACCCCACTATCACCAGCACCGTTATAACCTGCACCACCGCAAACATTACCATCACCACCACAGCCATCACCAGCACCTTCACTATATCCTGCACCTATTGTATCGAGTATGTTCGCATTTTTTCCATATCTAACCTGAGGTAGCCCGGCGTTTGTTTTGGAGCATTATTTATAGCTTTATTCTGCTTTGATTCTTCTCCCCTCCTCCTTTATAGAGCTTTAAACTTGCACTAGCAGATGTCCTAACCATTGATGTCAAAGCACTTATTATAGCTATTTTGCCCTCTGTCACAGAATTTTATACAGCTTAGTTCAACAAGTTCTGGTGGCAACATCTCGAACACGGCATGCACTTTTCTAAGGTTAACCCCACCTAACATGATCTAACCTATTTTTTAAGTATTCTTTTCAGCTTTATTCAACATTGCTATTTTTCCAACCTTTTTAGAGCTTTAAACTAGCACTAAAGGATGTTCTAACCGATGATGTTATGGAACTGCGCTATATTATCTACGCCGATTTTTAGTGCATTCTCACACCTCTCCATACTACTCCTCTAATACCGAAACCAGGTATAAAACTCCCTATCAAAGTCATTCTCCCATAAGCGTTTGTGTTTATATAAAACCGTCGTCCAGTGTTAAACAACTAGAAACTACTCTTCCTGCTGAACCGTGTGTTTACCGAGGGCCTGACTCTTTACAGAAGTTTATGGAATGCTTGACGGATCTGGCGAATAAAATTGGTGACTTATACAAATCTGCTAAGCATCCGCATCTTACATCTGAAGAAGAATCATTCGACACTTCTACAATATGTTACCTGTGTGGAAATGAGTATACAGAAGATAATTGGAAGGTTCGTACCGTGTGATATGACATTACGTCGGAGGACGTTAACTAAAAAAATGTTAAGTTCGCGATTACGATCATGTATCCGGAGGTTACTAAGGAACTCTGCACAATAAATGTAACCTGACCTGTAAAACACCTAATTATGTACCCGTCTTCATGCTTAACCTGAGCGGATATGACTCTCACTCCATTATTAAGGAGCCGGGGTGTACTAGCGAAAGAGTAGGGGTCATATCAAATTCAGAGAAAAGTTATATACCATTCCCCAAGTATATTGGGGATATTAATCTCAGGTTTGTAGATACTTCTCGCTTCCTCAGTACAAGTTTGGAGAAGCTTGCAAAGAACCTTGAAACGTATCCTTAAACAGCGAAGTACTTTGGAGCAGAGAATATCGGCTTGATGACTCGTAAGGGGGCATTTCTCTATGATTACCTAATATCGTGGGATGCCCTGAACGATACGTGTTTGCCTCCTAGGGATGCCTTCTGCAACAGGTTAAACAGCAAGGAAATCAGCAGATATGGATGTGCAAGTGGATCCTGCACATTATTTTACCTCTCCAGGAATTACATGTGATGCTATGCTGTTGTGCACTGGAATCGAGTTGGAATTGCTTCTTGACTACCATCAGCTACTCATGGTTGAATCCGGTATTGGAGGAGGTCTATGCTAGGTATCTCACCTGTATGCGGAGGCTAACAACATCTATATGGAGCAGTATGTTCCTCATAAGCCGTCTCATTTTATTACGTGCGAAGACGCTAATAACCAGTATGGTTGGGTAATGTGCCACGCCCTTCCTTATGGTGGATTTACGTGGGTTTCTCCTGAAGATATACATCTCGGATTGTTGAAGGGGGATGGTTCCTTTGGATATATTTTGGAAGTTGATGTGGCATATCCTGCAGAGCTGCATGTCGTAATCGTATGGATATACGCCTTGTGACAAGCAGCATAACATTAGATAAACTCATAGCCAAGCCTACATTTATCGATCGAAGCATATACGGTCCTAATCTTGTAGCTGTTCGTGTAGCTTGTCGTCAAATAGTGTTCAATAAGCCTATATACATTGGTATGAGCGTACTAGACATTTTCAAGACGCTAATGTATTCGTATCAATAAGATGTGTTACTTCGATATTATGGAGCTGAGAACCTCAAACTGTTGTGCTCTGATACAGATTCCTTCATCCATCGAGTGACTACGGCTGATATATACCAGAATAAATTACACATGCTTGAACATAGGGATACACCGGAGTAACCTGCTAAACATATATGCTATTCTACACAAAACAAGAAAGTGTTGGGAAAGTTTAAAGATGAAGCAAGTGGTAAAACCATTCGTCGTTTCGCTGGTCTCAGACCTAAAGTGCATGCTCTCCATATTGATGGCTCTGTGACAAAAATGATCAAAGGCATAAAATATAGCAACATTAAGCACATATATCAGCTTCAATAGCTGTATGGAGTGTCTTAAAACTTTAAAAATCGTAAGAACCCCCATGAACTTAATCCTATCCCAACATCATAATATTACTACATTTGAAGCTAATAAAGTAGCTCTGTCGCCTCATGACACAAGAGTAATTGCAGAGGGTGGAATATCGCCATATGCGTACGGACATTACAGCATTGCAACCCATGCGTAAGATAAGTATTTTCACCGTTATCTCTCCTGTAGAACATGAAAATTTACTCAACTCACTCCTTCACGCCTCCAATGATATCTGACGAAGAATGAAGAGTAAATAAAAACTTGGCTCACCTGGTCTCTCCACGCTTTCTGTGATGCTTGTCGAAGAAAGAAGAAAAATAGAAATAATAAAGGGAGGCGTTAACTCTGCCACTAGCGTTTAACTCTAGTGCTGGTTCCCAGCCCAGATAATAGAGGAGAGGCGTCTACACCTACGACCTTAAAGTAAGTATATTCCGATTAACCCTATATAAAATAAAAGCTTGTATGAAAATACTATCCAGGATATCACACAATATGTTCTAAAAATACTGAGCTAAACGTACTTCAACATCATTGATTAGTACATCCTTTAGTGCTAGTTCAAAGCTCTAAAAAGGGTTATAGAATAACAATGTTGAATAAAGCTGTAAAGAATACTTTAAGGATACCCATCTGTGAAATTTTGAAAATCTACAGTTATCATTGGACTGGTTTGAAATTTTAACCCAAAAATCACCGTATAGTGAGGAGTGACTGTGCTAAGTTTCATACATTTGGTCAGATTAGTTGCTAACATATTAATATTTTATTATATTTTTTTAAATATTTGTATTAATGGTTCCCCATGATGCAGTTAAGATTTGAAAAACTTAATGATTTACAGTTATGTCCTGTAATAGAATGTTACCAAATTGATGAGATAATTGTTTAATCTTGTTATTAGTTTGGATAAAAATAAATTTTAAAGTTTAAATTCATATTTTTTTCATTGAAATTTTGAAATGTAAACTTTAATATTTAATTACTCAGCAGTTATTCACTTTATGAGAAAATTATCTCATCATTTCTTTTTAATGTTATTTTTAAGCTGGTACACCAAATTTCATGCATAAGTACTGAAAATTGCATCGTGTGGGGCATTTTAAAGAGCAAACAGTGCTAAAAATAAAAACATGGAAAAACTAAGCTTGAAATCATAGCAAGGATAATGGAGCTGTATGGATTTAAATGGACACGACCACTTACAGGCAATCATTTAGGCGGCCACGTGACATAGTTAAAAAGGTCGTAAGGCTATAAAAAGCATATCAAAATAAAGCAGAAGATTTATACTATTTGATAAAACAAAAATCCATTTTTGACAATTTTTGAAATTTTTAGTCTCTTTAGTCTTTTAAAACGAAACAGGTTAGATCATGTTAGGTGAGGTTAGCCTTAGTAAAAGTGCGTGCAGTGTTCGAGATGTTGCCACCAAAGCGTATAGAACTAAGTGAAAGACTCATATCTGCTCCCGTTAATTGATGTCATCCTCAGTCACATAGGGAAATCTAAATGGTTTGGTATACTAGATCTTCTGTGTGCCTAACTTCAAGTTCAGTGTACATCAGTCAGAAGTACACCTCCTTAGTTACTTCGGATGGTCAGTTTAAGTTCGATAAACTTCCTGTTGGCCTAAGGAATGCCCCTAGTACTTTTTCTGCATGGCTGACAATCTGTTGCGGGATCTTAAAGGTGAAGATGTCCTTGTGTATCTAAATGACGTTCTTGTATTTAACTTGATACAGAGATGATGTACAAACAAAAGCTATTTTGTTATGTTGCTTTCCTCTTTTTTCTTTTCTTTTTCTTTCTTTTTTCTTTTCTTTTTTTTTTTTTTTTTTTTTTTCCTTTTCTTTTGCCTCCTGAAAAACTTAATATTTGGTTGAAAGCGCCGAAGTGTGATGTAGCAATGCAGGCAGTCAACCTGCTAGCTTTTCAGGTTTTACACAGTGGCATTGCATCGTATGTGCACAAACTTAAGGCAATTCAAAATTTATCCACCTCTTTCAAATGTCAGAAAAGCTTAGGTGTCTTCAGTTTCTAACAGATGTTTTATAAGAAGAATTAGTGACTGTTGCCAACACTTTACTCATCCGTACCAGGAAGAACCAACGCTTTACGTGGTCAGATAAGCAAAATCGTGCCTTCGAGGAAAATGTATAGTTCCTTCCAAAACCCATTTTGTCACGTCATACGCTAGGCGTTCATTCTTGAAACTCGTGTGGACAGCTAAAAAGTTCGCATGTGGGGCCATTTTATATTGAGAAAGGTCCCCATGTAGCTTTGCATCCAGTTTTCTGTGTTTCACGTTGACTTAATAAACTTCAACAGCACTACAGTTCAACAGGGTTAAAATTATTAGGAGTTGTTTACGACCTAACAGATGTTCGAACTCTTATCTTTGGATCCCTTGTACTTGTCAACTGTCACCATGCTGTATGATATTTAGGGACTCTAAACTTTTCCAAGGTTAGATAAGTACGTTGGTGTTTGAAATTGCAGGAAAATGGCATTACTATAATTCATAGAGGCGGTAAATTACACATATACCGGTTCCGAACGTTGGTTTACCGTCAATTGATCTCAATCCAAGAAAAAGATGATCAGATCGAGAATTCGCAGCAGAACTTCCAAAATATCTTCTATTTGCTTTTTCAGGAAAAGAAATTCTTTTTGTAAAATTTCATTAAATATGCATTTGCGTATCACATTATCAGTGAGGAAGGTCTGAATCTAGAAAGGGAGGAAGAACAATACATTCTCGACACTATTAACTCATTCAACGAACTGAATTAGTATAGCAATAATCGAGATACGGTACAAGCGCAATGTCGATGTGGGCATCTTTGTTACATAGAAGCTATAGCAAATCAAAGCTCCCACTGATGCTGGCTATCTGAGAACGTCAATAATACGAGTACTATGTAATTTGTATGCACTGCTAATCACACTAGCTACAAAACAGGAATGAATATGGGCCTAACCCATATGGCAGTATGCCACTCTCTCGGCGTTGCCAGTTGCCCAGCGAGCGGACGACAAGGAGGAAGATTTGACTCTTCTTTATCACACCGAAACTGCCTCGCAACGCTGAGAGAGAAATATCACTGTATTGGCTAGGCCCGTGTTCGTTCTTCATTTGTAGCTACTGTATTCAGTTGATGCAACTGACTTGATTCTATGAACTGCAGTTCGTTAAGTCATTCAAATTCACGTTATGAACCACTCCCTCACAGTTTACATTGTATCTATTATTCTAAAAACCATGATAAAACTATCCTTCATCCGGAGAGCGGGGTATGATTTAACAGTTCCTCCGTACATGTTACCGTGCTGCAGCACGCTAAACAATTTCCGACATAACAAACTATAAATATATTACAAAACTTTAACTGTAAACGAGCTTTGATGTATAATATGAGACTTATTACCAGTTGTGTGCTGCACAGACGTAGAGTGCGTCGTCCACAGCAACACGGAAGAGCGTTGTAAGATAACAAGGTTATAGGTTCATCCCTCCTCTCCCTTTCTTCGCCTACTCTGCATTCGCAGTATTTAACACTGTACCGTACTGCTGTCAGTGACGCACGTTCCGCTAGCTGCCTTGCTTGCACGTGTGCAGTCTCCTCTCAAGCATCCCTGTTTAAAAAAACTCGCCGAAATGAATTCGGTGGACTCTCTGTTAAAGAATCCATTTTCTAGTCGATCCTTTGAAGAAAAACTTCATGCTAAAACACTTGGAAAACCGTTCGTAGTGTTGTTCAGACAGCCAAGGCAAGGAAAGCTACTGGTACTTACACGAGACGTTTTGATAATGACACTTTTGCGAAATATTCACGGATGTGCGGTTGTGAAATTGGAAATGCCCATTTTGTTTTCCTTGCCTGTTGTTCGGAAGTAATGCTTCCTGGTCAAGAAGTGGCATAAAGGATCCAGACCATTTAAATGAATACGCAAATGAGCAGATAGCGAGTAGGAAACACTTGAGTAACGTTCTGGAACTCACTGCTCTTGGTGCAGTAAACATTGGTGTGCAGCCTAGTTCTGCAAATAGCGAGTCTCTTAAACTAAAACAGGAGGAAATCGAGAGAAGTAGGTATATTTTATCGAAAATAGTAGATTGCATTAAGCTTAGTGGGGCATTTGAATTGGTATTAACGGGACACGACGGGATAAAAGAATTTGAAAACTCTGGAACATTTTTAGGACTTAAACTTGCAGTGCAGTAAAAAGTCACATGGAGACAAGCACTGTTGCTAAATGGACGTCAAAAACAACACAAAACGAACTGTTACAATGTATGCTGGACGTCTGCTACAAGAAAATAAAAGAACTGAAGGAACAAAATTTGTAGCCTTAATGTCAGATGAGACTACAGATGTGCCAGAGCATCAGAAGTTGATTATCGTGTATATCGATACGAGATTAAGGCAACCCATCTGTGAAAAATGGACAAAAATGACATTTTTAATTTTTGGCTTTTTATACCATAAATAAGCTTAAACCGTTGGCTTTCATTTTTATGCTTTTGTTTACTCATCTGCGCCGTTTAAATTACTTCACTGAGGGTTTTAAATGGCTATGTGCTAGGTGGTATGTCAGTTTAATTGCACAGAAACACTCGAAGCAAGGTAAGTAGAGTGCACTCGAAGTGCTTGCAATGTTTTTCCGACTCAATATCTGTTCAGTTTGAGTTTGAATTATGCGGTTTCTTGTAACAATTTAGCTGAAACATGTTGGCTAACCTGAGAATCATCTATATGAGAGCTATCTGTTGGGCAAATTCCAAAGTTCTTTGGTTTATCTGGAGGGAAAATGTGCTAACCTCAAGGTGCAGAAATGTGAAGAAATAGTGAAGGAATTTTTTTCAAAAAAGAAAACAGAAATTGTTTTAATATATGAAATTAGTGAATTTAATATGGGTTGTGAAGCTTCACAGTATGTAAAGTATGAGGTTCAGGGTAGAAATTTCAATGAAATTTCGGGAGAAATTAAGTAAAATTGAGGTAAGTGTCGTCTGAAGAATAGTGCTAGGAATTCAAAAAGGGGCTACAGAACTGCTAGGAAGCGACTGAAATTTGAAAAAAAAAACTAAAAGGACCTCTGAGGGTCCCACATATGGTGCAGGCCAGTTTTAATCAAGTACATTTATATTATATACTTGCTGAACTTTAACTCCATTTTTCTCCGCTTATGATTTCCTGACACATGATTATGTAGAAAATGCTCCTTGGTGCATAGTTTTGCAGATACTTTCTTGAAATTTGGTACACATATTGTTCAAAGTATAAGAATTAAAACATGGCTCTAAATTAAATAAGAAAAAATTGAAGCTATTAACAGTGAAGCAACAAGATTCTAAAGTCAGAACAAATTACAAACTAAAAACTTCACTTATCTTAGTATGATTTGCTGCTGACCCTGGGTTTCAAGCTGTGTCCAGCTCATTCTCAAAGCTTTGAGAATGAGCTGGACACAGCTTGAAACCCAGGGTCAGCAGCAAATCATACTAGGATAAGTGAAGTTTTTAGTTTCTAATTTGTTGTTACTTTAGAATGGCTCTAAATTGTTGCTGTACCTTAATAAAAAAGTTTTTATTTCAAAAAGAAATTTATAAAATTGGTAAAATTCTCAGAAATTGGATTATGCAATTTTCAAATTTTTTTCTCCCAAACAAAATAAATTACTAAAAAGCCACCAGCCAAATGTTGTAGCACTATATGTCATTGATTAGCTGTAGAAGTTGAAATGTTCTTGGTTGAAAAATATGTACCGAGAAGCATTTTTCACATAACCTTACAGAAAATAAAACAATATTAAAAAAAACTATTCAAGATATAAAGTTTAAACTCATAATATTGTTTTAGCTCTGAGCAACAATTCTATCCCCAAAATTTGAGAAGAATTGGACGAACAATGGCAATTTTTCAAATTTCACAGATGGGTTACCTTAGGGGACACTGGGAGTGAAATTTTGGTCAAAATTGTCAAAAAGTCGAAAATTGTTTTTTTACCTTAAAATGTTACTGGAACTCCTGTGCACTTGGATAAGCTAACATTTTTCATATCCCCCACTCCATGTGGTCATTACGGCCCTTTCAAATAGTGCTCTTCCCTTAACGTATACAGTATGTTCCTATATAAAAGCCTGTTTTTCTCAAAACTACATTTCTACTATTCATAAATAGCAGCTAAACAAAACTATGATTCAATATTGATGTTACCATTAACATGAATTCCAAAAACATTTTCTTTGTACGAAAAAGTCAATAATTTGTAAGATTAAACTTTCTTTGTTATTAACAAAAATATGTACAGCATAATCAGCAAACGTATTTGAAATATCTCTTCATTCTATTGTTACCCATGTTTTAGAGTAACAGTACTGGTAATATAAACCAATTTTGAAAAGTAAATAGACACGAGTCACATTTTGAAAATGTACCTATTAAATTCATAAAATAACTTATATATCATAAATATCTTATATATCAGAATGATCCAATTTTAATGAAATTTGGTGTGTACCTTATTCTCATATAAATACAAACACAGTAAAAATTTCAGAAAAATCTGTGAAGAAATGTGGAACTTTCAAATTTCACTCCCAGTGTCCCTTAACGGTGATATCTACGAAAGGTTTTGGTTTTTTCAGCCTAATGGACAGACTGCCGTGGAACTATCCAAGCCTTTGCTTACACAACTAAACAGTCATTTCAAGTCAACACTAAACAAAATCATTGCATAAGCATTTGATGACGCTGCTGTCATGAGGGGAATAACAAATGGTGTGCAATCTAAAATAAGGGAATATTACCCTCTGACACACTATGTACATTGTTATGTCCATCAATGAAATCTCTTAATGGACAAAGCTGCTTTGCAAAGCAAATCAGCAACTGTTTTCTCCACCCTGTCAGGATTTCCTATTTTCTTCTCACGCTCACCCCAGCATATGTCAGTTCTCAAAAAAATCTGTGAACGTCGTATTGCTGCCGGTTCTGCCACTAGATGGAATTTTAAGTCCCGGACAGTGAGTTGTGTTTTTAAAAAATAGAGAAGCGCTAATTGGTGGTTTCTTAAACTTGAGGGTTCATTTTTAAAGGACACGGGAAGAGAAGCAAGAGGGCTAAGTCACAACTTGCAAGACAGCGAATTTCTGTTCTGGTTAGAGTTCTTTCACCGTTTAATGCCTCATGTTAATATCCTCTACAACCAACTGCAGACGAGGAAAACTGATTGCATTCAAGTTAGCCATCCGGTGAAAAACTTCGTGCAGGTGATCGATGGACTATGCAAGAACTTGGATACTACCTCTACGGAAGATCAACATGGGAATAAGCTGGAGCGATGGGACTACAACAAAATCTCTGACGCTAAAGAGGTATACGATCGCATGACAACAGCGACGAAATGCCGGTTTGAGTCAATATCTCATCTTGATGTTTGTAAGCTCTTAGAGGCAGAAAAGTATGAAGAATATTCGAGACATTTTTCAGAGCATATTATAGACTTGGCTATAATGACATATCCCATGCTAAACAGGAACAAATTCTAATCAGAGCTTTCACTTACGTATGGGCATTACTGCTACTTAAGATGCTATATTCAAACAATCTGGTTGAAGCTTTTGATGAAATAGCAAATCTCCTGAAGAGTATCGGCACGATCCCTATGACTATAGAACAACATTTCCACTAAAGCGGACCAAGTGCTTCCTAAGAAATACAATGAAGCAGGACTGATTCACGGCCCTTGCCACGCTATCTATGGAAAGGAATCTAGTTTCGAGCATCAAAGACTTCATCCTCATGTATAAACTTAGGCTTTAACGACCAGCGTCCTGACTATTAGCTAGGTTTAATATAAGTGCTGAGGCTTTCACGGCCGGCATTATCAACTATGTTAAGTAGATTTTCCGGGTTTGTGGGCAGTGGTCGAGTTGGATTACCTTCCTCCGACGTTTCGCTAGGTTTATTTCTTCCGGGCTTGTAGGCCGTAGTCTAGAAGGCATTGAAGATACCGGCGATACTGCGCTTGGCACACAGAACACTAGTAGGCTTGGCATCTTCAGGACAAAATGATCCGTTGTCTGCGCTGGTCAGAAGAATTAGCCCCGGACAAATATGAGCACACGGACGCCACTGCTGCATTTTTACGCTCCGTTTTAATCGTACATGGCCATTAGTTCAGTGAATTTACCTTTTTCTAAGTTGACAAATCTACCAACAGCATCTAGTTGTAGTTTAAGGACAATAGAATTGTTTAAAATTTTGTGTGCGAATATTTCCCTCTCATCTTAATTTAACGTTAAACTGTCACTGTTTGCTTTCGTCAGGAATGGTCATTATTTCAGAGCTTTAAGCTTTTTCTAAGCTAGCAGGTCTACCTATAGCTTTTTATATGTGGTGTAAGAAGAAAACTATAAGCGGTCGTCTTCTTTGCTCAGCCGTCAGGTATACCATCCCTCTCGGCTAGCAGTAGCCTCTGGTCTTTACTCTGTACAAGACAGGTCTCAGGGATCCTTGGGTATACCATTACTATAATCTGTGACCATTACAAAACCATTGCATTGCGGTAAGGTTGGTGTTCTGTGATTGCGGTTTAACCTAAGCAGAAGGTTAGAAAACGGCGCCGGCTGTTCAACTTTTGATTTGGTTTGAAGAAGGATCCAGTAGACTACGTTAATATTGCGCTCTGGTATGTTTCACATGTAGCACAGTTTCGGACCACTTAAAATTTCGCTAATTTTGGTGTTAGAAATCTGGCGACTCTGTGGCGTGTGGCAAACATTGCTGCTAGATAATAGCATTACCAAAAATGTTTCTCTCCCTTATAAGAACATCCATGTAAGTATAATAAGCAGTTCATATCAGCATTAGAGAGGTGTATTTAATGTGTGCAATTGGTGTACGTATATTTAGTTTTGAATTTGGTTGAATTCATGGTAAGAATTAACGGTTAGTGTTCCGTATCCTTAATTGTCCCACACATACCGAATAGGGGTGTTGTTCACGTGTATGTTATCCTTTTTATGTGGTTTGTAAATAAAGGAATGATGTGAAGCCTGTAGTTTGTCGACTGAAATAGGAAAACTGTCAGGCACTTATGCCGTTCTAGGTAATTAATTCGAGTTAGCTTTATACAAGCAGTTTTAAAAAAAGTATGGTTTGATATATTGCGGCCCACCGTTTCTTACCAATATGTTAATTAAACGAGTTAGGTCCGAAGTTAGGTTAGGTTTACATTAGCAGTTTTCTTAAAACTGTGGCAACTTAGTAAGAACTAAGCGTCGTGAGCAATTTGAGTCTTTACTATTATATTTATAAAACAACGTAGTGCAAAAACGATATAAGTGACTATTAAGGGCACGGAACGTTATCCGAGTTAAGAAGTAGTACCTCAACTATAGTACAAGATAATGAAAAGCTATTATACCTCCATCAAATTTGGTCCTATGTCTATTTGCAGACACCCTTATTGCTCAGGCTACGATGTGTGGGTTAGTGGGTGTGTATATGAATGGGATGATGTCATCAAAATTTATTCTATGTTAAACTATGATATCTAGGTTAATATATGCATATGAAGATAACAGGGTCCTGTGTCAACAAAATTAGCGTGCATTAGGTTATGATGCATTGGTCAATATGTGTATATGAACAGGATAAGGTCCTGTGAGTTATCCTGTAGATGGGCGGCCCCATGTGGTTCACAGGCAGCTGTGTTATGAACACCTGGTAGCAGATGACAGCACTCATTTTCAACACAGCTGCCTTTGAATCATGTGGGGCCGCCCATCTACAGGATAACCAAAAGTCCTTATGAGTGCTCCTAATACCTAGTAAGGGCTTGTTTAGTATAAACAGTAATGCCTGGACAATTGTGGACCCTAATGGGCAATGTTGTACTATTGGGGCCAGTGGAATTTCTCCTCAGTCTGCAATAGAGGTCTGCACAGGCTCGGGCTTAGGCTCGGCCCGTGGGCCGGGTTCAAGCCTAATTTGGAAAATGTCAGGCTCAGGCCGGGCCCGGGCTTGAAAATTAACAGATACAAAATAATGTATCATACATTTTTCCGAGGATAGCACAATTATCACAGCATTCCATTACTAGGAATTCTATATGATTATTCTGCTGAAAGGTTACAAATAATAGTGATAATAATAACAATAATAATGTAACAATCATAATCACAGTAAAATGAAATAATCGGGCCGGGCCGGGCCAGGCTCGGGCTTGAGTGAGTTCGAGCCGGGCCGAACCTAAGAATGTCGGCCTGTGCAGGCCTCTAGTCTGCAACCTCCCACCACACCCTGAACAATGTGAGAAAATAGAATCTCCCACCAAACTCTGTACAGTGTGAGGTAACTATCCTCATTATCTTTGTGCTGGGGATACAAAGTAATGGAATAAGCACCCACATGGGGAGACAAGGAGTGGAGATGGGAAGGAAATTTGCAGCAATACAAGGATATGACTTCTCACTTTTAGTATTCAGTGATTTATTAATTATATTTTGCTATATTTGGTTGCTTAGTTTTAGGCAACTGGGACAAAGAAAGCATAATTTGCATCTAAATGGGTTACATCTTTATTTATATTTTCAAAGGAAGAAATTCACAACAATGTGCCTCAATTATGCGATAAACCTGTCATTATTTGACTGTCCTCATGTTCACATAGTATCCATGGATTTATTATACATTTATTTCAATGGGTACAGACAAAGGATAATTTGCACGTGAAGCGAGTACATGTTATTAGTTGACAAAGCAAATAAACGTATTGGAAAATATGTGCAACTATGTTTACATCGTTCAGCTGTCCTGCAAGTTAAAAATAAATTGTTAGTTGTTTAACGACGCTGTCAATTGCCTGGATCATATCAGCATCACCTGTGTGCCGGAATTTCATCCCGCAGGAGTTCTTTTATATCTTAGTAAATCTACCGACATGGCACTGTCATTTTTAAGCACACTTAAAACCAGTCATTCTGGGCTGGATTTGAACACGCTTCCTTGGGATCAGTAAACCAGCGTCTAACCAACTGAGCCACCCAGACTGACTTGTCCAGCAAGAGTGTATCAGGTGAAATACACTCGCAGCAGATATAATTGTTGCAGTCAGTTCAAAATGAAGGCAATTTTACCTTTCGACAAACGTGACAAATGAGCCATAGTCAGAGTTTTGTAACTAAGATGGTGGAGAGACTTGCTGCAGATAACTGGGGAGAATAAGTAGGTTAGCTAGACAAACCTGTGTCATAATTTTTCCACATCCCATGACATCACAGTAGGATGGATTTCTGGCCAGTATTCCATTAGCTTGAAGAAACGTAATTTCCTTCTCGGTAGTACTGAATTGGCCTGTTCCCTCAAAAAGATCTAGGCCATTTAAATTCATCTTTTGCACCCAAGCATCACTGCAAATGTCGGCTCCAATATTAGATGAAATAGTGAGTTCACATGAAACCTTATGCAAGCAATGCATGGTGAAGTGGTGGTACACACATGGTGTGATAAAGGTAGTGTAGGGCCAAATCACTTTGCCGGAAGAGTGGTGGGCAGGAACACACTGACGACCAGAGGGCAATGTTATACCTGTGGGGCCTGTGGAATTTCCCCACCATGGCTGCCCACACCCTCCTAGCAAGCTCCCACCATCACCGCCCTCTGCAATGATGCACTTATGCTCCGCTTGCATATACAATTCATGTACTATTGCTCATGGACAAGAATTATGCATTTTAAACTTTTTATTTTGCTCTTCAACATAAGTTATGTGTTATTAAATATATTTCATCTCCCTTGGCTCTTTCTCCACCATTACTGTGTAAGCTTTCAAGTCTATTATCCATCTTAAAACTGAGAGAACTAGAACATGAATAATACATATTAGGAAAACCTTAGGGGCCCTGAGCCACAAAGTATACGTAAAACAGGATTATTAGAAATAGAAATGATAAGCAATTGAAGGCTGCAACTGCAGAACGATGACAAAGCATAGCCATAAGATCTCTTAAAGGGGAACGAAACACAAAAATCATGCTTCTTCCTAAATTAAGGATATGACCTTTAAAATGCAGCGGTAAGATTTTCTTCCTATGCAATACCATTATTGCTGTGCAAGCAAAATACTAAACACCACGTATGTGATCAACTCCAACCACATACTGCAGATACATGGAAATTCACGAATTGCATACTGCTGTATGTGCATTAATGCATTTTCATAAATTGTTCTTGTTGGTATTGAAGTTCAAGGGCAGTGTATTTTACGGTGGTGTTTTGGTGATAGTGTAAGTAAGTAAGTTTAGTATTACACAAACAATGTAATATTGTGAAAAATAAAATGTCTGAATGTTATGTGTATGGCTGCAATGTGAGAAGCGGATTCATTTTCACTCGTTTCCAAACAGAGACAAATCTCCCAAAAGATATAGGATATGGGTCGAATTTTGCAAAAGAAAATATTTTGTGCCTGGTCCTAATACTCGTTTGTCCCTTTCATTTTAAGGGCATCATCATTAATAGACATAGTTATGGTGCGGTTTTTGTAATTATTAATGCCGTTGTGTCTTTGAGTTATTGAGATCTTTGTGATCTCAGGGCTTGGTAACGGATGGATGAAAAATCACACGATGTTTCTTCACCACAATGTATTATTTTATTAACACTTTATCGATACTTTACATTAAATAATTCCTCTTAGCACCATTCTAAATGATTTAAAACGTTTCCACTTTTTCATTTAGTGGAACTAATGTTTAATGAGTCTGGTAATGTTTCATGATGTTCACACTACCTAAATATGTCCTTTCACTTTGATTATACACACGCGAGTGGACAGTTTATGGAGTCACCTCACGCGACACCGCCTTTTTCGTATACATCCGCGTATGCGTCCATCAAATAGTTCTTTCTTGTTAGGGAAGCGATCCTTAACCATCCTCCCCTACTTTTATTATGGAACACATATAATTCTAATATTTTAATATATATATTAAAATCAAATATGGAAATATTTATGACGTCTTTAAACTAACTTAGTTGTTCGTAACAATGAGCATTTGCAACACGTTTTCGCCATTTAATCAAATCATACCGTCAAAAAACAAATTAAACTTTTAACAAATGTTCACATAAACGATTTTCTTTTGGGGTCTTCTGATATTCTGTCTCAGTTATTAAAAAGAAGCTTCATTAAAACTTGGAATTATTCCTACTATAAGGAAAAATGAAGATACTTTAAACTTTTAATAAGACAATTGATCTTTTACCATCTTCATCCAAGAGCAAACGACAATGAACAGAATGATATGAGGCTAGAAATCCTAAAAGCATTATTTATTTATGCCAACAAACTTAGTGTTGGTATTTTTAAACACACAAGCTGTGTGTGGGCAAAGTTTGAGCGGTAGAACTGGTTTACCAGGAGAAATACGAACTGGTTTGAGAATTTAATGCCATTCTGGCAGTTTGTCACAATAGCTCAGTGGCAGAGCAGCCGCCCGGTAAGTGGAAGGTCTGTGGTTCAAATCCCAGTTGTGGCATTGAATTTTTAAGTTCCAGTTCTACCTCTCAAACTTTGCCTAAAAGCATTGTTTCCAAATTGTGTGATAGTGTTACTTGCAATAAAATTGACAGGGATGGTGATAAAACTAGTGAAAAAGAATTTACAATAGAAGGTGATTAAAAACAATTCCGAAGTAAAATGTGTACTAGGTGCTGAATTCGTAAGGAAATTGTGTCCCAGGTTCGATCCCAGGGATCCACATTTGGTATTTGTGGTGGATGAAGCAGCGCCAGGGCAGGTTTTCTCTGGGTTCTCTGGTTTCCCCTGCATTTCATGTCATCCTCTTCCTTACTACCATACCTGGTGCTTGGCTAAGCACCCACTTCCAGGTGTTCACTCTGTCCGATCCATAGGTTCCTCTGCTCCCCGATAGGCGTCTGACCCTAAGCACTGGTCCTAGGGGGCCCAAGTCCTGGATAAGGGGAGGGTAATCGGGTAATGAAAAAGAAAAGAACGTATACTGTTTCAGAAATTTAAGTTCTACAAATCACATGGTTTGGCAATTTTTTCAAGCCCTACATTCAACAAAACCATTCAAAACATGGCAGTGCCAGTTATTAGATCAATATGGGTTCAAGAAAGAAAAAAGAACTTTAATTCATTAAAAGGTTGCAGTATACCTATATGGTTGGCAGGAGACGGGCATTGACTCCCTAGGATTTTCAGCCATATATTTACTCTGTTCCTGGATTTAAATTCCCACAAAATCATTGATTTTGAATTTGTTCAAAAAGTATAGTGAAAGGTGATTTGGTAAATGCTGTTTGCAACAACCTAATGACTAGGCTTGTAAAACAAGAAATGTGTAGAGTTGAAATTTTTCTCGCTGACAGACAAAGCTAGAAGATACCTGTTAAAAACTCAGTACAAAGAACATAAATCTGACGCATGGTATTTGTCTAGAAGTCTAATGAAAAAAAAATAAAATGGTAGAAAAACAATACACACAAGTTGATGGTATGGAAAACCATTAAATAATGACTTGTGGTGAGCTGCACTAAACTGTAGCGAGAACACTGCCATATTAATTGAAAAATTCACATCAATTCCTTCTCATATAAAAATGAACATAGATGGCTAGAAAATGATGAAATGGAAACTTTGTGAATATGGTAAATTGTTGGAAGACGAAATAAAGAAATTATGCATTAAGGGCAAACCAAACACCTATCATCCGAAGAAAATTATTTTAGATAGCACATTCTTAAAAGATTTGGCTCATATTCAACATTCTATACATACTGGAAGCTTGGCGAGATACCACAGTCTTCACGTCAGATGTGCTCCAAAAAGAATACATTTTCCTATAATGGCCTTCAACTTACATTAATGCATGGAATTAGCATGGTCTTCGGCATTCACACTGTGTCGGAATTGCTATCAGAATGATTTGAATCTTCAAAATAGGTTCAAACTAATAAGGCTGGACACCACGTTCACACATTTCCAAAGCAGATATTGAACTGCTGTTTATTACTTAGTATTAACGCACAAACCTTGTTTGTCATTTAAAACACTGCGTCTTATCTGAGTTAAGTGGAACTACAGATGGCACACAACATATTAACAGTTGCAAGTAACATGAGAACTGTTCACCTTGGGATGGTCAAACTGCCTGGATTGACAAGTCAACTAATGTGGCAAATGAAATAATTCATTTTTGTGTTTTGTTCCCATTTAAGCAAAATCCCAATGATCCAGAATTGTTGGCAGTCTGAAGGTGGCCACAAATTCCATAAGCAACTCTTAAGCTATTCCAGTAAGTTTTATTTATATTCTAGTGCATGTTATTCAGTTTTGAGGCAGGACATAGACTCTGAACTTTTGGCCACAACAGTAAAACACTTTTCTATATTATATGGAATATGCGCACTTAAAAAAAAGGTGACCGACCAGTGTTGGACTTGTGTGTCCTAAATTGCTATTTTAACACAATTATTCTTTAGCAGGCAGCCTCTTCTTAAGGAAAACTGGGCAGCAGGAAGGGTCAACATGCTCTGTGGAAGCAAACTGGTGTCTAGTTACAATTGGTTCTTTGATAGCAGCAGTGGCAGATGTACATAACTGGTGTGTGGTGTCTGCTTGTGAATTATAAGATAAGCCAACTTCTTAAAGTGTGTGTACCTCAACTATACCTCCACATCATCCCCGTATAGTTTTCTATCTGTTTGGGAAGAACAGTGTCTGTTAATAGGCATAGGTGGTGTAGCAAAGGGAAGGTTGTTCAAAGGGTTAAAAAATATAACCTACATCATTGCACTACTCCTAGCAGTGAATACCAATGGTTATTAAGGAGTGGAACATATGGTGACAGAGAGGCTCAAAGACACCATAACCAATGAAAGTGAATTTCATTTGAACTTAATGACCTGCAGTATGATCGAGAAATTAAGTTCTTTTTTCACAAAACAAGCTGGGCTGATTTAGAGGTAAAATTTCCTCTACTGCTCACGTGTTAAGCATGTTAGGATTCACTTAACCTGTGTGAATAGTTTTTTTCATTAATGAAACGTGTAAACCTAGTCACAGAAGCTAATTATCTGACAAAGACTAACTCAAATATTGCCAAGATACTAAGAGGAAAAAGGGTACCAAAGGCTCAACAAGCGAGTCATGATTGGATGGAATTGTAAATATTTAGTGTAGTACTGGTATATAAGTGGCAGATCAGCTCTATTAAGCTCTCAATTAAATGTAGTATGAAATATTATTGCTATTTCACCTTGTATACACAGTCAGTACTGTAAATGAAAGTGCAAGCCTTGTGTGCTGCTATTGCCTTTCCTTCCAGCTGTGTTCTTCCATTCTGCATGGGCATCAGACTGAAGAGTATGACGTCACAGTGCATTGAGTTAGACTGCCTGTTGCATAGGGCAGCAGTCTGCCCTCATAGAAACCTGATTTAAGAAATAATGGTTTTTGTTTATAAATAATCACATACTAACACTTTATAATTTGAAGTGGGATCAAGGGAGAAAGAACTATGCACTGTTAGCACAGGGTATTTATGCAATTGAAATATGTCAGATGATATGTTTGCTAATGTCAAAACAAATGTTAACAAAATGTATGACAGTGATGGCAATAGTAATGAATCCAACATTTAATAGCACCCTAAAAGGCTAATAACAGCATTTTTTACACTCTAAACTTGCATCGAGGCTTGCATTTCAAAGGTCCTGGGTTCAATTCCTGTGGCTGACCATCCTAGCCTATGGATTTTTTCTGTGATTTTTCCAGGTCACCATGCAAATGTTGGGAAGGATAATTACATCTCCAAATTTCCCATCCCTCCATTTCCTTTTGCCTGCATTTCAATCCGGTCTTTCAAGGTCAAAGGTGTTGGTGATGGAAAAGTTTGGCACTGCTGTATGACAACTTTGCAAATTATTGCTGTTCTTGGCAGATGGGTGGTGTTACAGTCACCTGAACAGTGGCTGCTTAGCGAACTCTGGTGTTTAGATAGAAGAATCTCCAGCATACAATTACCTCCATAGTTAGCTCGTTGTGGAATCCCCTCCATAAATACTCTACCTCTCTCTCTAATCTTGCGTCAGTGGAAGTATGAAGCATACAATGCACATAAAAGCACTGTTTTGCTTACATTTGTTTAGGATCATAGCTATTCAATCACAAATGAATATTCGCTTTATGTGTGTATAACTAAATAATTCGATTGTATACTTTTCGAATGTTGTAAAATATTGAAGATGTGGAACAAGCTTCTTTGGTTTTAGACAGAACCTGGAGAGAAGGAAAGAAACTGTGCACCTCTCAGTATGTGAACCTCATACTTCAGTTTAAGAAGTGGGCACTCTACCAAAAAGCTACTGCAGTATCCAGCTCTGGACTTTCACATTATTACGTTTCATGCTTGGGAGACCTGCTTTTAGACTATCTCAGGTGTTTGTAATCTATGTGCTAGAAATAGGGGTGTCTTCTTTGGAGAACTAAATCAGTCTACAAGGAACACGAAAGGTTGGGTATCCGTGAATTTAATATTTGGGATGTTAACAAACTTCCTTCCCCCTTGCCCTTCTGCTTCACTTCTTGTGCAGTAAGTTTAGAAGCAACATCAAATTGCACTCTATAGTGCTTCTTCTCAATCAAATTAAGGAAACAACATACTTTACTTTTTTGTCCAAACAGAAGTAACTTATGCTTATTATTTATTTATGCCAACAAGCTTACTGCTGGTGTTTTCAAACATACAAGCTGTGTGTGGCCAATGTTTAAGAGATTGAATCAGAAACTGAAAACTTCAATGCCATAGCCGGGATTTGAACCAAGGATCTTCTGCATCGAGCGGCTGCTCTAACCATTGAGCTACCATGGCCAACTTGCCAGTACAACATTAAATTCCCCAGCTGATTCGTATTTTTTCCCGGTTAACCACAAGGGAATCTCACATCAGAGATAAATACCCCAAGGGGGACTTACAATTGTGAGTACTTTATGTCCCGGGTTTAAGTAACCTTTAGATGGTAATTATTATTTATTTATGCCAACAAGCTTACTGCTGGTGGTTTTAAACACACAAGCAGTGTGTGGGCAATGTTTAGATTGAATCAAAAACTGAAAAATTCAATGCCATAGCCGGGATTTGAACCAAGGATCTTCCGCATCTAGCAGCTGCTCTAACCATTAAACCATGGCCAATTTGCCAGTACGACATTAAATTCCCCAGCTGATTTGTACTTTTTCCTGGTTAACCACAAGGGAATCTCACATCAGAGATAAATACCCCAAGGGGGACTTACAATTGTAAGTACTTTATGTCCGGGGTTTAAGTAACCTTTAGATGGTAATTATTATTTATTTATGCCAACAAGCTTACTGCTGGTGTTTTTAAACACACAAGCCGTGTGTGGGCAATGTTTAAGAAGTTGAATCAGAAACTGAAAAATTCAATGCCATAGCTGGGACTTGAACCAAGGATCTTCTGCATCGAGCGGCTGTTCTAACCATTAAGCTACCATGGCATTGAACTTTTCAGTTTCTGATTCAACCTCTTAAACTTATGCTAGCCTTTAATTCTGCCTTGCTCTGCGGAGAATATGAAATAAACACAATTGAAGGTCATAAAGAACTGAACCCGGAATTCTAATTTCTTAAAGCCAACTCTATTACTCCAAAGAAGTAACCAAATTAACCTTGCAAAATTACTTATGGTTTCTTTCAAACTGGTTGGGTGAAATCAGAGGACCTTGATATTAGTGCGATTAGATTGTATGAGCCAACAGACTAGCAATCATCCAGTGAGCAATAGGGCGTGTTAAGTGATATACATGGACAGCATTGGAAGCTCACACCACTTGAACATAACTCCTTACACCATATGATACACAAGTGATCTAACCAGGTGCCAACTTGTAGGAATATAACAATGTGGCCACATACTGAAAGAAACAGAAAAGGTGGCCCAAATATGTGTGCATTATTATTATTATTATTATTATTATTATTATTATTATTATTATTATTATTATTATTATTGCATTTGTTGTAAACAAACTGCTGTTGCATTTCACGTTTGATGGAGTTTTCTTAAGGAAAATATGTTTAATTCCATTAAATACCTATATATAATTTTATTTTTGTGCTACTAGTGCCATTAAAGTTATGTCCATGGTGTTAATCTTTGTATTTGACATAGTTTACTGTCTTGGTAAGGCAGTGTACTTAAACAGAACGTTAAACATTACAAATAATTAGAAAGAGTTTAATTTTTAAATCACAATTATGATGATAATGGTAAAAATAATGAAATTAAATTATTTTGTTGTTTAACGATGCTGTCAATTGCTAGGATCACATCAGCGCCGCCGGTGTGCCGGAATTTTGTCCTGCAGGAGTTCTTTTACATGCCAGTTAATCTACTGACATGGAGCTGTCGTTTTTAAGCACACTTAAAAACCATTGGTCTGGGCCGGATTTGAACCCGCGACCTTGGGATCAGTAGGCCAGCATCTAACCCACTGTGTCACCCAGACCAACTTAAAAATAATAGTGCATTCATTATATTAGTATGGAAGAAATTGACATCCATGGCAACTTATTGACTTTCCTTGCTCGAGCATGTATGCTTATGAAAAGCATGTTGGCAACTTAATAATAATAATCCATAGGGCACCTTCCATATACAAAGGGTACCCTTATCACTTGGCCACTGTGTTCTCCAGCTGCAGTCAACGTGACGGAAGAATGCAGGATCGGGGTGGCAGGGGTCAGTGTGCTGAGTCCCACAACCATAATGCAACCACTAGACCACACAGTTTATTAAGGTCGCTCCCACCCCACTCCCCAAAAAAACCACATGTTCTATTCCAAGACTAGAACCCTAAATCTCTGAAAAGCCACATAATCCTCCCCATTATACCAGAGCAAATAGCAGAGGTGCTGGGCTTAATTTTGCATCTGATGAGTCTGTTTGTTACCCCCTTTCCCCACTCCCTCACTTCCATCAAACGTATGAACAAGTTGCCTTAAACAACTGTCCTGGTTACGACATCCAGATACATTTGAAACAAAGTACACAACTTGCATATTCTTGTTTTGACCTCTTCCACCATTAACAAAAAGCCTGAAATGCTGTACATCTTGACTGAATTCAGATTTTGCAGAGAAATGGCAAAAAGCTGATTACCTCTTCTAGTCACATCCTCTATATATAGAAATGGAGGTTCTTATGGCTATGTCTTATACAGAAGGTAGAATCCAATCTGATGGACAACTTCAGGATAGGTGGCACTTCTTGCAAATCAAAGTAGAAAGCTGCAGAATTCTGAGGTTGTTCCTTCATTATCTGGTGAAAAATTTTCACTGGCCATTTGTGGGCAATGATCTTGGCTAGAACCACATTTTTCTTCTTCCCATTCATTTCATTCAGTATGTTTAATTGGGAAGCATTAGCAAATGTCAGTTGTGGGAGTACTGAGAACTAGATTGAATGTTGTGTTACAGTCTTTTGAAAAAGTATTTTTCACTTTATGTTGTGGCATATTTGCATAATACAGTTTAATTGACCTATTAATATTTAATTTTAGGAAAGATTAAGTCATTGACTCTTTCTTCTAGTATAATGACTTCTGGATTAGAAATGAAACTCGTGACCACCTTTCTGCAGTTGCTGTCCCTATGCTCCTGATTTAATAGATTTAGCAATTGTATATAATTGGCACTTCCACATCTGAAGAGTTTTCCAAAGAACTAGGAACATACTGTTCTATCAAGGAAAATTGAAGCTATTAACACTGAAGCGACAGAATCTAAAATAAGAGCAAATTACAAACTAAAAGCTTCACTTACCGTAGTAATATTGCAAGTTCTTCAAATGCTGACTAGTTTCAAGTTGTATCCAACTCATTTTCAAAGCTATGCAAACCGACTAGTCAGTGTTTGAAGAACTTGCAATATTACTAAGACAAGTGAAGCTTTTAGTTTTTAATTTGTTCTTATTTTAGATAATGGTTCTATTTTACTATTTAATGTAATCTATAGTAATAATAATAATAAAGGCTCACTGTGAAATTATACGGTTTTCAAAAGGACCTTGTGCTACTCTTTGAATAAACTGATCTAAATGCTTGTAGAACTATTCACAAGTTAACATACTGGTATAGGATTACACTTACCCCGCCCTCTGCCTTGTCCTGTGCCTTCTGGTGACAAAGCTGAATCATTAAAGAAGGGCGATGGTCTAACTCAGGATTGCACAACCTAATTTAGGCCAAGGGCCATTCTATTGTAAAACAGTTAACAGAGGGCCTCAGTGATCCATCATCCAAGACCTAGATATATCTTACTTCTCAATTAGGACTTCTCTTTATTTAATAGTATAAAATTCAATGCATCAGTAGTAATGACAGTATTTTTGTTGGCATGCCTACTAATTTAATTACTGGTTATACAAGTAACACAAGTCATAAATGTTATTCGCCTTAATGAGAGTCCTACCACTGCTTAAGTTCTGTTAACTTCTCAACACCCGGTTCAATGTTTGATATTGTAATGTACATGCTTGCTTCCAAATGTTCATCTGTAAGTCTGGGTTGAGTTTTGGATTTTAGTTGTTTCATCACCGAAAATGACTTCACAGATGTATGCGCTACCAAATAAAGTTGCCATTTTCAGTGCATGGTCATAAAGATTGTACATTTCTTTATGCAAGTACAGCATGCAGAAATCAAGGAGTGATAACATAATTAAATTTTGCTTTCAATTTTCTGTTGCTTTGGATATCTGAAAAATTTAATGCACTGTCTCATTACCAATATGAAAGGGTAGAGAAAACCATTAAAATTATTTTATGAACTTTAGAACATCTTGAAAATAGGTGTTGAACTCTTCTGTGAGATTTTTCAAGAGGTCAAAGCATTTACCAAAATTAGATCTGTTCATAGGTTCCATTGCTCACTGTCAGAAAATTGACATATACTCCACTTTTTATTGGATGGTGTGGTTTTTGCCTTGCATTTTGGTATTTAGTTCATTAAGATACTGCATCATAACCAGAAATGTCAAGTCAGATAACCACTTGCCCAGTTCCTCTACCACAAAGTTTTGATTTGTCAAAAATAATCTAATATCTACCTGAAGTTCAGACATTCGTTTCAACATGTTACCTGCGCTTGGCCATCAAACTTGTGTAAAATATATAACGTCATAATCTGCATCGAATCAACCAAAAATCCTTTGAATCCCCTTGACCTAACGTACTTCACCAATTTGACCACTGACTTCATTACATATTCCATTTGAAGTGATTTTGCACAATCAGTTGGCATGCAATGATCGTGTGATCAAATTCATCAGTCTTTTTTCACGAAGAATAAAAGTCCATTGCTCTTCCCAATCATAGATGAGCTCTGTCTGATGAAATGCCAATCAACTTGTCAAACAGTAATTCAAATTTACTCAATGACTTTTTGATAAATAATTCACCCCTTTAGTCATGTTTTTCACTGGGCTTAGAGACAAGATTTCTTCTGTTACAAAAACTGCTATCAATGCCACAAATAAATAGGCAGAACTGGTCTGAATCAGAAACCTCTGTGCTTTCGCCAATAGCTAATGAAAACCACTTAATTTCACAACATCTCTTAGATTTTCTTCAATGTCAATAGCCCTGTCTTCAACTCTTCTATTTACTGGGATACGATTGAGACTTACTTCAGCAACCAAGGATTTTTTTATCAAGAAAGAATGTCTACAACCCCGTCCAAACAGCCTTTCACCAATTTCCCATCCTTGAATGGCTTATTCTTTTGTTAATATCCAGGAAACAACATAATTTGCCTTCCAGTTCTGAATTATTATTAACTTTCTTAAAAAGAATTTCTTGAGAGGTTAGCTCTCTTTTTAAATCATGCATTTTGTCATGATTTGATCGTATTTGTTTCCATGACTAGCCTCATAATGTTGTTTAATGTATTCTTTTAAAACATTAGTACTTTGCATACAAATTAAACATATTGCTTTGCCTCCAACGTTTGACTCGTTGAATTGCACCAGTTCATGAGTTAAATCACATTGCAGATCTAATAGGCTGTGGATATTGTGGTGCTGGCCCACGGCAGTGGCAACACAACTAACAAAATTTGGGATTGGGTTGCCCCACCCAACTGATGTTGTAGGTAACGAGGCAGTCGAGGTCAAGCTTCCCCATACCACTCACATGAGCCATACTGCTCGCAAAAGTTAAAGGCATGTGAATGCTGGCAGTGCTCAAGCGGAGCGCTGTTGCCAAGCGTAGTGCATGTACCAGCAGAGGTTCTGTACATAAGAGCGCATTTTACATGCCAGCAGAGGTTCTTCCTGTTTTTCCTGTAGTTAAACCACACATTAAAATCTTACCCTGACACACATCACAGCAGTGGAACAGCAAGCACGGTTTAACTCACGACTTAACAAACTAATACACCACTACTCTGAAAACAAACTGAACATTAACTCTCTGTTTCAAACTGTGTGACTTCTATTTTCATAGTAGGTACACTGTTTATTTATGCTTAAGATAAGTGTTGTGAGGAAGGAATGGTGTTGTTTTCCAGACTTACCTGTGCTGAATGGATGTTGGCCAACCATAACCATGTGAAGATAAAACGTGTGTCGCTCGCGTTCTAAGTATCGTAGAGACAGGATTTTTGTACGGTCATGATCAGAAGATAAAATTCTTTCTTATTATAAGATTGGCATCTGCCATTTTCAAATATTTATCCGAGCATAATTAATGAAGATAATGTTCTCAGTTCAGATGCGTGAGATGCGTGTGCCACATTCGGCAGCGCTGGTAGAAGGGCCAAGCTTACGATTTGCTGGAGTCTGCAGTACCGCCTGCCTCCATATGCCTTTAACTTTTGTGAAGATTATAACGCACGACTAACAACAATCAAACAGCAACACAAAGGATTGATGGAACTTTCAGGAGTCATCTGGCTACCGGCATGTTTATAGAAGTTCCAGACATGACCTGTGAGATCATCCCCGCTATATAAGAAGACGAGGCAATGAGTTAGAAGAGTTGCAAACATGAGTCAGTGTGTCAGTGAATGCGAAACTGTTCTGTGTGAAACAGGTGTGTGTGTGCATGCTCCAATTTCTTTTCATTTTATTCTCTAATTCACATTGTTTTAACAAGTGAATATCTTTTGTGTGTTTGTATGTCTGTTTGTTTGTTTGCTCTCACTATGAGCATAGCTCAGGGGCATTGAACATGTCAGACAGTTTGGAACATGCAACATGAGTAGTAGTATCACCACCACCACCACCAACAATACTATTATTTCTATCTTTGTAAGAAACAAAGGGGCAAAAAGTGAATTTTTAATCCACCTCCAGTGCAGGAGTAAACTATACAACATGTTATCACCATCATGCGTAATTTTCCCTATATATTTAATATTTAGCTGATTAAAGATTTATTTGACTATGATTGCCTAATAGCTTTAGCTAACATGGAAGGTTAAATATTTTTATAACAGAGTAGTAACACTCTTTGTGAAACAATTTTGAATAATTATTATTTATTTATGCCAACAAACTTACTGTTGGTGTTTTTAAACACACAAGCCGTGTGTGGGCAAAGTTTAAGAGGTAGAACTGGAACTTAAAAATTCAATGGCACAACTGGGATTTGAACCACAGACCCTCCGCTTGCCGGGCGGACGCTCTAACCACTGAGCTATTGTGACAAACTGCCAGAATGGCATTAAATTCTCAAGCCAGTTCGTATTTCTCCTGGTAAACCACAAAGGCTGTCTCACATCAGAAACAATTACCCCAATGGTGACTTACTATTGTAAGTACTTTATATCCCAGGATTAAATAACCTTCACATGGTAATTATTATTTATTTATTTATGCCAACAATTTTTAAGTTCCAGTTCTACCTCTTAAATTTTGAATAATTTACTGGTCTTTGCCAATCACCTGCATGCCTTGTACTGTGATCATGCACAGCAAAGTATGTTGTGAAGTTATAATTATCTGTAAGGTAGTTCAACAGTATTCACCACCAAGAGTAAGAATTTTTTGGGTTGTAAATAATGGCATGCAAGAATAACAGGAAGCAACACCACAAATGGTACTTTTTTGTGACATAAACACTTGCTTGCTGTGTGCTCCAGAAAATAATTTCATATCTCAATAGGGAGTGAAAGCAGACAAAATATGCTCATCTTAAGGCAGTGCTGTCCAACTTTATGTGCTCGAGCACATTTAACTTGTGTCTAAGAAGGTGTTGGTACCATCACAACCAGAGTTAGGACAAGTACCCTTCTTTTGAGAGGACAAAGTGAAAGCACTTGTTAGGAAACTAATGAATACAGCTCTAGATGTACCAAAACATACTTCATGGCTGTGTACTGGGAAGATCTTCGGAAGGAAATACTCTTGTCCAGACATCGGCAAACATCTACTCAACTAGGCCTCGCAACTATGACGTATTAGGGGCAGCGCTTACTCTGTCTCCCCCTCCCTAGCAGCATTAACTGGGACTGCATACACACCGATCACAGGCGGCCTGTCCTGTCGTATTTACCTGTACTTATAAACATGTCTGTCAAAGTGTAATTTAATACTAAGATTTAAAGGTAAATTTCTTTATTTATAACTTTGAAGATCACTAGTTTATTTAACTTAAAGTCTTAGTATATTCATAGAACTAGAGTGCATCTAATTATTCCTGGTCTATTAAATTTGATATATAGAATAGCGCTTTGATGATTTCTTCTCTCATCATATAAGGAACGTAAGGTGTTTGTTGTGCTCTAAAGTTCAAAAAGGCACTCATCAATGGAACATCAAGCGGCATTATGATACATGTCATAAGATCACCATACAATTATAGACAAGCATGTATTCATAAATTTACACCACGATTTAAAGTAGCATAACACTGACGCAGTGTCCTTTATTCATTTTATTTTTTTTTTCAGGTCTAGATCGTACTAACCAACTGCAACAGCTCAAAGAACAATATTCAGATAATACACCTTATATTAATTCAAATATTATAAGTGATAGACAACTTCACGCCAGCTATGCTGTTGCTTTGGAGATTGCTCAGTCACTGAGGTGTTTTAGTGATGAGATTTCATAAAAAAATGTGTGAGTAAAGTTGCCAACATAATTTTCCCTGAACAATATGATATTTTTAGTAATATTGCATTATCACCACGAACCATACAGAGAAGGATACATAAAATAGCAGAAATAACCGAAAAAAGACTACAAACCGAGGTGCATGAATTTATAGCTGTTTCTCTCGCATTGGATGAAAGCACTGACAATGTTGACACAGCACAATTAATAATTTTCATTCATGGAGTTACTAACAACCTCTCGATGCAAGAATATATGCTTGAAGTCATTCCACTTAGGGAACATACAACAGGGGCAGAATTATTTTAAGCTTTTAAGAAATGTGTAGAAGAAAAGAAACTGAATCTAAAAGAATCTTGTATCACGATTAACAGATGATAATTTGCGTGCTATCCTGAGAGTGGCTACTTGTGATATATCACTAGATTTTCATGGTAGGTGCATTGCAAATAGAAGTGAATTGAAATATATTGCTCAAATATCTAGGCCTACCTAAAGAATCTTAGACCAAAATAGCTGGATTCAAGTATATGTACTATTCCTTATTGTACTCTGTAGCGAGTTAGTTCACCACTGACTGAACGAAGGTCAATTTCATCCCTGTTCTACATTATGTCATGTGCATTGCGGGTTGCATGTTGAGACGTCATACTGATACCTCATTGAGTACATGTTTGCCGATGCCTGCTCGTCTTAAAATTTTAACTAATATTAGAAGTTGTCAGAGTAAAAATTTGCTTATGAAGGGCACCAGAAATATACATCACGGACAGGTCTTAGGGCATGTTTACTATGCAGATTCTTTAAATTTCTCAATGTAAAGCATGCAGTGTCAAATTTTGGGAACATTTTTGATTTCTCCAGCTGAGCTCTTCATCTATTTAGAGCCCTAGAAATTTTGTCTGATGCTTTTAATATAATTGGTGTATTTGTTAATTCATGTACTTATACTTTGTTTTAAACTGAATAAAACTTGTTTTATCATAGTTTAATGATGGCATATATGCCTCAAACCAAATATTGAGCTGTTCAAATGCTTTATTGACAAACTCTTAACCATTGATGCAATTTTTCTGATAAAAGTACACTAATATCATCTGCAAAGACCATAGCTATTGACTCCTCGCCAAGATTATATGGCAAGTCATTTATCTTCTGCTTCATCATCTGATTACCCTCCCAGTATGGAGAACTGACACCCCCTAGGACTTACAAGCCTGTGCCTAGGGTCAGACGCCTGCCGGGAAGCAGACGAATCTGTGGACTGGGCAGAGCAAAGACCAGGAAGTGGATGTCAGTCCAGCACCATATATGAGACAGGAAGAGGATATGAAGTGCAGGCATGGATGAATGGAAAGGTGATGATGGAGTATTGTGTGGCATGAGTGGTGGGGTAAACTGGAGAACCTGGAGAAAACATGCCCCAGCACTGCTTTGCGCATCACGAATCCCTCAGACGAGTCCCTGAGATCAAACCTGGGCTGCCTAGGCGAGAGGCAAATGGTGTAACCGCTCGGTCACCGAGTTGCCTGCAAGTCATTTATAAATATCAAATAGCAGCAAAAGTTTGAGTATAGAGCCTTGAGGGGTCCATTTGGTAATAACACCTGGTTTTGAGTATCATTTATCCTGTTTATTTTTTTGTGTTAAGTAATATCTGAACCAATTTATAATGATCTTACTGAAACCATACAATTATAACTTGCAGTAAGAGGTTGTGATCAATACTGTCAAATCCTTAGCTAAGTCATAAAATATTCCTAATAATAATTCTTTTTTATTCAAGGCTGTTACTACTTCAGAAATTAGCAGTTTATAGCATTTTCAGTTGACATTTTTTCCCTAAATCTAAACTGGGGTGATGGAAGAATGTTTAACTCCATGTGTCTTAAAACCCAATTGTATACAGCTTTCTCCTTACTTCAGAAAAGGCTGTTATAGGTGAGATGGGCTATAATTCGTAGTCAAGGTTTCTTGTATAAAGGTTTAATAACAGTGTATTTAATTTTTTTCTGGAAATATTCCTGACAAAAGCTAATGATTACATATGTGACTTTGCTCAACTCTGGTAGGCAACATTTTAACAATTTGGTACTTATCTCATCCCAAATATGAGAGGTTTTGCTTCTTAACAAGGTAATATTTTCTATCTCTCTGGGAGTTGTGTGGTCCATTTTATAATTTGAAGCCTTTGCCTTCACCTTGGAAGTAAAGGTGAGTGCTAGGAATAATGGGAAAGCTGTAACAGACTATAGAAGCAGCAACCCAGCCCCCGCAGCAGCCGTACCAATAAGCCAAGACCGGAGCAACCAGGAACTAGCTCCGCCCACCCGCGCCAAACATATAAAGCCTGTGAAGCCAAAAGGCTCTGTGTCAGTCATCGCCGAGACTACGAGTGTGTTAAGGCAACGCCACTGAGGATGTTAGACGCAGCTTCGGATGAAACATCTGGAAGGAGTTTCCTGGCTAGACCATGACCCACAAGCCCGGATAATCAGTTTCTATATTAGGGCAAAATTTTGTTTGTAAAGATAAATGATGTGGACATATGGGATAGGAAGCAACTGCCATATTTCAAGGTTAATTCATGCAGGTACAGAACAAGATTTGACACGATTTAGGTTTACAGATAAAAGATCACTTAAGAAATGGTGCAAATTGATATAAAACTAGTTTTGTCCAGGGATGGACAAAATGGGATGTGAAATAGTGCTGCTCATATGTAGTTAACAGTGTCAGTTAATGAATTCTATTCTAAAATGTGTAGGTAAATTAGCAAAGCATTCAATACTATTGATAAATGTTTGCCTGTCACCTGTACAAAATAACTGAATGGTACGCTAAAGGAAATCTAGAATGGGGACTATGCTTGTTGTGCAATGAAAAAGATTGTTATTTTTACCTTTATTTTCCAAAATGACATACTGTGCATTGTTAAAGACGTAATATATCATTGTTATTTTACCCTTGTTAACTTTGTGAGTTCTTCTAGTATAATAGGTATGAATTGAACTGGAATACAGTTCTGGCAGTTTTATGAAATAAGAACCATTGTCTCCTTGTTGTACAAGCCATAGTACGAGTTTTCTTCTGTCACTCATCTGAATGCAAACTACTTACTACAGAATTTGTATGTTTGAGAAATCAAACATCACTTAAAGTTGAAATCAGTGATAGCAACAGTAAAAAGTGTTTTCCATTAGGTAATGAATTTAATTACAATTGGTAATGAAGTTTGCATCTACTATGTAATTTAAGAGCAGTTTTCCAAACTCAGAAAAGCTGGTATGTGACCTCAGGGACACAGCTATATGCAAAGAAATATTCTCAGTTCCATGTGAGTGTAAATGTTAATATTTGTAATATGCTTCATAAGTGATATTTTTTATCATTGCATGTGTAGCTGTGGGCATGAATTAAGATAATCGTGGACACACAACAAAACATTCAAATAGGTAGCTCTACAGTATCACAGGATGTTAGTCCTCAGTGTATTAACAGTCATGCTTGGCGGATGTGCAAAGTTTTCATTACATATAAAAGAACTCCAGAAAAACAAGCTTTCCATTTATACTACTAGAGGATGATATCATGTTATAGGAAGTTTGGATTCTCAACACATTTAAGCACCAATTCTTTTTTTTTTTTTTTTTGCATAATGGAATTTTGTGTTTTTTCAGTGACTGGTGGAAATATGAGATTTGCTTTAGGTAGCACTGATATATTTTTCTTAATGGTAAATAAAACAAACAATGCATTATTGAAGCATGGTGACAGTTGAGTTAAACATTTTCTGACATATAAATGATCAAGGAAGTTGATTTGATTGAGGCTGAAAAGTGTGTTTGGAAAGTTGATGCAGCAGATTTTAGAAGTTTGTAAAATGATAAAATGCCCTGACACCTAGGGAAATTAAAAAGTATTAATAGTATAGTCCGTCTGAAGTGTAGTCCTCCATTTTAAATATTAAGTAGATCATAATTTATAAATACATGAGGTAAGTGTACTTCAGCTCAGGATTATTAAGCAACCTTTCAAAATATATTAACAATTTTTACGTTATCCATTAATACAGGTATTCGGATATGTTTACACCTATATAGCCTTTGGTTCTTCACTAAGTTTTTCAAAGTTGATAATAAACATAGATGCATTCTGGCTGCTGTGTACCTGCTGTTGTCATGCATTCTTAAACATTGTTTCCCTTAGAACTTTGATCGTTCAAAATTTGCTTTCAGTCTCTCAAAGTACAAGCCATTATTCTTGATTCTGACTTTGTCAGCTGCCCCTTAGTTTTTTGGAAAGTAGGCCACCCGTCAAATGGCATGTGCGCCTTAGTCCAGTTTTGCGCTTACTAAGACGTATTGCCTGAGGTTCTGAGACAATGCGCAAAATTCAGAGGAACAGCGGTTTAAGGGATAGAATGTACCCCTCGCTAAAGTACACGTCAAATAACATGCATACTGCCGTTTGCCATGTAAGTTACAATATTAAAACGCCCAGAAAAGGATTAAAGCTGTCGTAAAAGGCTGAATTACGCACGAAAATTCGCGAAGTGGCAATGGCATAGCGCCTGACATACAGGTTCTACGGTTGTACTCGGAATGTCCTTTTAGTCAAGCCTCCAAATAGCTGAATAGAACTATGACTGCATCCTGTGCGCTAACCCCAGGGAAATAAGTTCGAGTCTTGGCGTTGTATATTTGTTATGCTCATCTAAACCTCAAAACCGAATTCACAATCTTAATTTTTAAAGTCCCTGAGGTTTTAGGACATTACAGTTTAAATCGATTTTGGTTGTGTACATTTTATAATAGAACAGATATGACATCTGTCCCATTGGAGTGGTATGATCTGGTTATAAATGCCAACTCCGTTCTTCACGCGTATACTGTCACAGGATATTTTGTGCCATTCCTTCACGGTGTAACAGCTTTAAACATTATTCAAACAACGTTATTTGTGAATATTACACGGACAAAGTGCACGCAGTGTGCAGTGGATTCTAACCACCTCTACAGCACACGGATTGCTTACGAATCGTGCGGTCGTTCCAACTGAGCTATCTAGTAACTTAACTTGTAGTGCTCTCTGGTCCCAGTGCACATTTGCAGTGATGCAAACGTCAGCTGTCTACGAGTATATTAAAAGCTATGTTCCAGCATCTATGTTAGTGTTAATTTCGTCGGGTGTGTAACCAAAGACGTCCATGTTAAATACTAGGATTGAACCTAACATAGGGGCCGATGTTTTAATGTTAGAATATAAAATGTGGATTGCATAAGACTGGAAAATAAGTAGCTGACTCAGTTGGTGTTTAAAGTATCATATGGGTAAAATGCAATATTGCAACAGGTTCTTTCATTGACGATGAAATTGGGCATTCGCTCAACGAGATTTTCCCTTCTGCTCTACCAGGATATCACATCTTCCAAGAGTCTTTCCGATATGTCTGTCCGTCATAGATACAAACTAAATCAGATCATTGTTAACGGCAGAACAGCACGGGAAGGCAGTCTGATTCAGAAAAGGTACAAGACTCCACATAAGACGTAATTGAAGACCCCGCATATACGCAAAGCTCGTTTGATACATACTATCTCTCCGACTGCCAGCATACCTATACTAATCGCAAAGTTCCTCGAGAGGATAGTCTACTAAGCGCTCTAATGAGTATGTTGAACTTGACCGAGGTTTCGGCCTTTGACAATATCACCAAGGAGGAGGAGCAACTTTTTTTTTTTTTTTTTTTTTTTTTTTTTTTCCCCTTACAGCACATCTGCGTTGGATGTAAATGATAAAATTAGGATACACTGCCAAGCTGAAGTTTTGTATACGCCACCTAGCAAAATTTACTCGGCGCTCTCACCAAGCCGGATGAATCTCCTACAACGAAGTTCGTCACCAATCCTTAGCCGTTGTGTTCGATGAAATGCATCTATTCTAGTTTTCACGTTATGAAGGCACAATGGCTCTTATGGAGAATCAGCGCGGCGTTGCCACGTATTTTGCGCCACTGTGATTACCGCGTTTTTGCTCACAGCCAGGTTTATTATTATTATTATTATTATTATTATTATTATTATTATTATTATTATTATTATTATTATTATTATTATCATTATTATTATTATTATTATTATTATTATTATTATTATCATCATCATCAAACACGTAAGAATTGTTTTTCGCTGGCCAGTTTTAACAATTTGGGCAGATTTTGCCGCACAACCCTTACCTGTATGTCATTAGCCCCCCAGGCCGGAAGGAAATACCGTTAGGTTATGTCTGCTTCCCCGTATGCCTTCCCGTCTCTGGCAAAACACCTGTTATGAGTGCTTGCAAAGATGCATGTACCTACATGGTTTATAGAACTGCCATGCTGTATATATTTAATTTATAATTGCACAAATGCCATTTATTGCAAGGACAGTTTCAAATAATTATATATTTTTCAGTTAATTTCTAGTAATATGCCTCAATTTGTTACACTCTCTTAATAACTGTCAGCACTTTACATTTGACCTAAATATAATACATGTAATGTTACCTTAATCGGACATGGGTTCAACACCCAAAGAGGACTCCTGGTTGTCCTGTTCACTGTCCTCACAAGAACTGGAGTCACTGCTGGATGAACTGCTGGTTAACCTAATGCTATCATCCTGTAGCTGATCTGCTTTCCACATATCGTCTTCTATCCCTTCAACGTGTTTGCAGTAATTTAACCACTGATTTTGGGTGACTGATTCAAAACCATTGTCTATTGAACGTCCCATCTCCTTCTGCTTAAATGTAATGTTATGTCGCCCAACATGTCCCTTTACCTGACTCCATACCGTTTCTATAAGATTTAATTCGCAATGATACGGAGGCAACCTACAAACAAATTACTCCATGTTCTTCTGCAATCGAGTCTATAAAAGTGGCACTATAATTATCTCGCACAGAATTCACAATAGTCAGCAATTCTCTTTTAAGGGAATAATCCGAGTAGGGGATATGTTTTGATATCAGCCAAGGTTTTATGTCTTCCTTACGGGATTTTGTAGTTGGAAGAGTCTCTACTTTTCTACCTTGATAGGAGGCAGTCGATAACAATGACTGTTCCCGGTTCTATATTGGGCAATAGTTGGTTCCTGAACCACTGTCCATTTCATCATGGTAATCAGCAGAATCTTTTTTCGCCAAGAAGACAAGTTTTGCACCCTGTGCAAATCCCATCGTACCATAGGCATGCAACATCACAAATCGTGGTCCGCGAGCAGTAGGTGCTTTAAGACCAGTGGATAACCCGGGCAAAAGCGCTTCTTTAGGAGTTTTATTGTCCTATCCTTCCAAACTTTTGATACAGTGTGCGCTACATTTACCCAAGTTTCGTCAAGGTACACGATTTTCCTTCCCTCTTTCCTGAATTGTTTTATTTTCCGTAAATAGGAATGCCGCCACACAATAATATCGCTTCTCCCAATCATTAGCGATTTATTTCCTCTCTTTTCAAAATCAAATCCCATTTCCTTCACTAAGCGATAGAAGGTTGAATATTTAAAATTTGGCAAGTCTTCATCCTCAGTGACCTTTTTCAACACGGACAGAATTGTAGGGGGAATATTTTCAAACAGAAACTCATGAAATTTGCGTTGTATAGAACTGCGTACAAAATCATTATATTTCACCTTCCTGCTGGTTTTGTATGTATGTACCGTTTGTCTTGTTTTCCGCGGTGTAGTGATGGGACCCTTTTTACATTCTTTTCTTAATCTAAAACATGTACCTACTCACACCAGTCGCCTTATGAAGTTCACTAACAATGAACGAGTCACTGTGTCCGGGGTTCTTTTCCTTTAAATAATCATACACCCTTAGAATTGTTTTTCACTCGTCAGTTTTAATAATTTCGCCTTTTCTTCTGCGATCCATTGCGCACTGGTTACTTAACTGCAATGCACACGATTACCAGAGAACTTGTAAAACTCGCTCACACCTCAAATCCCTGAAACCTATTGAAAACCTCCACTGAAGTACAATCCCTTCAACTGCCACACATCTGGTTTCCATCATCTGCAAGACAGGAGAACCGGGTGTTGTTGGCCGTGTTCTTTGCGCGCTTAAAATATTTGCCTTTAAATGGTGATTTATGTATGGCTTGTTACTGGAGATGTTCTATATTTATATAAAAAATAATTTCGTTATTTCCTTGACAACTTTGTCGCTGGAAGTTTTTACGTGGACTTACAGAACGAGAATTAGCCAGCGATGACATTTTCCACTGTATAAACGAAGAATCCTAACACTTTGTTTTAAACTTAATTTTTTTAAAAAAATATGTTTAGACATATTGATATAATTTAAATACTAACGTGGCCTATAAAAGCAAGCGAATAATCCATATTTTTTTCATTGGAATTATTTCGGTTTAAAACCATGTTTAAACGTGCGGAGCGAGAAAGATGTTAAAAAATCTGCTTTGAACAAAATTTTACATTTTATTATTTTAAAAAGTATAATTGCATAAAAGGTTTATCGTGCATACCATAGTATTCTTCGACACATCTCACACCGAAATGCATGTTCTTACTTTATCTTAGTCACATTTGAAAACACGCACATTTGGCAACAGCGCACCTGATTCTTCCATAAGAATACACATGGTCCATAAGAGCCCGTTGTGCCTTCATAACGTGAAAATAGCTATAGGAATGAATGCTACAACTATAGACTGAACAATGTATCCTAAAATTACAACTATACGAAATCATGTTCCTCTCCATCCTTTGGAGTACAATCGTCTCCTGAATGCTAGGTGGACTTATCCTGGTGAAGAAGTTGTTAGTGTATGCTGCGAATGGTGCTTTCAATGCTGTAATCCTGTCGATGCTTCTAGGATTTGCTGACGGTCTCAAGGAGCTCATATTCGATAACAAATTTAAATTGGTTCTCATAAGATCAAAAGATTTTAAAAATTTTCACTAGGCTTCATAAAGAGAGGATACCATTTTTAGTTAACTGGAACCGAATGGAGGATACCTGTAATTCCTCCTTCCGATGCTGAAAGAATTCATATTCTAGAAATTGTAAAAACTTATATACCTGTGCATTTCACATTCTATTCCATGAGTCTTCACACCCAATCTGCTGACCTATATCCTTCACCTGGAATGTACCGACTGTGTCGCACTTGAAAAGCCTAGCTCTCTTCATAGTGGAAGCACATACTGTAAGATTGTGTGACTATAAAAACATGGTTCCGAGTTGATAACTGCAACATTACTAACCTCATGCTATTCCTCAAGAGTGACTGCCACCCCTACCACAATTTGAAATTGGACTTTAAAAATTCTAAGTTTGCTTCGCCATGTGAAATGTACTACACATTTCAAAGTTTTTGTTGTGATATCTTTATGCTCTTGAAGAGCATAAGAGCCTTTCCTTCATCGTATACCATTATTACTGATAGATTTCTCGTATCAACCGGTGGAGGTTGTAAATGAGGCTGTCAACATCAACCTGGAAATTCAAGTATCTGCAGATATCCCCACCCAGACTTCACTTTCTTTGATTCTACATGATAAACTGCTAGCCTCTGTGTGATGCAAATGTGTAAGAAGTCTGGACTACCATCATTGTATCTTTGTAGGTGGATGTATGATTTTTATGAAATATTGTAATGGATAATTTTTAAGTAATAAATTATGTTTATATACTATAACTCTTTTATTGCTCTTATACATTTCAAACATGTTTCTTTTCCCTCCCCTTGACTCCTGGAATTTATTTGAATTATTCAAGTGTCTCAATTTAAAATTATAGACTTTTTAGATTTCCTACAATATCAGAGTTTAAAGTTGTTACGTGATCATTTAAACAAGTATTTATGAAATGAATTGGATTGTCAAGAAATGCAATAATATTGTATCCATAAAGTACATTATCACAATAGTTTACACACAAAAACCTTTTTTTCCTTTGCAGGCGATCTTCTATAGCTGAAACTTTTTCGGACAATAAGTTCCAGTCTGATGTGTAATACAAGTAAAATTAATTATCACTTTCACACTTAACATGGATAGAATGTCATAGTATAGTCCAATTCTCGCACTATACGATGGCTATGCGTCGTCGAGCATAATAGACCGATTCTCCATTCTCCGCTAGTGGGTGTTAGGAATCCTCAATGAATAAGACCACCGTCCTTTAGAATCATCTTACGGCTATGCTTCTGCCGTTACTGCGCAGTCTCGTTCTTTTCTCCTGTAGTCCTGTAACATGTATTCAAAATAACGTTAGAATCATTCTAAAAAGACGTCATAAGACTGAAAGAGAAATACTTATATTAGAGGATCCTCTTCACATGTTAAAACAATGTGGAGTAACATACGCACTTCAGGGTATTATCCGTTTCTGGTTGTGTCCGCGGTGAACAGTCAGGGGCCTTCTCATTTAGCCAGTCTTCATTATTCTCAGAATCAATATCACCGGGCGTTGAAATCTCACACTAATCTGTAGACAGGGTATCTCTGCGACTGGGTATTCCACTACATCGATATCATCTCTCTAAGCACAGGGAGCCTAAGCTGCTTCGCAGTCTGTAAAAATCATTTTTAGGTTAGTCACCCTCGAATAGCATTATAATCAGTATAAGAGCATGTGCTAGTATTACTACTTACTCGAACTTTCTCCTACAATAGCAGACTGTACAATTGCCATTGCATAGGAAGAAGTCATGCGCTCGTGCTGTGATTTGTACATAGTACTGTATGCGTGTTAGAGCTCTGTACGGGCCGACATACTTCGATTCGCCCCGGTCTCAGCCAAGCCCAAGCCCGAGAATGGGTTATGGAGTATCACCCGCCCGGACCCGACTGTGTAATTTTGTTATACAAATATTTTGCAGTTGACATTAGTAGTGTTAGTATAATTACTACTGCTATTACTATTAGTCTAGAAGACTCTTCTTTCCTGGGTAAGAAGGAAACCGAATTCGATTCCCTATACCAATTTTGAGAACTTTTCCCCAAGCTGAGAGGCCTGGTAAGGGATGCAGTCATCACTCAGTGGTGCACTCGTCACATCATCAATATCGCTAAGATGTGCGTCTTCCATAGGACTTCCTCCGAAATAAAAAGGTATTTTAAATCAGATACTATTTTAAACAGTAAAGTTTTATTCAAGAAAAAACATATCTTACAAGTTCTTTCTTCAATAAGCAGCACAGTTCTCTGTAGAGAGATGCAGTGTTGATATCTGACCAAGATACGATGGTTGATTACACAATATTGTGTGCATCAAGTGCCAGCTGCTTAGTGTGTTCTGATATGTTCAAAACCACCTGGTTCGGGTAAACCAGATCCATTGGAACGGTTTGGAAACAGGTTTTTGGGATACAATGGGGCATGTGAACAAGTTTCTGGTGAAGGGCGGCAGTAGGTAAAAGACTGATTTAAAAGGGACTGTGCTGATGAGTTATAACATGTTGCAGACAGAACAACCATGGTGTTGCTTTAAACATACATAAGAATAGGACGTTATTCAGAGACGATTGAAGCTATGCTGCCCTAGTTAACGCTCAAGGTGAAAGGTATTGGTGATTGAAAAAGTAACTTTGTTCTAATTGAATTAAAGCGTACTCTATCCCGTGGGAAGGTGATTACGTTCCGCATGAGCTCTGATTGAACCTTAAAAAGCTTTTATGTTTGACCATACCCAAATTTGTTAATTATAAGTCTGATAGCGATCCTTTAATGGACCTTCTTAGGTTCAGACTTTCATTAAAGGACTGTTCTTCATCCAACTGAACAATTTAATTTTTATTAAAGCACAGGTGTTCCACCAGTCAGAGAATTCCCATGCGGCAATAGCATAGCGTAACATCGATTAATTAATGCAACTAGCGCGAGTTTAGAAAACGCTAAAATGTCGGGCACTACTGATAGTGAGATGCAACTTACTCCGCCTAAGTAACATGCAACTAACACGAAACTTAACCTCAGTATAGCACCAACTTCCAAAAATATAGCACTAAGCACGGTTCCACAAATTAATTTCACTAATTGTACAATAAATAACGTATACATGAAATAAAGTTTCATCTGAAAATCAGTATATTCAATTTGCCTCCTATTTTTCAATGTTGCGCAGCATCCAAGGTTTTCATCATGTGACTGTGACGTGCTGGAAACGGATCGATCGTTTAGCGCCTGCACAGAACTCCAAATATCAGCGTATGGAATATGTAGAATGTTGTGCCTGGTGAGTGTACATTTTACAATATTTCAAATATAATGATAATTAAGACGCTCGCATGAAAATTAGGAAACTCGTTTCGCCTGTTTCTCAATGTATACTCACATCTTAATTACTACCATTGTAGTGCCGTTGCATAATATATTATTATGCTGGTTATTTCAAGAAGTCTCCGCTCAAAGTCCCTTGCTACAGATTATTATTTATATGATATTTTTTAAAGTTAATGCCACCAACGCTATCAATGAAAGGAGTACTTGTTATTTACTGGATCAGAGCTAATTAAACAAGGGTGCGCACTAAATTAATTACGCTCTTTGAATTTAACCAAAACGTCTTGAGTTTGAATGATACTGTAATTCTGATGTAGGCATTGGATTCAGAATGGAAAATAGGTGAGGCTTGATGCCTCTATTGTTGTGTCAGGTCGATTAAGTATTTGATTACCCAGTTGTATAATTTCAGGTTCATCTATCTGTGGCACACGTATTTCAGTTCCCACAGTAATCAAAGACAGCCAGAAGCACGCGACATTAGTAATAGTCCCGGATTATGCCATTGGATTAACGATAATCCTGCCGCTAGTGTCGCCGTTAAGCCGCGGATTAAGGTGGGTTAGGGGTGGATTTGAAAATTTAGCGCCAAGAACGATAGTGTCGCCGTTAATCGGCAGTTTAAGGACGATGGCGGGGACTTTGAAAATTTAGCGCCACGTTAATCCGTGGATTAAGGGTGATGGCGGGAAATTTGAAATTTTAGCGTTAAGAGCGCTAGTGTCGCTGTTAATCCGTAGATTAAGGGCGATGGCGGAAATTTTGAAAATTTAGCGCCAAGAGCGGTAGGATTATCGTTAAGAGAGTTGCTTAATCTGGGACGGTTTTATCGGAGAAGATAAGGATTTTCTTTTAAAAAAAGTCACGTGACTTGGAGAAAGGAGTTGCGATGTATTCTTGACGGCAGTTGGGAAGGAAAGGATCTTGAAGGAATGGGTAAACATGGTATGCGGAAGTGACGTGTCGGGATTTGATTGGAGAAAATAAGATGAGATGGGATTGGTGGTTAGGATTGAAAAAGAACGGAGATTGGAGGAAATAAAGGACTGCTTTCTTGGAGAAGATAAGGTTTTTTTTTTATTTTAAAAAAGGTGACGTGACTTGCGGAAGGGAGCAGCGATGGTTTGTTGCGGGGAGTTGGGAAGGAAAGCATCTTTAAGGAATGAGTAAACATGGAATGCGGAAGTGACGAGTCGGGATTTGATTGGAGAAAATAAGATGAGATTGGTGGTTAGGATTGAAAAATGCCGGTAATGGGAGGAAATAAAGAGCGTTGCGATTGGATGAAAAATGAGGAATGAATGGGAGGGAAAGATGAGGAAAAGGTATAAAAAGGGTGGAAATAAAGGAATTGCAAGAATGATTACGATAACGATAGCATTGCTGATGGTAGGGTTAGCTAGCGCAGAGAACAGTTGCGTTAGTTTTGGGAGGTGTGGGTTGGAGTTGAATGATGAAACGGGTCATTTGGAAAATGTGACAAGATGTGAAAAGGATTACGAATTGATGCCTAATTGCAAGTGCGTGTACCGAAAGGTAAGTGGGTGTAGGTTTGGTTCTGATTTTATTCGTTTGGGAGCGCTGAAGAACGTTTACAATTGTTTAAAGCTGATAACGAGATGTCAGAGGTGTTCAGGGTTGATCTATGGTAGCATGAAAATGGGGCGAGTTGAATGTCCAGAGGTTATGTGGCAAATTAAAGTTGTGGCTGTGAGAAAGGAAAGGGGAGGGAAGATGGATGCAAATTTTATAAAAAAGCCTGTGAGAATGTGTGATTCTTGTGGAGATGGTGGATTGTAGTTTGTTGATGAACACGGTGGATTTACCAGAGGGTTTGCAACTGCAATGGAAATTGACCCCTGAGGAAAGTGACCTTGTATTAGCGTATAGCATGGTGAATGATATGAATTCCTACTTCTCCGAAAATTACGGATACATATTTGGCGAATGTGGTAATGGAGAGTGGCAGTTAAACTTAGGTGGTAGAAGGGTAAGTGGGAGAGTAAAAAGGGCCTCAAGATGGACTGCGGAGAGGGAATTAGAAAATAAATTCCGAATGTGAAGGAAATGCAGGGGCAGCAGGGAGGGTGTTGGTGAACAGCATAAGAAAAGCAGCTTCGGAGAGGTTTAAGAAGGAAATAAATGGAGTGAAACAGAAGATCAGAAAAGAACGCGATAGCAAGGTGAGGGAAAAAGAACGGAGGTAGATGCAGCGAAGAAGGAAAAGGAAGAATGCGAAGGAAGAGCTACATGAATACAGGAGACGTTGGAAAGAATGAAACAGGAATTGGAAGAGTAAAAGCATACCGTGACGAAGCAGCAGGGGTTGGTGAATAGAATAAATGGAAATGTGGCCAAACTGAACGATGAATTTGAAGCGTTAAAACATGATTTCAAACTTGGAAAGCGCATGTACGCGCGGAGTTGATGAATTTGCTAATTATGAAGGAAATGATGAAGACAGAATTCCCAAAGAGGGAGATGAGGAAGCTCTTGAAGGGGAGGAAGAGTTGCTAGAATACGAGATGAAGTTAAAGTATATAGCAGATGAGATAAAGCAAATAAATCTAAATATACAATAATACAGAAACTTTTGCCTATGTTTTGGATTGGTGAAACGGTAGCAAGTATGTTTTGATTATTATTATACTACTAGGATAAATATGTTTTCATTTTAGTTTATTTTTATTTTATTTTGGGACAGCTAAGAACAATACAGGAAGGAAAGGAGGCCTGCCAAGGCAAAATGAATAGGGATAAATAAACACAAACACAATAGAAAATAAAAAGCTTGTAAGCGGAAATTATATTGGAATAAAAATGGAAAGTGTTGTTAGCTAATGCTGGATTTCTGACAATGAAGTCATTAATCCTCTTGCTCTCCAATATTTTTCACTGATGGATGGGGTATTAGAAATGGCCGGGCATATTTGAAGGTGGTCTCGGTCCATTTCCTCTTGCAGATCACATAGAGGACAGAGTGGTGAAGAATATATCCCAATTCTGTTTAAATGTTTTGCCAGACAATCATGTGCTTTAATCAACCTGAAGGTTGCAACTGCTGTTTCTCGAGGATACTCCGGAATTACTGTTTGAATGTTTGGTAGTTCCCATCTTTTATTTTTTGATTTTTCATAGTAATATTTTGCAATAATTTTTTTGAATTCAGAGTTGACTAATCTTTTAACTGCATAAAATGGTGGATTAACTATAGATTTCTGCACATTGCCTGTACCCTTTTTTGCAAGAAAATCAGCTTTCTCATTACCACTCAGTCCACAGTGAGCTGGTATCCAATGGAAGACTAGGTGTTTTTGAAGTGCTGTTAGATGGGTAAGATTTTCCACCATTCTATAATTGTTTGATTTTTTGGTGACAACTTGGAAGTAATTGCTATAATTGCTGCCCTGGAATCTGAGAGAATAACTGCTTGCTGAAAATGTAATTCTGCACAAAAGATTTTGTAGGGCCATTCGAATTGCTTCAATTTCTCCATCAAAGTTAGTAGTTCCACAACTTAAAGATTTGTAATAGGAAAAGAGGTGACATGTGACTCCAGCACCTGCTCCATCTTGGTTTGATATCAATGATCCATCAGTATAAATATGGAGCCATTCATGTTCTGGAAATCTAGTATGGATTGTCTCTAATGCCAATAAGTTTAGAGCACTAGTTGGAGTATCACTTTTCTTAACTTCTTCTGCCAGGTGTAAATAATATGTGATGCCTAGTGTATGTGTCAGATTGACTTTAGATATGAAGTTTTCCTTTGAATTAGGAAGGTGTTTATTCTTCCTGATGTCTTGAATTTTGGAAAGAAAGCTCTCCTGAGTCTTTAGTGTATGTGTAAAATTTCTCGTGCCATGTATTGAATGGGAGTCTGATCAACTAAGTGTTGAATAAGAGCCGCTTTTTCTATTTCATTTTCAATGGGGTATTGGTTGGTTAGTATTTCCATAGCTGCTATTGGTGTGGTTTTGATAGCATCTGTAATTAATCTCAGACTTTTGGTTTTGAATTTAGTTTTATTTTTAGTGTTTTTTTTTTCTTAGTGAAAAGATTTGGTAGTTTGATTTTGTTGTATTAAGTCATTAAATTTTCTTTGGTCCACCTTTGTAAGTTGGTTAAGGATTGTTGCATGGTTTTTTCTAGTTCTGTACTTTTGCTTTATGGTTTTGAAGTCCACATTACTAAGTCATCAGCAAATAGTGCACACTTCACACCTGATTCTTGTACTTGTTGTGGCAGATCGTTAATAAATATATTAAAAAGTGTTGTGCTGAGCACTGTGCCTTGTGGTAAGCCACGGTGTACTTGTTTGTATTTAGATATATTTCTTCCATATCTGGTTGCAATAAAGCATTGTGTTAGGAAATGACATAGCCATGAAAACATTGGACCTTGTATCCCTATATATTTTTTTTTTTTTACTTTCTTTAGTAGTTTTGTTCTGCATATAGAATCATATGCACTTTGGAAATCAATAAAAACTGATAAATTACCTCCTTTTCTGTTGAAGGAGTCTTTGATTTCTTGACTGTGAAGTAAGACTTGTTCATTTGTAGAATGGAACTCTCTGAATCCAGCCTGACATGGAGATATTAAATTTTGTGATTCTAGAAACCAATTTAACCTGTTTGACACCATTCTTTCCATCACTTTTGCTATTATGCTAGTAAGAGCTATTGGTCTATAATTTTTTATTTCTGATGCTCTTTTGTCTTTCTTCAAAAGTGGGACAATTATTGCTTTTCGCCATTCATCAGGTACAGTGGTTTTCCAGGATAGATTGTAGAGTTTCAGTAGTTGTTGTTTTCCTGTTTTTCCAAGTTTTTTTTTTTTTTTTTTGTGAACTCTGGATGTATGTGATCTGGTCCAGGAGACTTTTTGTTTTTTAGATTATTTATTGCAATGTTCAGTTCTTGCATATTAAACTTTTGAAAAAAGATATTGTACTGAGTGTTAGGATCACATTCTCTTTCTTGTTTCAAATCTTTCTTAAATTCTTTACCTTCCTTTTTATTATTTCTTGTTACTTTATGTGAATTAGCATAATATTTATTGAATGTTTCGGCTAGGACTACATCATTTTCTAACACTTTATTCTTGTGTATGATAGGTGTGCTGTTGTTTTCTTTCCTATCCTTGACATTTTTTATGAACTTATGAGCTTTGTTACCATCTGTCCTATAATCCATTTTTTTCTAAACTTATGAGCTTTGTTACCATCTGTCCTATAATCTATTTTTTCTAAGAAATTATTAAAGTGATTCCTTTTAGCAGTATTAATTTCTATTTTTAGTGAGGCACATTTCTTTCGCCATATTTGTGTATCCAATATGTTTTTTGTTTGTTCAGTTGTATTTCTAGCTATATCCCTTTGCTTTTTCAGTTCTTCTAACTGGGGGTTCCAAAAGGGTTTGAAATTTTTAATTCTTCCACGAGGAATATGTTTTTTTTGCGGTTTCTAGGATAACTTTACAAAAATGTTTCTTCATATGATCTGGTTGGTCATGCGGCTGTGATTTTGTTTGTTCTTTAAATTTATGTTCTAATTCAGTTTTATATTTGTTCCAATCTGCTTTTTTGAAGTTCCAACACAGATTCGTAAGACCTTGACTGTTATTTGTATTCTCTAGTTTTATATCAGCAATTACTGCGCTGTGACCAGACTTGGATCTTCTATAACTTGTTTTTTAATTTTTGAAACAATATCTGTTGTAGCTAACAAGAGATCTGGGTTACTGCCTGCTCCAGAGTAATGTATGAAGGTTGTGGGATCTTCTTTACTATAAATCAGTTCAAAAGTTGTGGTATTCAAAAATTCTTCCACTATCTTCCCTGTAGAATCCACTTTTTCATAACCCCATCTTTTGGAATGGGCATTGAAATCTCTAATTACGATTGTTTTATTTAATTGGTCAATAAGTGAGAGATCTGGTTCATTCCTGGGAGGATTGTAAATACTGTATAAATGTAGATGTGTTTTGTTATCCCAAAAATTTAGCATATCTACATGCACACACAACACTAGTGCAGTGCTTTTTTTTTTTTTTTTTTTTTTCCTTCATTACCACAGAACATCTGCATGTTACTGGAACAGTTATTCTAAATACTGCACAAGTTTCTTTGACGGATATGGTTGAATGAGTTAGGTATCCCGTTTAGAGAGCAAATGCGCAGGGCTTGACAATATAGTCACCTGGGTTGCAGAACGACCGGAAGAACATTAAATTAAGGATAAAGGGGGTCCTGAAGCAAATATCATCTACACATAGTAAATGGTTTCAACACACTTTACACTTACAACAATAGTAACAGTTTTGGCTGAACCATCTAAACTTGCAATCAGAACACGTCCACCTTTTTGGTTTTACGGGTTCCATGAAAGACTGAATGGAAAAACAAAAAAGCACTGGATGAAAATTAAATACTGCACAATACGTACAGGTCAAAAATGAGCAGAATATGTTCAAGGAGCTGCACCTGTACACAATTAGCACTGGTATTCATTATGAGAAAAAAATACATAACATAAGGTACTCATCAGAAATTGCAATTGAAATTCTAAAAACTACACTTACAACACGCAACTAGTAAGATATTTAACAAAAAACTAAATGCAAAAGAAAAAAGGACACCGCTATTTATATGCTGCATAAAAATATGAAAAGGGCACTCAATTGTTCCATTAGAGAAGCACTTACAACACGGCTGCAGAATTAGGAGTTAGGAAGACCTTCGCGGTTTCTTTCGCAGTGGCTGAGGCGTTAGAGCAGCATTCCTTTTATTGGTGAACCTAGCCAGTCGCAGCCGTGCCTCGAGGGTAATGGGCACTAGATGAGGAACTGCCAGGTCGGATATTTGTTCATTTTGGTCGTTCAACTCAGGGATATTAGCAAGTGACGCACGCCAACCGTCGTCAGCGCACCAACCGCTGCTGTGTTGGAGCACAATGGTATTTGCATGCCATCGTGGAAACAGATTTTGCCAAGCTGCAGATGTATAGAATGCCGCAGGAGAGCACGAGAGAACTTGCACTATCGCTGCAGGAGAAATGTTGCTATACTGTGGGTTGAGGAGAGGAGGTGTAGATACTTGTTTTTGTAGGGAAATAGGTGTGAATGCTTGGGAAGGAAAGGAAGAAGAGGATAAGGTGTTTTTGGGAGGAGGAGGAGGAAAAGAAGGTGAATGAGGAGAGAAAGGTTGAAGCTGGATAAGATCGAGGGACACCGGCTGAGATGTGCCAGAAATGTTTGGCAGGGGTGAAGCAGGGAGAGAAATCGGCGTAGAGGTTATGTGAGGTTCAGGATTGATAGAGATTGAGGCATTGGCTGGAGAATATGATGCAGAGTGCTCTTGAGATGACCACGGGAAAGGGGGCGTGGCTCCTGTATACACTTGAGTTGACAAAGGAGCTGGAGAAATATCCGCTGTCGGTGCTGGTGAAAGAAGCTCCAGATATTAAAGAGTTCTGCACTGAAACACTCCAACTGACCTGGTTGCTGTTTGACAAGGATAGCTGCGGCTGAAAATTATGGTAAACAGGTGAAACCACCTGGACTGAACAAGAAGAAGAAGAATCGTTCCAACGGGCGTATTAGTTTGGCGGCGTATTCGGAATGACCTGTACCGAAGAAGAAAAAGAAGATGAATAATCGCTCCAATGCTTGTTTCCCTGCAGTGGGAGCTCCTGGTTGCTGTTTGGGAACGACTGCTATACCCAGGATAGCTGTGGCTGGAAATGATGGAAAACAGGTGAAACCACCTGGACTGAAGAAGAAGAAGAATCTTTCCAGCGGGCGTAGTAGTTTGGCGGCGTATTCGGAATGACCTGCACCGAAGAAGACGGAAGAATCGCTCCAATGGTTGGGTCCCTGCAGTGGGAGCTGGCCGAAGCTGTCGTGAAACGCTGGCAAAGGTGTCTGTGTCGCATGATGATTATTATTGTTATTGTTATCATTATTATTGTTGTTACTGTTACTATTATTATTAGTAGTAGTAGGAGGAGGGGGTGGTGGTGGTGGGAGGAGGAGGAGTAGTAGGAGGAGTAGTAGAGCTGTGAAAGGCCGCAAGAGCATTCACGACGTCTTGAGGGTGATTGTATGCTGCAAGGTTCAAGACGCTCTGTTGCTCCCTGGTGAGCAATTCTCTATACACACGTCTAGTAGACGGCGAAGAAAAAAGCTTCGCTTGACATGTTGAAAGATCCCTTGTTGACCAACCAAGGAACAGAAGGAGACTGAGAATGGAGCTAACGAGGCAAAGTTGCGAGTCTAAAAAGACAAGTAATCATCGCAGGATTTCCGCCATGCAGTATGGCCGATGCCTTTAAAGTGCTGGAAAGTGCACGTGGAAGAATTAAATGACTGTATAAACGAAACTAATTAGCACGAAAACCTTTAAATGTGGTTTTGGGGGTAGACGCTTGGGAATTTAACACCATATCGAAACGAGATGAACTGGCGCCCAAGTGGCGAGACCGGAAGCTCCGGCGAAAACCTCCTGATTGCAACTTGGGAAATTGTGGCGAGATAACCCGCTGGACTTGCTAATGAGGCATTTAACGGACTGCGCAACTGGAAATTGCAGTTGCGGTAAGCAACCTTTAAAAGAGCGAGGCGATAAGCGGCTTGCCGGAGTGCGAATTGGACGTTTAAGGCGATCTGGGCTGAAATTATACGATTATTATAACGTTATAACACAAAATCATATCTTATACGTATTTGGAAAAAAAAAAAAACAATTTTTTTTGCGATAAAATGAGCAGGACCATTCTTTTTTGCAGAGCACATCCAAAGAGTTTGGAAAAGTGTGTGTGTGAAAAAAGGCTTAGGTGGTATCGCTTTAACGAAGCAGCAACATGGAGCCGCAACCGGGGGTACGTCAAGACGTGTCCTTGCAGCCTACCTTCGAAATATTAGGGCATAGGCAGAGATCCATGAAAATACTATTTTCCGGCTTTACCGAAACAAATTTCCGTGAACCCAGCCGCTAGAGATGCAAACCCCAAGCAAGGGGCGGCGCATTTATTTAACGATATTCTAAATTGTACCAAGGAGAATCCTCTAGACCACGAACCCGATTATTTAGGAATGTCGATATCCGACCAAACGGAGACGTCTAAAGCGTTTAACATGAGCGTGAGGTGCACAAACCAAGTGAACGCAGATGCTGTCTTCGAAAGCATCGAAAAGGTCATGCAAAGCAACCAACTGTTCTTACTAAGCGATCCTCGAAAGTTACTTTTGTGTGGACCAAAGAGGTCGTGGGTTCGTGTTACCGAACATGTGATGCCTGCAGCGGGAATAAAGGCATCTAGAAATTAAAAACAGAGACCAATTGTGCTTAGCAAGAGCCATTGTTGTTTACAAAGCCAAAGTGGATTGTGACGTCAATTATACCATGGTGAGACGCTCAGAGTTTCTCCAAAAACAAAAGGCCGAAGCTCTGTGCCAGCGCGTGGGGAAAGGCAACGTCAGCTGCACGATAGATGACGTCAGATGCTTTGATATGAAGTTAAAGGACTACGCGGTGGCGGTGTTTGGCGATTTTACGGAAAAGCTGGCGCCGTACGCGTCCGATAAGCAGTGTGATAAACACATTGATGTTATGTTTCACGAGGGGCACTTTAACGCCATTGTTGACCTTCACAAGTGCTTTAAATGTAAATATTATTGCCGTCAGTGCCACTATCCCTCGGCACACAAAAGAGAATACCAAAGATGCGACGCAAAGTGCTCCAAATGTCACCAGCAATGCGATGCACGATTTAATGCTTACATATACTGTACTGCGTGCAACAAGGACTTTAAGGGGCCTAGATGCTACTTGAACCACGCCAAGAAAGGCGCATTTTATCCCAAACAGCTCTCGGTGTGCGACGTGGAGAAGGTGTTTGCGTCTTGCAATAAGCTGGTGAATTTGAGATATAGAAGAACCTCATACGTTCGGGGAAAAATACTGCAAACTTTGCAAGACACAGGCAGATTCTAATCAACCGCATGCTTGTAAGAACAAAAGAAACCAATACGCCTTTATGTTCATAGACTTCGAGTGCACTTAAAACGTGCCTTATACCGGTAAACAGTACACCTACGAGCATGTGCCTAACTTGTGCATGTTATACCAAGCCTTTCCGCTTTGCATCGATGAACGCCACAAGATGGCATACTGTACCGAGTGCGACGCCAAAGAATGGGTATTTATGAGCGACCCTGTAAAACATTTATTTGAGCATATCACACAGCCGAGGTTGGCAGCTTGGGACGTCATCGTGGTGGCCCAAACCTCAGAGCCTGCAACGGTCAATTTTTATTAAAGTACATGGTGGGGCATTTAAAATGGGCGCCGGAGCTTATCACGAACGGCGGCAAGATATACCGAATAAGATACGGTGACGTCACCTTTATCGATTCGCTCAACTTCATACCCATGCCACTGTCTCGCTTTTCGAAGACCTTCGAGTTGAAGGAATGCAAATTCTATTTTCCTTATTTATTCAACACCAAGGAAAACGAGCACTATGTCGGTCCCATTCCCGACCAAAAGTATTACTGCCCTGAAGGCATGTCGGTAGAGGTCCGAAGAGCCTTCGAGCAGTGGCACAAAGAAAAGGCGGCTTCCAAGTACGTCTTCGACATGAAGGCGGAAATGGTGACGTATTGTAAAATGGACGTCTTTCTCCTCAGCCAGGGAGTTTCCAAATTCAGAAGGGAATTCTTAGACGAGAACGGCATAGATTCGTTCAGGGAATGCGTCACCATCCCTCAGACGTGCATGTGCGTGTACAGGAAGCGCTTCATGCCGCCGAAAAAAATTGCCCTCTTACCTGGGGGCGGGTATCGACTAGCGGACATGCAGTCTCGCATACCATGCATATGGCTGACTTGGGTAGAGTTACAAAATATTGTTATTGAGCACACTATAAGAGGACGCAAAGTCAAAATGGCAGAGGTACAGAGAGGAAGACCGAACCGCGTACTTGTTTCACGGCTGCTTCTACCACGGCTGCGGGCGACGCTTTCACAATCGCCACGCCCCCATATACAACACGGCCAACAAAACCATGGCTTCCAGGTTGGAGAGCACCGAGAAGGTCGCGGCCAAGTTCCAACGGGACGGCTACGCCGTGGTGGAAATTTGTGAGTGCGAGTTCAACGCCATGATGAAGGCCGACCGGGAGCTCGAGCGCCACGCCAGAGACTTTCCGGTACCCGATCCCCTGCACCCTAGAGATGCCTTCTACGGAGGCCGCACCAACTATACCAAGAAGTACTGCGAGTCCAAGGGGGACCGGAAGATCTTCTATTACGACGTGTGCAGCTTGTACCCGTTCGCGAACAAGACCAAACCCTACCCCGTCGGACACCCAAAGATCCACGTTGATAGCTTTCCGCGCTTGGAAGACGTGCGCGGTGGACTCGTCAAGGCTGAGGTTCTACCGCAGCAATACCTGTACCACCCGGTGCGCATTAACCGTAAGCTCATGTTTCCACTATGTCGCGCTTGTGTGAAGGCGGAGAGCCAAGACAAGTGCGAACACCGAGAGCACGAGAGGGCCCTGACGGGTACCTGGGTGGTCGACGAAGTTAAGGTAGCTCTCGACGAGGGTTACCGCCTCCTCGCGGTCCACGAGATCTGGGAGTACGACGTGGTGCAGTACGACATGGCTACCGGAGCCAAGGGACTGTTCGAGGCTTACGTCGATCAGTTCCTAAAGATCAAGACGGAAGCCTCCGGTTAGCCTTCGGGCTGCGACACGTAGGACGCGAGAGAGGTACCTCAGGGAGTTCTCGGAGCACGAAGGCGTCGCCCTAGATCCCCATGCCATCGCACTAAACCCCGGTCGGCGCGAGCTCGCCAAGCTGATGCTCAACAGCTGCTGGGGCAGAGGGACAACCTCCCATCGTGCGAGCTCGTCGACAGGTACAGGTACGATCGACTCCTGGAGCTGCTCAACGACCCGGGCGTCCAAGTACAGACCTACATGCCCGTCGCCGACATGTACGTGGTGTGGAGGTACTGCGAGCAGAGTCCCAAGGTGAACTCCACCGCCAATGCCGTCATAGCGGGTTACACCACGGCCCATGCCCGCCTGATGTTCTACTCCTACCTCAAGCGCCTTGGAGAACCGGTGTGCTACTTCGACACCGACTCCGTCGTCGCCACCGCCGCTCCGGGGGAAGGGACGCCGTCTGTCAGACGCCTCCTGGGAGACATGATGGACGAGCTGGAGAAGTACGGACGCAGTTCGTACATCTCCCGGTTCGCCTCGACGGGGCCGAAGAGCTAGTGCATGGAGATTCCGTCCCCGGAGACGGGTAAGACCTTTCCGGTGTGCAAGGTCAAGGGCATTACCTTGAATTCGGGCAACTTGCAGCTGGTGAACGGTGAGGTGATTCGGAACATTGTGTTGCGGGACCCCGACAGGACGGTGACGCTGACGGGCACCCAGATATCGAGGAAGCCGTCGTGGACGGTGGTGACCGAACCCTGCGTCAATACTTTCCGCATGCTAGTGACCAAGCGAGTACTAGCCGAGGGCTTCGACTCTTACTCTTTCTTTAACCCTTGGTTACAAAAGGGTTCGAAATAAATGAGACAACCGGTGCGTCTGCGGGTGAGTTCGAGCCAGGGCCGCCCCTTGGGAGACACGATGCGAAGACGTCCGACGGACTTGAGGCGGTTTAATTTTCCCAGCACGATGCTGGTGGCGGGGCCGTCACGATGTTGAAAATCGACCTTCGTGGAAAGCCTCATACGTCACGCTGACCGCATGTTCGACAAGCGCCCGAAGAGGGTGCTGTGGTGCCACCCGCCGGAGTACTCGCCGAGGCTCGAAGATTTGTCTCAGAAGTGCGAGGCCCACCCGGGCATTCCCCAACTGGAGGATGTGGGAGAGAACTTTCTGGTCATCTTGGACGACCTGATGGTGGAGGGCGGCGGAACGAACGTGTCCAATGTTTTCACCAGACACACTCATCACAAGCGCTTCGGAATCGTGTACATTCTGCAAAAGGTGTTTCCGCAAGGGCAAAAATATAGGAACATATCTCTGAATACAAACTACATCGTGGTCTTCAAGAATAATAGGGACAAAATGCAGATAGAAAGACTGTGTCAACAGGTCGAACCCAGGAACTCTAGGTTTCGTTTGGAGGCTTTCGAAAAGGCTACGCAACATCCTCACGGATATCTGGTCCTGGATGGCACGCAATACACGCCCGACCTATACAGGTATCGAACCGGCGTCCCTCCGACGAAACGCTCTCTTATTTCGTACCCAACTGAGTCCGTCGATCGAAAAAATAATAAATTTTTCTTCGCTATATATAGGGTATTTCTGGAGACATTGAACAACGAGAGCCTCATTCCCGTGCCATGCCATCATGGTTAGAGGCAGGTTGAGCATTACCAAATTGAGAAGTCCGCTCATAGCGAGACAGCACGAAATTTGACGGCCTTAGCCAGGGCAAAGGCACCTCAGCGCAAAAAAATTGTTAAAAAATGCCGATGGAGATCTGATAAAGGTCATTTGCTAATACATGCTCGACATGTGCAAAGGTCACGTGCAACTTCCGCAAAGGTGTCTGACTCTCTTGAAGATAAGTAAGGCGTCTTGGAGGAAGTTGGTAGACAAACGGGTTCCCTTAAAGAAGAAGAAGAAAATATTGATTCAAAAAGCAGGTTTTCTGTCGGCGTTTCTGCTTCCCGTATTAGCTTCGCTAGGTAGCGCTCTCGTGTCCAAATTTGCAGGATGAAGTACGGGAGACAGATCGTGGTGGCCCCGAAGCTGAAAACCGCGGAAAAGCTTCACATCATAGACAAGAGTATTTCTAGACTAGCTAGAGAAATAGAGAACGTGCAGCGAGCCAAACTGTCTGCCGACGAAAAGTGGCGTCTGGTAAAATATAAATTGGGGAAGTATCTGGATCTGGTGTCAAAGTAAGACGACCCTTCCTTAGCAACCACAAAGACGACGATGCTTACGAGGATGGAGACGTGCGAGTGAAGTAGGAGGTCGCTCCTAGGACGATCAAACGAAACCTATCCCCTCGCAAGAGTCGCCCACCTCCACGTATCAATTGCGCCCCCGACAAGTAAGACGACCCTTCCTTAGCAACCACAAAAACGACGTTGCTTACGAGGACGTGGACCGAGACGTGCGGGTGAAGCAGGAGGTCGCTCCTAAGACGATCGAACGAAACCTATCCCCTCGCAAGAGAAAGAAGCCAAAGTGGCTCACCTCCACGTATCAATTGCGCCCCTGCCGTTGTGTGCCCCCGTAAAAAAAAGCCATGAAAGAATGGACGGTGTTGTGGCGATTGTATGCCAAACCGGAACATTATGCCGGCCTGGGAACGGTAAAGTTCCTGCGAAATGCCACGGGAGAGTCAAAGGCCAACATTGAGTCCTTCCTTCGAACCCAGGATAGTTATACTTTGCACAAGCCCATGAAAAAGCCTTTTCCCATCAGATACTATCACGTGACCAATATGGATCATTTCTGGGAAGCCGATCTCAACGTCATGAGGAGCATCAGAGAACATAACAAGCCGTATGCATACATTCTCACCGTCATCGACGTATTCTCTAAATACGCGTGGGCCGTTCCTCTGAAAACGCTACTTGGCGCCGAAGTGGCGCAGGCGTTTTGTCCCATATTTTCTCAGCGAGTTCCCAGGGTCCTACAGGCGGACAAGGGAACCTAGTTCACCAACAAGACGTTTCGCGACTTTCTAAAGAAGCACAACGTGCACCATTACAGCACAAAAAATACCGTGAAAGCCAGCTTTGTGGAACGGTTTAACCGAACCCTGAAGACCAAGATGTGGAGGTATTTCACTCACAACACTTACAGGTACGTGGAGGTTCTTCGACTCGTACAATAGTTCGCATCACAGGTCCATAAAGATGGAGCCCAAGCAGGTCAACGAGTCTAACATCTTGCCGGTGCACCGCAACCTGTACGGAGACAGGCGCCTACCGCCGCAAGCAGACCCAAATATATCGTCGGCGATCACGTGCGCATTTCCAAGGAGGAAATGAAATTCGACAAGGGGTACGAGCAGAACTGGACGGGCGAGATATTCGAGATAGCCAAGGTAGCGGTCTACCCGTGGTATATAAGTTGAAGGATATGGCCGGAGAAGCCATAGACGGCATATTTTTCACCAAAGAGCTACAAAAGGTCGCGCTTCCCGAAACTTTCAAAATTGAGAGCATTTTCTAAACTAAAGACAGAGGGTGCAACAAACAGGTATTGGTGAAGTGGAAGGGATATTCGGCCAAATTCAACTCGCGGGTCCTGGCTTCGACCATCGATTCGGCATGACCAAGACCAAGCCTTTCTCCCTCACGCTGGTGAGCAGTGCTTCGATGGATCACTTTACCGATAACACAACGGCAAGATTCTCAAACGTCTTGCCCTAGAGAATCATCCTACAGGGGGAATGGGAGGTGGCTCTGCAGAAGGTGAGGTATCCGGTGAAATTCTGTAACATCGTCCCGCCCGGCGCCTGCGTCGTGGGCATCAAATACATCATGACGCACCTTCCCATGCATTCAAATTTCAGCTTGGATATGCCTCGAGGCATCGTGCACCTTCCTAAAGACCTGGTGAAACTTGTCAACGACGTCATTCTCGAACATTTGTCGGTAGAAAATTTGTTCCTCTTTGACGATAAGCGTGAATGCAACGGTCGCGCATCCCGAGCGATTGCCCCACGCGCCCTTCGACGGGTATGTGGAGAACGTGGTACGCACAGCTATACCGTTCGTTCCCACCGAATACGAAAACTAGAACGACGCACCGCAGCTTAAACCCAAGCCGAAACCCCCCAGACCCACCCAGGCGAAGTCCTCGGTAGCAGCGCAAAATGTTGGAAAACCCAAACTCCACGTTTCTTCTGGCCAACCAGCACCCCACACTCCCTGCGCGCCAGACGGAGGTCTTCCACCACCGTAGGTCGATGTCCTGTCTTCGAGGACCGGCGAGCACGATTCTGATCCCCTGCATCGCATTCACAGTTTGATGCTGTCTCCGACGATGGCCAAGATTTTAGGCTTCGAACCCTATACCAACGTCATTCTCTAGACAGGACCAAAACAGCCGGTAGATCCATATGGGGATTCCTTACGAAATGCTCATCTATTGCAATCTAGTCGCACCGCAAGTGGTGGGAGATACCTTCGTCCAGGTGATAGAGACCGTGGCGGTGGAATACGAGAGAAGCAATAACACTTACATGAGCGACGAAAAGACGTTCTTTCCCCAAAATTGGGTGCCCTCGTGTTACAGGACTTCAAGACGGTCAACATAGATTTAAGGAACGGTTATGGTGATCTCTTGCCATTTGCCAATGGATGTTTCTCTACTATAGTTTCGCTTTCCGGCCCAAACCGCAATAATGGATGTGCAGACCGCCACACAATACTATCTTAACCAGGCGGGTAGCACATTGGACGATCGCGATTTCATTCTGTACAGGGGAAAGCGCTTCCAGAGAGGCAGCGGACTATTTTCTGCTGTTGGAGGACTCTTCAGAAGGGTCGCTCACGTGCTGTCCGATGTCGCCGCGTCCGGAAGATCGCCGAAGAAGGCCCTGAAGCAGAGGCTGAAGGAGGCCGGGTCCAATTTAAAGCTAAAGGCCGACGAAAAGATCGATGCTATGCTCGGTTCCGGATTGAGACGCATCAAGAGAATAAAACGAACCAAACGCAGCCGCGGCAAATACTCGAAGCCGAAACGCGGAAGGCTCAAGGTTCAGGACGTCTTCTCATAATGGCAGACGAAGCCGTGCTCATGAGTTCCGAACTTGACCTCTTTAAGGATGTCCCCTTTCAGATGAGCATCGAGGAATCTCGGATCATATTCCTAAACCTTCAAAACACGTTAATAAAGAATGTGCCAATTACCTTTAATTATTCGGGAAATGCAGACGATTACGTAGACCTGACTTTCGTCTTGCTCGAGCTCGTGGTGAGCATCGTAGACGACCAAGGAGTGGACATCAAGCCGGAAGTGAACGCCACTTTCGTCAACAATGCATTAAATTCCCTGTTTCAACAAGTTGAGGTATCGCTGAACAACATCGTCTCCATGCCTCAAGCCGGCTACCCCTACAGAACTTCAAGGGCGCTGATGACCTAGAAGTTCAGCGCCCTTAAACCAAATCAAATCAAACCTACAGAACTTATTTCGAGACGCTTCTCAATTACTCCGAAGATGTCATGAACTCCAAGTTAGAGGTCAGAGGCCACGCGCCACTCGTGGACATCTTTTCCGTGGTGCAACGACCCCTGCCTGACGTATGGCGTAGGATTCTCCATGTGGCATGTTCTGTTTGATTGCCCGCTCTACAGCCGTGAGCGCCAGTCCCTTGACTATGATTCACACTTAAGATCATTCTAATGTTGAAGGCCATATATTCACATCGAAGATTAGAAACAATACACATGAGGATTCTTTTTATCTGGTCAAAGTTTCCTGGTATTAAAAGATTAAAGAACAGGACTTATCGACACAGACTGAAACAGAAAATCGTATACAGGAAGAGGTATTGAAAGGAGATCTATACGTTAACTTAAAACAAGGAAAATTGAGCTCCATAAGAGTAAACCACGGGAAGTGGTTGAAAACCTTCAACAACACAAATGGGCAAGGCATTTTACTAAAATAGAGAAGTTATAGCTATTGTGGTGATTTGTATTCTAATCTTGACATTTTGTGAACAAATGATAAAGGCATATTGCTGCAAAAACTGATTAACTTAAAAAAGTAGTATATATCTTAATCCGCCAGAGGCAAAGGAATATTACGATTATTTGCATACAGATGCGAACCCATTCGACACTTTTTTGTTGTTGCAGCTCTTGATTGCTTTCAAATTGGTGGGCCTTGATATATTGAGCCACATCGATAATTACATATATGGCAAATAGTTTCCACTTGCTTTTCATTCTTCATCCTGAAGATGGGAGAGATGTACACTCCCGAAACGTCGATGTCTCTTCATCACTACACCTGGCTCGAAGTCCGAGAGCATCTGGAATAGTTTCCACTTATTTCTCCCATGGCATGATCCATCGTTTTGTTATTAAAAAGATGCAGTAAGCAAGATTATTAGGGTGGCCATGTGCAAACGCCGAGTCAGTCTTTGATTCTTCACGCATGATATGTTGTATATGGAATGAGGGAGAGGAGTAAATTGACCTTTGTACTGTCAAGTGACGTTATTTTAAGTTATGACTAAACATGGTGCATAAGTAGAGCCTACTATGCATTCACAACACCGAAGAAATTTAAGACAATGTATAATAAACGATAAGCTTCAATAAACAGTAAATTGAGCATCAGATTCTAGGACTAGTAGGTAGAAAGTTCCAAAATGCAACTGTGACGTATTTAGCAATAGAATACATGTTTCTGTTCTTAACTTCCTGTATGTGTGCTAAATCATGGAAGCCATAGTAGGTTCCAAATTCGGCACATGATCTGTTAGAGATACTGAGCGATGGTATTCTGATATTCTAGTTCAATTTTTACATTGCATTTCTTCATTCGAGAAAAAAGTTGCTCCCATAGATATTTCGAGACCAACATTGCCAATATACGAGCGCTAAGTATCCTAAAACGATATTTTTTCCCTAGGAGCAAGTTTAAATACCTCTTATTCTTAACAGCTCTTTCCAAATACTTTAAATAACTTTTAACGCCATTTTGCAGTGTATCTAATTCCATCTGCAATGGTGCTGATTTTGGTTCCATTGCCAATGGGTTGGCAAAAAGAAGTCATTTTCCAAGCTTTTAAAATATTTGGATCTGAACTGTAAACTCATACTTAAATCTTTCTATTAGTTCAACACAATTGTTAAAACTACCTCCTGTGTACTTTCCATGGAACGCGAACTTGGGAAGTGATGCAATTCACATTGCAACAGATGCTCCCTAAATAGTTCAATTTTCCTACAAAACTCATTAATACATAGCACCAATGGTGTGATTTTTTCCCTTGAAATTTCGTATTTAAGCCGTTAACATGCTATATTACGTCTGTAAGAAACGCTAAGTCGTTAATCTTTTCGGTTGTTCTCTTTCTTATCTGTTTTGTCCTGTAAATATGAAGTATTTTTATTAGGTTGGTAATCGTTTCTGAGAAAGCCATTAAAATAAATAGTCACTGTTGCTAACCAAATACGTACAAATTTGTTAGACACGTACTGGGCTTACTTGTTTCATAAACTCGCAAATTTCATCACGTAGCTTAAAGAACCGACGAAGCATTTGACCACGACTTTAACCACATCGCCTCAGTGCAGTAAGTGAGGTCCTCAAAAGTGGAGCCCACTTTTTAGGAATGCCTTGAATTGATGATGCTGATCATATTACGTTTTAATTGTGTTAGTGGTTTTGACAGTATCCAGAATATACTGTATTTGGCAAACTTAAGCTGCACGTGTCTCTTGTTGGATAATGCAACTGAACTTACATATTTTGCTGTTAATACCTATTTCATTTAAATGGGAAGAAATTCCGTTAACGACATTCCTTTTTACTCCAACCATTGCTGGAGCTCCATCGTTCAGAACACAGTAATTTCTCCCACTGCAACTGCTTCGATTCTATCATGTTCTTCACTGGTATAAATATTGCCTCCCGATTGTGTAATCTTTCATAGCAATTATGTCCAGAAGAAATTCACATACAAAATGGTTTCATTCACAGTACAAACAAATAAAACCAGATGAACAGTATCAGTTAGGCCGCTGCTCTCGTCCGTAGTAAGAGAAAAATATAGTCTGCATTTTTTTAACATCTACTCCTCTATATTGGCTGAGATGTCATCAATTCTGCTTGCTATGGTTTGTCTTGATAGCTCTATTCTTTCGAGAAGAGTTGATTGGATATCTTTATCCAATTTTTAATATATTTGCCTTTTTTTTTTTTTTTTAATTAACGTCCTCCAACATTGTGTTATATCGGACGAATGAATGAAATGAAATGGGTGAAATGATGCTCAAATGAGTCCGAGGTCCATGGAGCATTAGGTTACCCGACATTCGTCTTCTCAGGGTAGGGAAAACCTCGGGAAAAAACCTTACCCGGATAACTTACCCTAAGCGAGATTCGAACTCGCGACCTCTTGAACGTGAGACACACACGCTAACCACCACGCTACCGAGGCGGGCAAAATTTGCCGTATTTAAAAGGTTTGCTCGTCCTAACGGTTTCCAATGCCACAATATAAATAGCAAGAAGGATGTTATGTTTTGAAACTGTAAATTTCCTTTTGATTTGAAATTTAGCTTTTGGTTCGTTTAAATGAGTCAGCATACCTTTAGTGAAGAACAAAAGGATAAGCAGCTACATTAGTTTTCATTTGCTGTTGTGGAAAGTTGTTTGCTGTATCATCATTAGAGCGAGGACATATATCCACTGAAGAAGAAATCAGGTTGACTGCACGGCGAATTGCTTGCTTGACGTCATCGCTGCTACCTCGGACTGAGGGGTGAACAGCGTGCTGTGGTTCAGTATGACAGCTGTGCCGTACAGATAAGGGAGTTTTATTTTCTGTGCGATCCGTGTTTACATACGAGGTGAATAATGTCTTCAGCTTTAGGTGATGGTAAATTAAATCAGTTATTCGAAGGATTTGGAAGAAATAATTTCGTATTGAATGGTGATACGATACAATGTAAGTTATGTTATTCACAAATCAGAGATTCCAAGGAGAAACGGAAATTGTTGAAGCAACATTGCAATACCAAGAAACATAAAGCACTTGTTGCAACATAAAAGAATAAGGAACACGACCATTTGTCACTTCAATCGGATTCTTTTGAAGACATGTGCAAAATGTTGATACGTAGTAACATCATCTCACAAAGTAGAACATGCTGAATTTAAAATCTTCATAAAAATACACTAGTGGGAGCCTCCAAGTGCAACAACCCTACGTAAATAGTATCTATCAAAATGTTATGATAAAGTTATGGCTCAAATTCGACAATCTGTGGGTAACAATAAAATTTGGATTTCCATAGACCAAACTCTGGATTCTGTGGGGAGGTTTGTTGCAAATATAATTGTGGGAGTATTCTCGCCAGACAGACCTACTAAATCATTTCTATTGACGCCTGAAGTTATTGATAAGGTTAACCACAAAAGTATTGTCGAAATTTTTCAAAAGAGTGTAATTTTGCTGTGGCCAGAGGGGATCAAAACTGATAATGTACTACTTTTTCTGACAGATGGTGCAAGCTACATGCTAAAAGCAGCTAAAGAAATTAAAGCTACACATCATCCCAACATGGTACATTTAACGTGTATCGCTCACGGCCTTCATCGTGTAGCCGAAATGATACGCTTCTGGTACAGTGATGTGGACAGCTTCATTGCTAATGTGAAAAAATATTTCTGAAAGCCCCAAGCAGGTCACTGATTTTCAAAGAAATGGACCCTGGGGCCCCTTTACCTCCCCAGCCCGTTGTAACTCGATGGGGTGTAGCTGGCTAAATGCCGCTGTATATTATGCAGATTATTAGGATAAAATAGTTAACGTAATCAATGTTTTGGATAGCGAAGACAGCTGGCCATTAAATCTGCTCAGTCCCTGATTTCAGGCAATTTACGTAAACATTTGTTATTTATTAAAAATAATTTTCCAGATGTCACCATTTAGAATCAAGAAATCACAAACGTTATATGCTTTATAATTGATAGAGGAGCTTTATATGGAAATTTAAAATGTAGATCCTGCACCTGTCACCGAAGCAGTGCAAAATAAACTGAAAACCATGTTGGAGAGAAATCCTGGCTACGCTACAATTGTTCATATAAAAATTGGTTTACAACAGCTAGACAAAATGTATGACGAACACAATGCAAAATATCTTACGTTTGCTCCCGTTACATCATGTGACGTGGAGAGAAGTTTCTCGCTGTATAAACATTGTTTGGATGACAAGTTTTACTTTTGAACAATTTAAAAAATGTATTATTGTTCACTGCAATGTTTTTCAGGAACGAATAGATGACGATATGAACTGATGTAAATGGACCAGAGCTTCTTACACAGCCCTGCCCGTGCTACGCCGTCTGCCAGTCACCACGCAGCGTGTATAGTACGAGCGCACAAACATTGTAGGCGATGGGATATTTATCCTCGCTCTAATCATCATCTACTGATCATTTGACTGTGTACAATTTCAACACATCGTACTTACCTGTTATTGCATTGTGAGCTGCATGGCAGTTTCCTAATGCCGTTGAATATTATATTTCCTTGCACCATCAAATGCTTTCTCACGTCGTAAACATGTAATGATTTCCCTGTTTGTCAAACACAAAAAAGGAATTCGTCCACTGTTTCCTCTTTGAACTTAAGTTTGTAAGCCGTGAGTGTTTAGACAGCGACATATGTCCATTACAATTCACCACTTTGTTACTATGAGTAGAACGATGGCATTCACGGCAAGAGAAGGGGTGTGTCAATAGATACAAAGTCCACGTGACGCTCAGGGAGCGTGAGCGAAGGTCGATCCATGAGCCTGCTTCTGGACATGGCCGTTGTAGGGTAATGTAGAGAAGTTTAGGAAAAACTTTTATTCTAAGAATAATGTAAAAATGTTGTATTGTTAATTACTTTGTGTACTACTTAATAATTCATTAAAGGGTATGTAATTGATGAACAGTTTAGTTTTTTTAAAAAAACAAAATTCCCTGTGTCAAAGTAGATATGAGATTCATAAGTAATGACGAAAACATACACAATAGAAAAATGTAGCCTTTAATGAACTAATGGCGCTTAGCTGCTTTTTCCGTGACAGAATTTGCGGAAGTAATGCACGCAAAAAATGTAAACCTCTTTGGTGCTTAACCGACGGACGCGTTACTCCTACCGCATTATTTGCGTTTCGGCTCAGTGTTATGAAATTTGTCGTAGAGTGGGATACAAAGTTCATCTAATGCTTCTTGTAAAACACAACATGAAATATCCTTGCATGCATATTATCAAGTTCATTGGACCCAAAACTACTCAAGAACCGATACCTCTCAAAAAATTTCAACGAGCATAGCTTTAAGCTTAAGAACTAATAGTAGGTATATAACGTCATGCATACTGGTACCGAATACAAAGTGGCCTTCTGGAAAAGAAACCTACTATAAACTTCCAAACCGAATCCTCTGGAGCGAGAAAACGGCACACAGTGGCTATTGTTTTGAGGGAGAGATTGGCCATTAACTGCTGTAGGCCCAGATAGTCGGGTGGATATGCCATAACCCCGGCGATCCATAGGAAGCTTCTAGCCGCGAAGGTCTGCTCCCTCCTTGGGGATGGTCGTTCCGGTAAGCGCTGTTATAGCGGGCCAGATATGAGTGTGCTATCAGCATCTTCCCTCGAGCAGCCTCTGGGTGCGGTAGACTTCATCGTCGGTCCTCTTCACATTACGGAACGATCCTAGCCATGGTTGAAGCTTTGAGCAACTCCAGTTGGTCCGGGTAGGTCAGTACAGGACACCGTGCTGGAAGCCTCGACTGTTGGCTTGCCGGTGGTAACGGGTACTCATCCGGTCATTCACTGCCTATACATGTTTATGGGGCATCTTGTGTACACCGTGAAGACAGCCCACTAGCTCCCGTTACCGCTGACCTTCCAGATGCGCCTTTACAACACCTTGTTTCTGTGGGTTCAACCCCATCTTCCACCGGGATTACTCATCAGAGCCCAGGATGTTCGTTGGGGCTTCGGAGCGTCATCTTGTCGGCCAATTAACAGGACCTACCTGACGACGTCGACCGTAGCCTTGAGGTTCCGGGGTATCCAGTCCCGATATCACATCCTCAACCACCCTTGAGATGAAAACTTAGATTTACAGCGCTCCGCCTTAGGGTCAGCTCCAGCAAGGCTTCCTGCACAGGTAAGGTGCCACCCGATGTGACTGTCTGCCAGGGTGGATCTGGCTTCCTTGACGGCAAGCGCTCTGACGTGTCAGGTCTGATTACGGTCACGGTTGCACGTATATACATTAGTATCCGGCACAGCCTTCCTTGTGTGCAGCCATCCGCGATGAAGTTGTCGCCCATTCTTCTGTCCAAGGCACATAGGTCACTGGAGGGGTTGGCGGAGCTGGCTCTGATGCGCAACACTCGCCACGCTGTTCCTTATTCGTTTCCCGGCTACTCGACGGTTTGGTTGTAGACACTTCTTTACTGGATGTCCTGACTGGCCATATTTCCAGCGCACCCTCGTTTGTTTGTATACAGTCGCACTAGAAGCCCAGCTGAATATATGCCAACTTACAATACAAGGAGATTTTTATCGACATCCCTTGGACTGATCCTTTGTCCTCCATGTACTGAATATTCCAGGTCTTCAAGGTGGTGGCAACTGCTATCTTGGCCGCCTCCGCCCTCAAAGCGCCCGTCAGTGCTTCGTGGATGGTCTCGTGATTGAGCATCAAACGCCATCGCACCATGGTGTCACGCACACCTCGATAAAGTAATAAGGAGCTTAATTATTGCTTAGCGGGTGATCAGACGTGTCAAATTTATGAAGGTCGAGGTTCGATGATATCAGGGCCTTCTTCAGAAGCATTACCTAAATAAACATCGGGCCTTCATATCCTTCAGGAACTGAATCTTAAAAATAAACAGCCTTCTCAAAACCGATGGCCTTTTTCAGGAACGAAATAAACCCTTTGGGCATCTGTCCCAATTTTATTCCTACTAGGTTGGTGGGGCTTGGGCTGCTCTGTCTAATGATCACGAGACTAGCTGCGATTGGACTGGCTGGCTGGTGTGCTCCGCGCGCTCCCTGATCCTCCTCTGGCAGGTGTGTTTAATGACTGTGGTATCCAAGCCGCACTCATTTGAAGTCTCCAAATTCTATTGTGGTTACCTGAGTGTAATTTAATTTGAATGGCCTCTTTGATGACTGCGTTCTAGTGGGTTACTATACTATACAGGACTGTCATGTTAAAGTTAACTATGGGCACTTTCTCTATACAGTGTTGGGTCATTGCGAGCTTTTCCCGTTGAAGGAGTTTGACGTTGCGCTGATGTTCCTTGCACCTCTCTTTAGTAGTGCGTCCAGCTTGTCCAAGGTACATTTTTTCACATTCACATGAACTTCTGTACATATCTGGGACTTAGAGGAGCAGTGGGTGTCTTATGGGTATTGTCGGATCATTTTGGGCGCGGTAAAATAGGTTTTGATGCTGAGTTGAGGGGATACAGAAAATCTTGTTAGAATAACGCCATAGAATGGTATTGCCGCCTTACTTAACTAGCTCCCTTTACTCTTGGAACGACGGAGGCATAGCGGATTGGTCCTGTTATGTAAAACCCTTCTGTGAGCCTCCTTGACATCGTCAATATATCCATTCTCTGACATTGTATCGTAGATGTTGCGTTTCTTGCTGAAACTTGTCATGTCAAAGACTCGATGAAACAGACAAGTTACAAACAAACCCAAAGCCTTTTTCAGATTTGTTGACGAACCTTTGTACCTCGGCCACACGGTGGAGTAAAGTTGACTGCCTTTCTGAACCATCTCAATAGTTTGTATGTAAGCATTAGATTTTCTATGGAAGTAGAAAACAATGGCTCCCTTTGCTTCTTGGATGTATTACTATATACGAAAGCAGACGGCATCTGGGGCCATAAGGTGGACAGGGAGCCCAGACACATTACCCGCTTTTTGGACGCCTGAAGCCTTCACAATCCTAATCAGAAGAAAACAATTACCTCTACATTGTTTCATCGAGCATTTGTGTGCCCATGTGTGCAAACTGCAAGGGTGAGCACGTGCCGTGCTACGGAGAATGCTCCATTAGGAACGCGGTCATTGCTGCCAGAAGACAACAGGCTCCACAAGGACACCAGTAGGGCAGCAGGCCTGCTGAAAACACAAACCAATCCAGCTATCAGTGGGGGCTTCCTACACCTGCGAGTCCACAAGGAACATTTGTGGGACCACCCACAAGGACCACCTTTCGCTGCAGTGGGACGCAGATCTTCGGGTACAGCTGTAATACCATGGGTCCAAACACACACCGAACGGCGCAAACATCAGCTCCGGCCAACCCCGACGCGCTCCCATCCACCAGGATGAAGAGATGTCGTACTCAGAAGCTCGAATTGGGGGAATTCGAGGCTCCGAGTGGGAGTAACGTCCCCATGTCTGCACGCCAGCTGAGGGACGATGTAGCCGATGGCAGGCCGGCGCCCCGTCGTATCATCTCCCCAGCAGACCTCTCCCGTCCCCCTGCCCTGCAGCTCTCTGATGCGCTGGGTTGGTTGCAGCAGCTGGTACGAAACCACGGCCAGTGCATCTTTGAGCTTCTGGTAAAGCTCCTCTGCTCTACCGATCCAGCCACCATGGAGGGGCTTGCTGTCCTGACTAGCCTCATCCAGACCACCCAGGGTGGCGGATCGAATTGGCTCTCGTACCTCGTTCAGGTTCGCGTTTTGGAACTCGTGTGGTCTGACCGGTCAGGTAAGTGAGCTCCAGCATTTTGCCGGCTCCCATGACCTATACCTTATCTGAGTTTCGGAAACATCTCCAATCAACTATCCCATTCCGACTTCCGGACTACAATTGCCTTAGGACAGATCGTGCGGGTCGCCGAGGAGGCGGTGGCACGGCTGTCCTCGTGAAGAGAAATGCAGTCCACCGACCCGTCCAGCTTCCACAACTGCAAACGCTTGAGGCCATGGTCGCCTGTTTGAACTTCGGCGGAACGTTAGTCTTGATCGTGCGTTTGTACCACCCACTCCGGAGACAGTTTATACTGAACTATTACCCCTACATCCTCGCCTTACACCTTCGTGGTCCACCTCTGTAGCGTGATGGTTAGCCTGTCTGCCTCATGTTCTAGAGTTCGCGAGTTCGAATCTCGCTTAGGGTAAGTTATCCGGGTAAGATTTTTTCGAAGCTTTTCCTTATGCAGAGAAGACGAATGTCGGGTAACTTAAAGCTCCATGGATCTCCTGCTCATTTGAGCATCATTTCACCCGTTTCATTCATTCACCGTCCGATATGATATTACGTTGGAGGACATTTAAAAAAAAACACCTTCGTGCCATTCCAGCCGGAGACTCATATGCAAACATTGAAGCAAGCGTTGGCGTTGCGGCCCCCGAGTGAATACAAGAAGCATCGAAATTATACGTATGGTAGGTGCGGACCCTCGCCTAGAGTAAAGGGTCTCTGGCAGCCCACCCACCATCCGCGAGGCCAAAAAACCGGCAACCGTTATTGACTTCGCGTCAATCGAACATTTCCCCTACCATCTTTCGCTCAAAGCGATCAACGCACTACATTCAGATCACAATCCCATGTTCGCTGAAACTAGCACTCGGGTTACCAGTCACGACATGTCGTTTCAACACCGGGAGGTTGATTGGCACTGCGTCAAGGTTTGCCTAAATGACCCATTCCTGCTAACCCTAGAATCATGGGCATCCCAACGTTGAAGGCTGCGGTCTCCTCCTTTGCCTCCATCGTGATGCGAACTGTCCGCAATCTGATCATCCACTCCGCCGCTCCTGGTTACCCCGAGACTACTAGCGACAGCGCACGCAACATAACCGAGAGTCTTTAAGGCGTCTGCGCCACGAGGTCCGCATCAGCATCCACGGTGGCCCACCAACTTCCCCCACCAAGGTACTCTGCGAACTGCAAGTCACGAGTTGACTCATAGGACCTGGAGTTCCATGACCATGTTCGTCGTGAGCTACGCCGATACCTTCGATGACCCTTCGACCGAGTGAATTCCAAGGTGCACACCGGAGTCAGAACCCCAAAAAGGTCACGTAGCCTACCGGCCAACCTGTAGGCTCCGCTACCTTCCCTTCAAAACCGTGATTTTTCTTACGAAGGCCTTCAATATATGCCTCACACTGTGCCACTTTCCACGTGAGTGGAGGGAGGCCCGGGTGATCATGTTTAAGCCAGGGGAAGACCGAGTTCATCCAGGCAATTACTGCTCCATAAGCCTCCTGTTTTCGAGAGGTTTTCGAGATGCTTTTGCTTGCCCACTTGTCCCCAATGTTGCGTGACATTCAAGCCATCCCTCCCCATCATTTTGGTTGTTGTCCTGGACACTCAACACCTCAGCAGCCGCTGCGAGTGGTGGAGGCTGCTGCCCCTGGGTTACCGGACACGACATACACCACGGCGGTGTCTCTGGACATCGAGAAGGCTTCTATGACCTGGCATGCGGGTCTCCTGCATAAACTCCTCTAATTGGAGCTATCTACACACATGATGCGTCTACTAAACACCCACCTCAAACACAGATCCTTTGTAGTCTCAGTTGCGGGAAACAAATCGACACAAAGGCCAATTAGAGGCAGAGTGCCCAAATGCTTTGTTCTCCGTGCTTTTTAGTGTCTACGTGGACAACCTACCAACAGAAATATAGAAACCTACATAGAACCTTCTACCCCATCTAGAGACATCCCCGCCTCCAAGAAGGGTGCAGGTATTGGCAGTTGTCAATCAACCAGGAGAAAAGTCACGCCATTCTGTTTAACCAAACACCGCTTTTCTGTAAACTTGCTCCACATTGTCGGTCTGGGTGGCTCAGTTGGTTAGACGCTGGCCCAGTGATCTCAAGGTCGCGGGTTCAAACCCGGCCCAGACCGATGGTTTTTAAGTGTGCTTAAAAACGACAGCTCCATGTCAGTAGATTTACTGGCATGTAAAGGAGCTCCTGTGGGACAAAATTCCGGCACACCACCAACGCTGATGTGATCGTAGCAACTGACAGCGTCGTTAAATAAAAAATAATTTAATTTAATTTAGCTCCACATTTACCTATCTCAGGAAGAGGATAGAGTGTGTAAATGCCGTCAAATACCTAGTAGTGAAGCTTGATAAGTGTCTAACTTTCAGCGAACACATCAGACACCTGTCACAGCTGACCAGTTGGGCAACAGCCTCGTTGTGCCCTATGTTAAGTTTCGGGATGCCTGTTCCATTGATCTAATGCCTTTTTTGGGCTCTTGTAATCCCTGTCCTTTTGTACCCTACTAGATCTGGAGCATGGCTGCAGACTTAAACCTTCTACTGCAACAGGTGCAGAAAAGGGTTCTTCGGGGCACTTACTCAGTACACCATTCCTTCTCCGTGGGACTACTACACGAGACCTCATGTCTTCCATATGTGGAGGATGAAGTTAGGTGCCGGGTTGCAAAATTTTACTATTCTTTGCCACTCCATCGGAGCACCCTGGCTAAGCCTCTTGAGGATTATAACCCCAGAGTTCATCACTTGAGGTGTCCACAGTTTTCCTCCATGGTTTGTGGGCACATCCGGTAACATGAGAGCAACTCCACCAGCAGCAAAAGCTGAGCTCCTATACAGTACTACCAAGAGATGTTTGGATTTCAAAATTTAAAGTCAATTCCATTATTATTTGTATTCAGTCATTACACCAGCAGTGCACAAGGACCATTGCACCCTGACTGCAGTCATTGAGGAGCAAAACTTCCTACCACCTGTCACTACCCCAGCCTCTATTACTCCCGGTATCCTGCAATGTCTACATCCCATCATATTCATGGTTAAGCCCTGACAAGGTCAGATATACACATGACTGAGGAGCGTTTTTTCAAAACTCGATAGATGCACAAAATGTGTTTCTGAGAAAAACGGTTTTTTCTATTTATTGGCCATACTAGTTGATTGGCACAGAAGCTATATTGATCATTCAATTCTCCTTCCTGAAACTGTTTCATTGAATGTGAAAAGAAAAAAATAGCATAGTTTAAGAAGTGCAAATTTGGGGTTTGAAAATGCAGAGTTTTTTCAAAAGTCGATAGATGCTATTAAACTTTTCTGCGTGAGTGAGAAATTAAGACAAAAATTTCGTTATTTTTGTCATTTATTGTTTTTGTTGCTTTTCATTTATGCATTTATTATTTTTTTATTTATTTTCACCTCTTTATAATACACAATGTACTATACAACCAACATCTTAATGTTTATAAGGAGTATTTGATTAGGTATAAACTTAGAAACTAAGTACTGTTACATTCACAATAACAGTATATTTTGTTTTATTTATATAATAAACATATTGAATACATACAAAGAAATTTCAAACAATATTAATAAGTAAGCTTTCACCTTTATTAGTGCTTGTGCAGTCTGTGCATGGTTCTTAGTTCGTTTCTCTCTTCCACATCTGCCTTTGTCTTAATCTTCATCAGTCCCATTTTGCAGCTTGAGCATGTTTCAGCGTGTGGTGTACGAAATGAAAGACTGAAGATGTCGTAAAATATGTTTTTATATTTTGACAATTAGCAGACTGGTAGATTTTTTAATCTTCTTTCGTTGCAGAAGTTGGTCCACATTTCTGGAGGTAAACATCTTCTCCTTGATTTTGCTCTTCCAAAGTGGCTTTCTCTACATCTGTACTTCTTAATGTCTTGCTTTGTAGCAGCAGTAATGCCCTTCTGTAATATTCCTGTTCTGTCACCTCCTCTGGTTTCCTTTGGCGCATTCCCAGATAAGTATAATTTTCTAGCCAGGAGAGATAATCTAACTTTTGACACCCCTGTGATTCCTTGGAAGCTTTAGTTTTAGGATTTCGTGGAGTGCACTCGAGACCATGTGAACATGTAATTGCTGGAATATGAGCTTTCCTTGACTTGCATTTTGATTTCCTTTCCTTGTTTTTGCAATTCCTACCTCCAGCGCATTCTACGACTGGCACAGTTTCACAATCTGAGTTCTCGTGCATTGTGCATAGTACAGTGCAGTGTCTCAACTAAGAATAAAAATGCCATGTAAGTATAACAAAGCTTGCAGAAGAACCTGCCTGCTGTGCAAGGGGCTCCGGGTTTGATTCCCAGCAGGGGGGTAGGAATTTTTCTCCAGCCAAGATTATTCCTCATCCCTCCCTGAGTCTGGAAGTGTGAATGAAAGTGTGAATTTGTGTGTGAATTCAACGTATAAAAACCTCCAAAGACCGAAAAACCCACTGTTAAACGAGTAACAGCATTGCCAATAGGCAAGGTCGCCGATATGACCTCTGTAATTAAAGATGGGATATAAATGGAACAAAAAGCTTGCAGAAATGAATGTGAAATCCAAGCGCACAACCTGAGTTCGCAGTTATTTCCAACGATGCAGCAGCGTACAAAGCTTGCAGAAATGATTGAGAATTCCAAGAATCGCAACAGTGAGATGGCAGTCAATGCCAACATGCATTTCATAGAATTGAGGTTGCTATACTTTGGATTATAAAATCATAAAATTGCATCTATCGACCTTTGCTTTAACTGAGCGAGTGCATCTATCAAGTTTTGAAAAAACTGCTGATATTCTCTAGCTTCTACACAGGACACGAATCGAATTTTGCAAAATCTGATTTCACAGAACGATGCAGAAGATGAAAATTAGGCCGATACTATATATAACTCAATTTTGTAAAATTTTGCATCTATCGAGTTTTGAAAAAAATGCTCCTCATGTGTGCTCAGCCTCAGCATGGCTTATTCAGTTTCTGTAGAAGGGCATGGATTTTGAGATAACTGTTAATTTTTAAGATTCAGTTCCTGAAGGCCATGATTTTGATATGGCCCTTATTATTCAGTTCCTGATGAAGCCCATGGAGTTTGATATGGGCAAATTTGACACGACTGATCAACCATGAAAACATAATCAATAACGCTTGCCATGAGAGCTTCAAGCCCTACATAGACAGCAGTTTCCTGGGACACATAGCTGGGCAGAAGATTCACCTAGGCTTTGTGCACCAACTGTTCAATTGCTAGGGAAAACTCCAGCAACACCTCCCTTGGCTGTTGCAGCCTTGGCTTGAGCTGACTACACTAGGCTACAGCCAAATGATGGTTTCTGAACCAGTTTTTGAGGGCCTTCCAGATATCTCCGGAACATGTTGATGTTTGAATATAGTGTATAGCATCCAAAATAGCTAATATAGCTAAGGTAGAGACATTTTTTTAATACTGGCTGCTGAACTGTTGAAACTCATGTTAATTGGCGTTTCTGCTCCTCAAAAAATTTTCAATTTGCGCTTACATTTTTTATTCAATGTTAATCCATTTAAAAGCTTGTATACCCAGTAGCTTATAAACCATAAACTCAGCACTAAAGTTGGTGTAGGCTCATAATGTTGAATAACAATAATGTATTACAATCTGGTTATTAAGTAAGGTCTTATGCAATAACATTGACATGGTTTTGTACAAATAGCATGGAATTTTTACCAGTGTGATCATGCAGTTTTAATTCATAAGTAACAAGATAAGCATTTAGCTTACATTTCCAACAAGATATATATAACCTGTATCTGTACATGTACAGGTATTTCAGAATTTGACCACACAAATTTAAAGGAATGCAGAGGTATAGTAAATGGGGATTTTGAGATAGATAATTTATAGTCTGTGGGCTCAAGTTGCCCTGCAATGAAGTCAAATCTAAAATGAGAGATTACACCTTGTAGTCTATGCCCTATGGGCTCAAATTGTCCTGCAGTGAAGTCAAACCTAAAATGCAGTAGCAAGCCACTGATTTAGCAGCCACTCAGTTTCAAGATCAAAGTGGGCGAGCAGTGGAGACACACTCACTCTATGTAGCTCAGTACCTGAACTGCGGAGGTGGAAATAGATGCAGGGTAAACAACAAGAGTTCAGGTCTTTATGAGTGCATTGTGTTTTGTTTTCTTTGTTTTTCACAATTCTTACTCCTTATCTGTGCTCATGAACTAATATGGTAGTAAACCGAAGATCTGTGTTCAACAACTCCTGTAATATTTTCATAACTGAAACAAAACTTTGAAAACATGGGCAAATGTTGCTGTACTATCATTCTAGTTGATGAATACAGGTTTTCTTCACAATATTAATTTTGTTTTTCATACGGCGAAAAAGCATTAAGTTTGTTCAGGTTAATACTTCTTCATTTCTAACATCTTTGCTAAACCTGAAAGCAACCCACAGTGTTTCCATTTCTTTTTACATACCTCATTTCCCTTCATTTAACTTTCACAAATGGATAAGTTGTTTTCTTTATGAAGTCTAAAGCACACAGCCTGTTTATCCTATCATTAAAGCCAAAATTTTTTAACCCCATTGTGCTCAGGGTCTCAGTTATGTCATGAGTGTATTCGCTCAAACCAAGAGGCAAAGACTGAATGGAACATCTCCATGTACATGGTACAGTGACCAAGAAATCTGGCTTTAATTATCATTTATTCACTTTTAACATCTTTACTAAATCTAAAAGCAAACATTCTGATCTTTTTCTTCAGCATACTGTATTTCCATTGTTTTACCCTTTTAGAAGAGGATGATTTAATTTCAGTAATTTTAAATTCCTATTGTTTAATTTCTCCTTTCAAATATTTGCAAGACCTTATCATTGCTGGCAAACAAATTAATCAAAACTACTACTTCCAAATAAACAAAGAGCATGTGGTGCAGTTGTACTGTTCTTTATTTCATAACATTACTAAATCAGAAATATATTATTGGTTTTTGCAGTAATTAAAACATAATAAAGCATAAAAAAATTAATTATAAGGCACTTTTCAAGATGTGAACCCTAGTCTTTCATCTTGCATCTATTTCCACCTCTACAGTGTAGGCACTGAGCTATATAGCAATAGTCACCTTGCTCTTAAAACTGAGTGGCCATTAAATCACTACCATTACCCCTTTTTAGATTTGACTTCATGGCAGAGAAATTAAGCCAGCAGACTATAAGTTGTCTATCTGAAAATCACTGTTTACTATCCCTCTGCATCTCTTTAAATTTGTATGCTGGAATTCTGAAACACTCAGTATAATGAAACATATCAGAAAGATAATGGAAAACAAAATCACGCAACAGGTTTATTACACATTTATATATTCACACATGAGCTATTGTGTTATTCTGTGGGCAAATATTATGCAGAATAGAAATGCCAAATTTTCCTGCTGCAGAAAAAGCCTTTAGCATGATGGGCAAAATAAATAATAAATAAGTTTGGGAAAGCTGGTTTAAGGATCTAACAATTTTAGCTGCTTCATGGCTATATTTGTATACAGTGCAGTCACATTAAGGCATGATGTTTTTCCATACTGAGAGCTCTCATTCACATCACAAAATACAAGAACCAAATTACGAACTTCAGTTTCCCACCAAAGGACCAGCTTAGTAAGTTCATAACACCACTAAAGATGACAAAACTACCTCGACTAATGGGTTGAAAGCTTATGATGGAAACGAAGGCTCCCGAAACATGTCCTAATTTTCACAAGTGAGATATAATGAGAACATACTGACCCTCAATTAACGTAATTAACCTCACTGTTTAAAAGGCTTCCAATCATTAGTGAATTACATTAGGCTAACAGGTTTATCAAAGTATTAAATACAACCTATGCTTTTCACCACATGTACTACAGAACCAGCAGTAAGATGGTCACAATAGAGGTAGGATCCACATTTCTCTGCATTTAATTCTCAATTATTTGGAACCAAGCATGATAGCGTAATGTTCAAATTGCTTGAGAAAGGAGGTATGCCATCCCTGACGTGCATTTTTTAAAACTGTGCATTCAGCAACAAGTGATGCCAAATTTCATTAGAACAGTTAAATTGAAGAACAATAACAAATAACAGAAAATGGTAGACAGTAAAGTAATAAGATGGATTTAGATAAACAGTATGCAAATTTAGAATCCTTGGACCCAAGAATGTACAATATGCACATCAAACTCCCTGGACTTTCTGAAAAAAGTTTGAAGAAAACATTTTCTCCAAATTGAACATAAAAATGAAATCTATGAATCCTAGGCTGAAAAAGGAACTCCAAAATCTTAAATCAGAACAGAAAATACACTCACAGAATAAAAGAGTTGCAGAATCCCCATGCAACAGTGTGATAAATTTAAGCAAACACATTTTCACCAACCACAAAATGGAACTACTAAACAAAGGATTGAAAACTTGTGTGAGCTATTCCAACAGCATTGATGAGTTCATAGCAAACATTGAAACCAGATATAACAATCTTAGAAAACACGAAAAAACCTTAGTTAAAAACCAATGTGTGGAAGTGTTGGAAATTATCAAGAAGCCCCAGAACAACATGGCATTGAAATGCACTATTAAGTTGTCGTGAAAGAAAGACATAGCAACACAAAACCCAACAAAGGCAACAAAATTGTTATATTAGAAAAACAAGATCATTTAAACAGAATATTTAACTTAATGGAAGATGGAGAGTACCTTGAATTCAACTACAATGCGCTCTTAAGTTTGCCACAGTGAATACAACAGCCTAATGAAAGAAATCAAAACTATCCAAGAAGAAATCCAACAAAAACTCAAACTCAGTAACCCGTGTTACCCAGACTTTATGCTTTACCCAAAATTTACAAATGCCCCAAATACCACCTAACAAAATGGCTGTCAGACAAACACAACTTCCTCCCAAAACTTGAAACCCGAATTATCAAGAATTCACTTGATTTCTTAGAAAACATAAAAACAACAGAAGTTTCAGCAGAAGATGCCCTGGTCTCTTTAGATGCTCTATTTACCAGCGTTCCAATAAATAAACTACTCTTATGTATGACTGAAAAACTGGCACCTATGTATCTATCAACTTCACACCTTCTGATCTAGATGTCCACATCAAATTAACAAAACTCTGTATAGATAACAAATTGTTGATCAGCCATTTCTGGTCAATGTGTACATGAGCTACTTAGAGAAGCATGTCACAAGTGCCTTCCATTGAATGTTCAAAAGGTCGACTTACTTAACTTTCTTGAACCTCAGTCTTCAAGCAAAACCAGAAACACACGCACACCCACACACCCTCCTGCACACACACACCCCACAAATGCCCACGCACCCCCATGCACCCACACACACCCCACACAGCATCCACACACACCCCACACCCACACACACCCCACCCACACACACCCCACCCACACACCCCACCCACACACACCCCACCCACACACCCCACCCACACACCCCACCCACACACGCCCCACCCACACACGCCCCACCCACACACGCCCCACCCACACACACCCCACACATACCCCACACATACCCCACACATACCCCACACACACACCCTACACACACCCTACACACACCCTACACACACCCTACACACACCCCCACACCCACACAGCACCCACACACACACTCCCACACACACCCCTCACGCCCCCACACACACTTCACGCACGCCCCTAACCCCCACTCACACATCCCACGCCCCTACACACTCCACACAGCCCACACACCCCCGCACACACACTTCACGCACAACACACATACGCTCCGCACATCTACCGCCCCACACCCACACACACACACACGATACACACACAGCGCACACACGACACATACACCGTGCACACACACGAAACATACACCGTGCATTCACACACACACGACACATACACAACGCACACACACACACACGACACATACACAGCGCACACACACGACGCACACACACACACACACGACGCACACACACACGACGCACACACACACACACACACACACACACACGACACATAACCCGTGCACACACACGACGCACACACACGACACATACACCGTGCACACACACACGACACACGCACACCGTACACACACACGACACACGCACACCGCACATACACCGTGCGCACGCACACGACACACGCACACGAAACATACACCGTGCACACACACGACACACACACCGTGCAGTCTGTCACACGTGCGACGTCCAACTCTCCGTGTCGCACATTTTAATTGATTGTCCACGATATGCCCCGGTGCGCCAGTCGCTTGGCCTGGGGTTTAGTCTGCGGTCCATCCTAGGCGACGACCCAGTCTCCGTAGATACGGTGCTGCGGTTCGTTGCTGAAATTGGATTCGCCAAACAAGTATAACTTGTGCTTTTAGTATTAGACTTTTGAGTAAGATTTAAAAATCTGCAATTAGGTTTGTTTTTACTGTTTAGTATTTTAAACCGTCACTGTTTTATCATTCACTTTTTTAGCGTTTTAATCTTTTTGGTGTTTTAACGGTTTTAACATTAACCTTTTAGTATTATAACTGTTTTAGCATTTTTTAGTTTTGTATTTTAGCTTAGTTCTTAACCAGAAGTTAGTGAGTGTTTTATCCTTTAAAACTGACTTGGGGCCCAAATGACCTAGCTGTTGACGGGCCCTTAAACACCACTCACTCACTCACTCACTCACTCACTCACTCACTCACTCACTCACTCACTCACTCACTCACTCACTCACTCACACACGACACACACCGCGCACACACACGACACACGCACACCGCACACCGCACACGCACACCGCACACACACGACACATACACACGCCACACCGCACACACACGACACATACACGACACATACACACGCCACACACGACACACGCACACCGCACACACACCGCACACACACGACACACGCACGACACACGCACACACACGACACACGCACACCGCTCACACACGACACACACGCCACACACGCACACCGCGCACACGACACACGCACACCGCACACACACGACACATACACACACCGCACACGACACACGCACACCGCACACACACACGACACACGCACACACACGACACACGCACACCGCTCACACACGACACACACACGCCACACACGCACACCGCGCACACGACACACGCACACCGCGCACACGACACACGCACACCGCGCACACGACACACGCACACCGCACACACACCACACATACACACACCGCACACACACGACACATACACCGCACACACACGTCACATACACACATTCACACGACACATACACCGCGCACACACACGACACATACACCGTGCACACACACACGACACATACATCGTGCACACACACACGACACATACATCGTGCACACACACGCCACACACACACCGTGCACACACACGACACATACACCGTGCACACACACACGACACATACATCGTGCACACACACACGACACATACATCGTGCACACACACGACACACGCCACACACACACACGACACATACACCGTGCACACACACACGACACATACATCGTGCACACACACGACACACGCCACACACACACCGTGCACACACACGACACATACACCGTGCACACACACACGACACATACACCGCGCACACACACGACACACGCACAGCGCACACACACGATACACGCACGCCGCACACACACGACACACGCACAGCACACACACACGACACATACATCGTGCACACACACGACACACGCCACACACACACCGTGCACACACACGACACATACACCGTGCACACACACGACACACGCCACACACACACCGTGCACACACACGACACATACATCGTGCACACACACACGACACATACATCATGCACACACACGACACACGCCACACACACACCGTGCACACACACACGACACATACACCGTGCACACACACACGACACATACATCGTGCACACACACGACACACGCCACACACACACCGTGCACACACACGACACATACACCGTGCACACACACGACACATACACCGCGCACACACACGACACACACGACACACGCACAGCGCACACACACGATACACGCACGCCGCACACACACGACACACGCACAGCGCACACACACGACACACGCACGCCGCACACACACGACACATACACCTCACACGACACACGCACACCGCACACACACGACACACGCACACACGACACACACACACAGCGCACACACACGACACATACACACACGCACATCGCACACACAGTACACACACACGCACATCGCACACACAGTACACATACACCTCACACGACACACGCACACCGCACACACACGACACATACACCGTGCACACACACGACACATACACACACACGCACATCGCACACACAGTACACACACAGGCACATCGCACACACAGTACACATACACCTCACACGACACACGCACACTGCACACACACGACACACGCACACACGACACACACACACCGCACACACACGACACATACACACACGCACATCGCACACACAGTACACACACACGCACGCCGCACACACACGACACATACACCTCACACGACACACGCACACCGCACACACACACGACACACGCACACACGACACACACACACACCGCACACACACGACACATACACACACACGCACATCGCACACACAGTACACACACACGCACATCGCACACACAGTACACACACACATACACCGCGCACACACACGACACATACACCGTGCACACACACACACGACCACACACACACCGTGCATACACACACACGACACACACACCGTGCACACACACACACGACACATACACCGTGCACACACACACGACACCGTGCACACACACGACACATACACCGTGCACACACACGACACATACACCGTGCACACACACGACACATACACCGTGCACACACACGACACATACACCGTGCACACACACGACCACACACACACCGTGCATACACACACACACCGTGCACACACACACGACACATACACCGTGCACACACACGACACCGTGCACACACACACGACACCGTGCACACACACGACACCGTGCACACACACACGACACCGTGCACACACACGACACATACACCGTGCACACACACGACACATACACCGTGCACACACACACGACACATACACCGTGCGCACACACACGACACACGCCACACACACATCGTGCACACACGACACATACACCGTGCACACACACACGACACATACACCGTGCACACACACGACACATGCACCGTGCACACAAACACGACACATACACCGTGCACACACACACGACACATACACCGTGCACACACACACGACACATACCCCTTGCACACACACGACACATACCCCGTACACACACACACGACACATACACCGTGCACACACACACGACACATACACCGTGAACACACACGACACATACACCGTGCACACACACGACACATACACCGTGCACACACACACGACACATACACCGTGCACACACACACGACACATACACCGTGCACACACACGACACATACACCGTGCACACACACACGACACATACACCGTGCACACACACGACACACACACCGTGCACACACACGACACACACACCGTGCACACACACGACACACACACCGTGCACACACACACGACAGATACACCGTGCACACACACGACACATACACCGTGCACACACACGACACATACACCGTGCACACACACACGACACATACACCGTGCACACACACGATACATACACCGTGCACACACACACGACACATACACCGTGCACACACACGACACATACACCGTGCATACACACACGACACATACACCGTGCACACACACGACACACACACACACCGTGCACACACACACGACACATACACCGTGCACACACACGACACACACACACGACACACACACACGACACATACACCGTGCACACACACACGACACATACACCGTGCATACACACACGACACATACACCGTGCACACACACGACACACACACACACCGTGCACACACACACGACACATACACCGTGCACACACACGACACACACACACGACACATACACCGTGCACACACACACGACACATACACCGTGCACACACACACGACACATACACCGTGATAACACACACGACAGATACACCGTGCACACACACACGACACATACACCGTGCACACACACACGACACATACACCGTGATAACACACACGACAGATACACCGTGCACACACACACGACACATACACCGTGCACACACACGACACACACACCGTGCACACACACGACGCACACACCGTGCACACACACACGACACACACACCGTGCACACACACGACACATACACCGTGCATACACACACGACACATACACCGTGCACACACACGACACACACACACCGTGCACACACACACGACACATACACCGTGCACACACACGACACACACACACACACGACACATACACCGTGCACACACACACGACACATACACCGTGCACACACACGACACACACACACACCGTGCACACACACGACACATACACCGTGCACACACACACGACACATGCACCGTACACACACACACGACACACACACCGTGCACACACACGACACACGCACACCGTGCACACACACGACACACGCACACCGTGCACACACACGACACATACACCGTGCAGTCACACACGACACATACACCGTGCAGTCACACACGACACATACACCGTGCAGTCACACAGGACACATACACCGTGCAGGCACACACACGACACACGCACACCGCACACCGCACACACACGACACATGCACCTTGCATACACACACGACACACGCACACCGCACACACACGACACGCACACCGCACACACACGACACACGCACACCTCACACACACGACACATACACCCTGCACACACACCGCACACACACACACCACACACACACACACACCGCACGCACACGCACACACACACCGCACGCACACGCACACGACACACACACACACGACACACACCGCACACACACACACGACACACGTACATCGCACACACACGACACACACACACTAGATGCGCATGTCCGCCACTGCTCCATTTGAAGGAACAGCTAACATAATGCCTGCTTGCTAGCACAGAACATGCTGACCCTGCCCATTGCCTATTTTTCCATGAATTGAGACTGCCTGCTATGCAACAAAAGATCAATAAACACAAAAAACTAAACCATCAGGGAGACCAACACCTTAGAATCCCAAAAAGAAATTCTACAATACAAGAAACCATTCTTGAGGAGACCAAATATTTAAAAAGTATACAGAAAACTATATCATTCTAGCAGTGCATAACAGATACACTATACAAAACTTACTCTGCACATCCCTAAAAGACAAATCCGCCACATGGAAAGATCAGGTATTTATCAAATTAATTGTGGAGACCATGACCAAATATATATATATATATTAAAAGAAACTTGAAAACTGGGTTAAAACAACTCCCCTGTTGCGTAATGTAGGTCCACATTTTTTGGAACAACCTCTTGACGTTATTCAGGAAGCCAACCTTATGAGGACTCGGTATGGGAAAACATCCATGTCAAAAAACAAGAACTATGTCATAAACTTTGATTTCTCACCAATGGACCAGCATAGGAAGTTCATGCCACTGCCACTGCCATTAATAGCTCATTACTTGTTTTTCAGAAATGTTTGCAATGGACATGGCAGTTCCACAAGACTTTGCACCCTTGGGTCTCTCCATAAGCTTCTGTCCATGCCTAGAAAAACACACATTAAAGGATACCATGAGGTTACTGGAGATATTATTTGCCCTTCTATGGTGCAAGGGATTGATTATCTTCGTGACCCAAGACTGAACAAGGCAAGTAAATTATGCTGCAAATAAGCAAATGCTAGTATAAAGGAGTAGTTAGAAGGGGAAATGATGGTGAATCCTTTGAAGTAGCAGTCTGGTTCATAATCATATAAAATTGGAAATAAAGGATTTGAATAAAGAAATGCAACTGTCTTTCCTTCTTGAAAGTCCTAGCTTTCATATTTCAGACCTGCAGATTTGTTTAGAACTTTGTGATGTCACATACTTTTTGCATGGCATGCTATCTTGGTGTTAAGCAGTTGCATGCATGAAGAAAAATTACTCTATATAAATGGTGATTGCTAGCAGTTACTAAAAGGCTATATATTGTTTAGTTCTAAATGGTGCAGTACTTTCAAAACATTTCTAAGCTGTAGATTTCCATACAGAAATGTGTAGTATTTAAAAGAGGACATGTGAAGGAAGAAACATATGGTAATGTAAAGAGAGCAGGATTCTGAAAAATTGATTGCATCTTCAGTTTTCCAAGTATACACAACTATAGATTATTTCCTCCTGCCCTCTTCTCAGTGTTGAAATCCATTGTCAGGCATGTTTTAGAGTTAGATAGGCATAGCACTTTTGAGAAATAGCAAGTTCTTCCCATAGCTATTGAACCAGGGCACTGATGACCTAGTAGTTGAGTATCCTTAAATGTACAGGGTTAGCCTAAAAGAAATAGGCAAGTTATACTATGTAGAAAATGTTATATATTCATTTCAGGAAAAACATTTCACCTGTATTACATGCGTACATAATTGATGTTTTGTGCCTGACATTTTTTATTTTGTTTTAGTGACGTATGTGTGACGCAAGTGGCATTCTTTGCGGTGTATCTGTTTCGGGATGGAATCAAACCAGTTTTAAGAAAGATAGATACTTTATTTTTGTCTAGTACAAGCACATTAGTTTTCTTACAAGGGCGGCCATTTTATGTAACATACTCTGTGTTCATTTTGTTAGCAACCAACAAAACAAAAGAAAAACTGAAAGCTACAGTCATATGTTACCAACTGCTACCAAAAGTCGCTAAACCATTTGCATTCACCAACATTCTCCCACCTTGCAATTTAAAACATTAACTTGTAAATTGCAATACAACTTTAAATGCATGACAAATGTAAATCTCTATTACAATTTCAAAATTTCACAACACACATTTTTGTTACAAGTCCAAGCGTTCAGGAACTTTCATCTACCTACCCACTCATGTTGTTCTCACACCCTTAGCAGTCACCAAGCCTGGCACTGTGGCTTGTGTAACATTGCACTTACTCAACTCCTTTGTTTCATTGGAGGGGATCTCCAAAGGATACAGCCTTTGAAGAGGCCAGACTCTTTCTCCACTGGCTGTCTTCACTCGAGCCACTCTTGATATTCCATCTACTCCTGGGTATAATTCCTAGGAGGGGCCAGTTGATATCATCTCCAATCAATACAACCTCCCCTGCACTGACACCATGTTCCTTCCATTGATCTCTGTGAATCAGTAGAGCTAGATATTCCTTTCTAAATCTAGTTCTTAAATCTTTCCTCAATTTCTGAAGATATCTCCACCGGAGTTGCAGAGATGAACTATCAATAGCATCCAAGTCTGGAGTTTCACTACAGGGAATTTCCTGAAAGAAAACAGCTGGCATCAGCGGAATCAGCTCATCTGAATTCTCCAATATATAGGTAAGTAGTCGAGAGTTTATAATGGCTTCACAGTCACACAAGACTGTATATAATTCCTCATATTGCAAACAAGCTTGGCCAAGATTTCGACGCAGGAACTCCTTCACCATCCTGAACATTCTCTCCCACCATCCACCCCACCATGGAGCTGCAGGTGGATTAAACTTCCACGAGATTTGCTTGATAGAAGCATTGTTCACAATTTCCTTCCAATGCAGATCTCGCAGTGCACTATTGGTACCAGTGAAGTTGGTGCTGTTATCTGACCAGATAGTCGAGACTCTCCCTCTGCGAGCTATAAATCTCCTCAGAGCTTGGATGAACGCTCCTGTGGTCATGGGCTGGACTAGCTCAAGATGCACAGCTCGGTATACAGCACAAGTAAATAAGACAATCCAGGCCTTTTCTCTTGATTTAGAAAACAATGGTCCTGCATAATCTATTCCAGTGACCTCAAAAGGCTTGAAAGGTCCAATTCTATCCTTTGGTAATGGTGCAAAAGGTACTTGTAATGCAGTAATTCTGTGCCTCTTACATATTATGCATTTACTTATAACTCGCCTCACCGCTTTCCTCGCACCAATTATCCATTAGCGTTCCCTAAGCAGAGCCAGTAGTATCTGTAAATTAGGGTGCATAGCATGGCGATGTTCTTCTGTTATTAATCTTGTGGTTATCATATGTTTACCTGGTAATAATATGGGTGTTTTGAAGCATTGTGTTTCCTCACTGAAGTCAAGCTTAGTTTTCACTCTCAGCAGACCAGCTTTATCTCTCAGTAACCACATACTCTCAGTGACTCTACTTCCTTTAGGGAAACATTCTGACTGCGCAATTTTCAGTAATCTAGACTCACCTTCCTGAGTTTCTTCAAAAGACAATTCTCCTTTTCTCTTGCTCTGATGAATGAGATTATAATAAAATCTCATAATCCAAGCAATCACATGGACAATCTTGATGTATTGTGAAAAATAAAGTAGTTGATTGACAAAGTTCCCATCTTTAGAAGTGACTGTTGCTCCAACAATACCTTTCCTTTTCTCTGAATTCACTTCTTCTTCTGAAACAATGTATTCTTCCCGAGACCAATCTGTTGCTGAGCATCTGAGCCACTGGGGTCCCTCCCGCTGACTGTCAAGAAGTGCCTTCAGGTTGCATCCTCTTGATGGCAAATCAGCTGGATTGATGTTACCAGGTACATGATGCCAATCATTTGGGTTGCTAAGGGAACATATTTCCTTACATCTGTTGCCGACAAATTTATTCCAGTTTTCATTTCTTTTGATCCAGGCCAATACAACTGCAGAATCCATCCAATAAATAACCTTCAGGTTTTCAATTTACAAAGCTTCCTTGATCTGAATACTCATGCGAGTTCCTATCACTGCAGCCAAAAGTTCTAGACGAGGTATGGTCACTGGATGGATAGGTGCAATCCTAGTTTTGGCTTGTACTAATCTTATTGACACTTCTGCAGCTGCTGCAGATCTTAAGAAACCACATGTTGCATAAGCATATTTGCTTGCATCACAATATATGTAATTGTATGTCCTCTGCACTTGAGATGTTTGATGAAAGTGTTCTGGGAATACCACACTGTTTCAGCCAATATATTTGTTTTCCCCACAACATGAACTCTTCTAAAGTAAGAACAAATTAGAAACTAATAGTTTAATTTATAGGTTAATTTATAGGTTAATAAATATACCTCTTAATAAAGATGAATTTGACATAGAATATAAACACATTATTAACACTGCAGTAATTAATGGTTTTAATACAGATTTTATACATAAAAGGATAGAGGAATTTAAGTATCTTAAAGCTGTCAAAGAAGTTTCAACCCTTAAAAAAATAAAAGATAATTGTATTTTTAAAAAGTTTAATTACCATCCATGGGCTAATAAAAGATTTACAAGGATTTTTAAAGAATATGGAATAAATTTGGTCCCTCAAAATAAATTTAATATACAAAATTTACTTAATTTTTCAAAAAAAGATAAAATACCAAATTATAAAAAATCTGGCATTTATCAATTTAGCTGTTTAGATTGTGATAAAGTTTATATTGGTAAAACTAAACGTCATCTAGAAACCAGAATAAAAGAACATTTTAGAAATATTAAATATAAACAAACTGATAAATCAGCTGTGGCAGATCATTTTTTGTCATTTAATCATGAAATTAATTCAGAAGTTAAATTATTAAAACAATTAAGTAATCCAATAGATTTAATGGTTTGGGAAAAAGTTTTTATTTTAAAAAACAGGAACCGTGTTATGAACTTCGAATTACCATCTATAGATTGTATTTATAAATTTTTGTTTTCAGAGATTGGTAAATAAAAATTGAATAAGAGTAATTGTTTTTCAGAAAAAATAAAAGATTGTAGCTTGGCAACGAGTTTGTTTATATGGCTTTGAGAATGAGCTGGACATAGCTTGAAAGCCCAGGGTCTTAAAAAAAAAAAAAATTATAAGATAAGTGAAGTTTTTAGTTTCTAATTTGTTCTTACTTTAGAATCTTGTTGCTTCACTGTTAATAGCTTCAATTTTTCCATATGAACTCTTCTGTTATGTGATCTGGTAATTCGTCATCCCATCGATACTTCTCCTTCCACATGTTTTGTAGCAACAGCTTGGGAATTAATGTCGTAGGCCATAAATACCCTATGGGATCGAATATCCTCTGAGAAGCTGATAGTAACCTCCTCTTTGTAATAGGGCGTGACAACACTGAAATTACATCAGTATCACAGCAAAGCTTGTCTGATTCTGGGTCCCAAAGTAATCCTAGTATTTGAACCTCTCTTCTCTCCACAAGCTTTTCTCTGGAGTAATTATCAGGACCACTGATCCATCCACGTAAATTAAAGCCTCCAGATGACATCAGTTCTACTGCTTCTTTCACAAACTGATTCAGCTCTTCTTCATTCTTGACACTGGTGACACAATTGTCTACGTAGAATGACTGCTGTAACTTCACTGCAGTTTTCTTCATATTATCGGGAGCCCCTTCTAAAGGATGTGATGTTGCTCCAAGTAAAAATGGACTTGAAGAAATTCCAAAAACTACTCTGCAGTGCCTGTATTCAGTTATTTTTCCTTTCTTCCACCAAAGAAATTTTAAGAAATTTCGGTCACTTTCTTCTAAGCTTCTAGGGCGTTCTCAATATCAACTATGACACCTATCTGGTATTTCCTGAATTGAATCATAATGTGGGTAATCTTTTCTGTTAGATTTGGACCTGTTTCAAGACAATTATTTAAGGAATTGCCATGCTTGTTCTTTGCAGATGCATCAAATACTGGCCTGATCTTCGTTGTTAAATTGGATTCCTTAATTACTGCTCGATGAGGTAAGTAGTGATCCCCTTCATTGCTACTGGGTGCAGGCTCGATTATGCCATCGTCTAACCAACGACAAAATACTGCATGATAATCTTCATACCTGTTCATGGCTTCCAATCTCTTTGTAGTTTTGATTAGCTTCATCTGCGCCATCTCTTTGTTGCTGCCTAACTGAGGATGACATTCTTTGAATGGAAACCGAACTTCATATCTTCCATGTTCTCTAAACTTCACTGTTTGCTTGAAAAATTCTAGTTTCCTTTTCTAGATTCTCCTTTGTTTTCGCTTCAGCAGGATCTCTGATACCTAGTGTTTCAAGTCTCCACAAATCTGGAATATCCAAACCATTCTAACAGTTGATAGTACTAGCTTTAGCTAAGTTAGTACTCACTGTTCCCTGCCCCATTAGAGTCCAACCAAGCTTAGTTTCCACTGCAGACATGTCTTCATTCAGTTGCACAATCCTTCCTGTCAACAACCTGGCAAAGACATCCGCTCCCAAAAGAATCTTCACTACTGGTATATCATGGCCCACATCAGACAAAGTTATGTTGTTTATCATAGTGGATAACAATCTTGAGTTTCCAACCGTGGAACATAAGAGCATATCTTGTCTTTGTCTAAGAATGAAACTGTGCATTTAAATTTTTTATCAAGGCTATGCAACGTAACCTGGTACATACCATGCACTTCCTGCACTACACTTCAGTGTTCACCCCTGCGAAGAGATAATGCATCATTTTTTCCTCATTTATTTTCTTCAATCCTAATTTCTGCACACTGTCCTTGGTAATGTAGGATCTCTGGGAACCAGAGTCTATAAGAACTCTAGCTAAATACTTCGTTTTATGACCATCGACTTTCCCTATTAAGGTTTGCAGCAGTGTCTGATGTTGCTGACGCGAGAGCAAAGTTTGAGTTTTCTCCACTTTGTTTACCTCATCTTCATGTTCTTTGGACTGGTCTAATCCAGGACACATAATGGCTTGATGCTTCTTGGAGCATAATAAACATTTCACCACAGCTCTGCAGTCCTTTGATCTATGCTCCATCTTAAGACAAATAAAGCAAGCCCCTTTTTTCTTTAATATGTCAATTTTCTTACCATGATTAATTTTCTTTGCTTTAAAGCAATCTTGCGAAGCATGAGAACCCTTTGTGCACCAGATACACATTTTCACCACTTCCTTGCTTCCTGCTATATGTAAAACTGCTGCCTTGGGTATTTTAATTTGATTCACAGCATCATGGAGTTCACCATAGGAAAAACTAGTAAGAGCTATATGCAGTTGTTCTTCCTGCTCCACTTCTTGGCGTAAAAATGTCAGCAATGCTTCCAGATTACCAGAATGGTCTCGTTTTTCTTGAGGTTCTAATCTTCCCCAGGCTTTCAAAGTTTCATCTGGTAGAGCAGACTCAACTAGGGGATAGAGCATTGCTGCATACTGTATTTTATCGCGTAATTCCCCCCCCCCTTTTTTTTTCTCGAAAAATTTGCTTGAAAACACTGGGGAGGGAATTATGCAAGTGGTGCTTTGAACTGGATACATACCACGGTTTCATTGGGCCAACAATGTATATTTCATTGTTTCTTTTCTCTGACTATTCTGCAGTCTCACTTTCGTCACTATCATCACTATTTTCACTTATGTCTGGCTCAGATAACACATCTTCATGTTCACTATTCCACAACATGTCATCAGAATCATTAATGGCACAAGAAATACCAGTTTCTTTTTTTTTTTTTTTTTTTTTTTTTTTTTTTTTTTTTTTTTTTTTTTGAACTCTTCTTAACAATATGACGACTTCTTGTAACAAACTGACTTAGAAACACGTCTGCAACTTCACATTTAAATTTTACGATACGTTGTGACAGTGGCAATACGAGTATTTTTGTGGTCGGTCGGTCGATCGATCTGCTGGCAGTGGCAAGCTCTGCGTCCATTGTTGTCCGTGACTGGCACTGCTGCGTTGATTGTTGTCCATTATCAAGTCATTTGAAGGCCGCTACAATAAGAACGAACCAGGAGAGGGAATTATCTGATGTTTAATAGGTAAATAATATTTAGTGATGAAAAATCATAGGGGAGGGAAATATGCGAGGGGGGGACCTTATGCGATAAAATACGGTATTTGTTAGCTGTTACCCCTAAGGTTGCCTGTGCTCTCAGCTGAGTTTCGAGCTTATCATAACGGCTACGTAGGTTTACTTCTTGCATTGAAACCTTTTGCAGTACTAACTGTAGCAACTCTCTCACGTAAATATAGATTAAAAGTTCGTCACGTGCAAGCTTCGTCTTCAGCTGTTCAATGGCCATGGGATAATTTTCTGCTGACGGTGGATAACTAGCAACCAGCTCTCTCGCAGAAGAGCCCTCTGAGGTAGCTTAAAATAAATATTGAAACTTATCTTCTGGTTCTATTCTTTCATCTTCATGGATGCGTTTAAACTGTGCCCAAAATGTTATCCAGTTCTTGACATTGCCGTCAAATTTTTTAAGCTCTAACTTGGGCAGTTTTAGGCTTTTCTTAGCACCTACATTCATATTATTTATGTTTGTATTTGCAGTGCTCACCATGTCCGCATCCCTTTTCAACATTTCTTCATAATTGCTTCTTAAAATCAACCATCGTTCGCGATAACCTTCTGTCTCATCCAAATCTTGTATTTCTTCGTCTTCACTTCTCTCTATCTGACGATACTCTTCTTGCAGTAACTCGTCACTTCTAAAAAGTCGCTCAGCTTTATCTTCTAGTATTTTAAAGCTTGCTGCAATATCGTGCCTTGTTGAACTGCTGTTCGTTAATTTCTCTTCTAATACGTTCGCCGCTCGCGTAAACAATCTTCTCATATTCGATCTTTCTTTCTTCAAATTATCCATCTCGTCCTGTCACGGTCGCCAAATGTTTCGAGATGGAATCAAACCAGTTTTAAGATAGATACTTTATTTTTGTCTAGTACAAACGCATTAGTTTTGTTACAAGGGCAGCCATTTTATGTAACATACTCTGTGTTCATTTTATTAGCAACCAACAAAACAAAAGAAAAACTGAAAGCTACAGTAATATGTTACCAACTGCTACCAAAAGTCGCTAAACCATTTGCATTCACCAACAGTATCGCCGAAAAAGGTGTATGGTCCATTCTTTTTCCGAGAAAAAACCAATACTGGAATCACCTATCTGGACATGTTGCAAATTTGGTTGATGCCACAACTTCAAGAAGATAGTGACAATTTCCTATTTGTGCAGAATGGAGCCCCACCACACTGGCATTCCGATGTAAGGGGTTACCTTGACGAAGTTCTTCCTGGGAGGTGGAGTAGCTGTTCAACTGACGAGAACATGGCTATGTCGAAATGGCCACCAAGAAGTCCAAACCTCAAATCGTGCGATTACTATCTGTGGGGCTTCATCTAGATAAGGTGTATGTTCCCCCCTCCCTGAGAGTCTGACAGAACTGAAAGAACGAACCACAGATGCCGTTGCATTGGTGGACAGTCACACTTTGGCGCATGTTCTGGAAGAATTGGACTACAGAATAGATATTGCTGTGTAACCAAAGGATCAAACATAGAACATTTGTAGTTGTGCCACAAAAACTTCAAGGTGTAACCTAAACTCATGTAAATTATTTTATCATGTCATTAAAACTCTTCATTTGGTGGACCACTAAAATTGTCTTTCTTTTAGGTTAACCCTGTACATCTTCTGGTGATCCAAGTTTGAATAGTGAATATCTTCATGTGAACCTAGTTTGTTTACCCACATAGCAAGAGGGCATGAAGTATAAGAATCATGTGACATTTGAAAACATATTGAAAGTCAATATGAAATTGTGTTAATTAAAACCATATTGCTTCAAACCTTACTAAAGCTTTGTGTGGCCAAGTGGTGATGAAAGAAAGAATTTTATACTGTTACATGCTGTACATAGAAAAATATAGTGTTTCATTATACAAGTTTGCAAACTAAATTCCACAAGCGGGTTATATCAAAATCAAGTGATGTTATGAGCTCCAATGTGTATGACATATGTCATTGTAGTGCCTTGTAGAACCACTATGTGCAAGAATATAAGCCTTTCAGGAGAAGCAAGAAACATTCACAATCTCATCCAAACTTTCAATAATGCATGCAAACTGCATAAACATGTGAAACAGTAGATGTCATCTTGTTTATGCTAGATATCATTGAAACCCCTTACAACAATACTATTTAATTACATATTTGTATATTCTTGTGGCACAGCAGATTATTTTTGCACCTTTATAATCACAAAGCTTATACATGTTTTGTGTTGTTGTTGTAATGTTTAACGCCCGCTTTTACTACTACGGCACCGCAGGCGGTGACACTGATGATACATGGAATGAAGATGGAGCACCGGTGGAATGAGATCGCGGGGGAAACCGGAGCACCCGGAGAAAACCCGCCCTGACGCCGCTTTGTCCACCACGAATACCACATGCGGATCCCTGGGATCGAACCCGGGCCGCCTAGGTGGTAGGCGAGCGCGCTAACCGCTCGGCCACGGCGCCGCCACATGTTTTGTGTGATCTATAACCATTCCATTGATAGTTTTAAGACATAATTAGGCAGTTTTACTGAGTTTAATATGAAACAGTTAGGTTTAAAGTAAAGTAAAAAACAAAATTGTACAATTAATAGTAGTCAACGTTATTCATCAAGAATGTTTAACTATAAACATACTGAATGAATAATTCTCTGTGGGCTTCAAAATTAGTTTTATAAATGACAATCTCAAATAACAAAAATGTATACATTTTCATACCAATGTTTATTGTAAACTTTGAATGTTAACATCCCAGAACATTTTACAATAATCATGGTGGCAGTGTGTGCACAGTTTCACAGTTTGATCTACTTGGACACCTATCCTCAAATCAAGATTAGAAACTCTGAAACAATTCTCAAATTAAAACAACAGTAACATTTTTTTACCCCATAGATAATCATGACCTTTGATTTTAATACTTCAGACTGTTTTAAAAATAATGAAGTCTTTGTGGATGAATCTTTTCAAACCTTGCAAACTGTTATATTTGGACTTTTTAGTCTTCACGAGCTCATTGTATATGGGTTGCACTTTGTTATAGGTTCCTTTCAGTCTTTCTTTGAGGAAGAATCTGCTGTTTGTCAAATGATTAATCTTGTAGAACAGGGAAAGACGGGTATCGCTGCTGTGATCTCAGCTCACATGCCCCCACCAACGGCCAGTAGAACTTGCGACGTCACAGCGGGGAAGAGGAAAGGTGTGCAGGACATCCTAATTTTGATGCTGACTGCTTTAATTACGGAATAGTCACAGATTATAAATAATTACATTTCGGCTTTATGCCATATATATAAAAATTCTAGTTTATGTGAACAGTTATGTTATAATGCAAATAGAACAGAAATTATAACCATTTTGCCTGAGCCAGAGGAGAGCTATACAGAACAATTAGGTGAACATTTTCCGACATTTGCCGTTTTGCTTATCTTTAACTAGTTTGTCAATGTTAGGGCATAATGTACGGCACATTTGTAACCGAAAACTGCATGTAAGATTGTGATCTGACAATATGCTTTGGGATTTTGACTTAGAAAGGTTCATAACAGAAAAGAATTGTTCGCACACATACGTAGAACCAAACATACATAATATCCGTGCAACAAGGGCATACAACCTCAGAAATCTGGTTTGAGGAACATTCTTATAAAAATCAGCCAAGCCTTCCTTGTGTTTATAGTTGTCCTTCAGCAAATCGTCACACTGTAAATTTATCAATTCAATTTGCTACCTGCTAGAAACATTGTTAACATACAATGAATACGGGGTCGCAAAGATCTGAACGTAGTTGACAATGGTTAGAGTTCTCCCTAAACAGCCCAGTGTGTTGTAAACATGCCCAAATAACATTTTTTGTGTTCATTTAGTTTCTTGCAAGTAGCACCGCTGATCTAGGCAGCATAGCAATCCACTGCTCTCACCTGACGTCACACAAACGTACAAGCTGGCTCTTCGTTTAAATATGTCACACAGCCCGAAGTTGCCTTCCCCTGTTGTAGAACATTCACCTTCTTTATAGAGTAGTCCCCATACATCAGTGACTTTCTTCTTGCCAGGACAAATTGAAGTGTAGTTGGAAGATACATGTTCCTAATCTTTGAAAATTATGTGATTCAAGTAATGTATTTTATATGGCTTATTTTTTCCGGCTCCTTCTATTTTGGATAAGTAATATGCAGGCAAATAGATTGGTGGAGTGAAGAGACGGTCCAAAGTGGAATCAATGCTGTTGACTTCCATCATTGTGTGCCCTTTCTCCAAAATAATCAGCTATATTTTGATGTTGAGTTTTGTTGAAACATCTGATAAGGCACTAACCAAAACCTTATTTTTATTATGATATTGACAGCCGTCCGATATTCACTTGCTGAGACTTTGCCATCTCCTTCATGCCAGAAATATAAATGACCATCTTTTGTGCTTTTCACATAAATGCTGAAGCTCCTGACTAGAGTACTGTGTTGAAACAAGCAGCTTGGGGCATAACAGTACACTTTGAACATGCATTGTCAACACAAGGGTTGTTTCTGTCATGCAAGGTTTAGCTATTTCCTTAGCTTTACAAGCTTCTTCTTTTTTTTTAATATGAATATTAAACTCATCCTTTGTTAGATTAGGGTGGCATTGCATAAATCACACCATACCTAAATGGCACTGTTTTCACCAGAAATTGTGTTTCTGTTTTCGTGTATTGCCTAGCGTTAATTTTTGTAAGTACTATACCTGCAGCTGCCTGTACACTAATTTGGTGAAGTTGGTGGTGGCACTCTTCTTAAAGTTACTGCTAACAATGAAAGCAAGTTTATGCATTATTGGCCACTTACTCACAATACTGCATTAGTTAACAATGTCTAGCAGAGGAAATATGTTAGTGCAGCTAGCTCTTATGGCTTTGAGTAAAAACCAGGAAGATGATCGTTTGTCAGGTAAGTAATCCATTGGAGAAAATTAATCACATTATGTAGCTTGTAATTTTCTTGATATGAATTAATTATTAGTTTGTCAACGTGACTTTTCAGATGACTTTATGGTTAACCCCATGGAGCCCAGTTCAGTTCCTATTCAATATGATAAACAAACTGCTCCACCGAGTAATGTATGTTCTGCTTATGGAAATGAAGATATAAATGATGGCCACCTCTCTGTTCAGACTGTTTCAAGTGAATATGAAGTTAACATGGTGACAGAAGTTAACAGTGACAAGACATGGAGCTCAAATGAAAGCAAAGAGGAAAGGACTAAAGCAAATGAACAAAACTGTGAAGAGCAAGCTTCATCTAAGGTGAATCCTGATAATGTAAACAAAAAGTTAAGACTGCATGTAAAAAATGCCAAGGGTGAAAATACAAAGGAAGTAAGTATTATAATGTTGTTGAAAGAGATGAGGATAAACTTCCTCTGATAACATGCTCACATAAGCAAGGAAACCAATTAATAAGAAACAAGAGTTTTATGTTTAGTGAAATTGACGAAAATCAGAGGAGAAAAGTTCATCAAACAATATGAGAGTTTAGCTCATGGGATGAAAAGAAGGCATGTGTATATGGATTAGTAAATTTTCATACAACTATTAGGAGGAGAGTAGGCAGAATTGTTGAGGAGCTACCAAAGAAAATGTATGGCTACAACTGTTATTTGCCTACAGAAATGGGAAAGAAAGTCAGAGTTGGCAAGAACTTTTTCCTTGCAACTACAGGCCTAAAAAGGGATGTCTTTGGTGAGTGGGTAAAACCTTTCCACTTGTGTAACAACAGTGATAAGGCAAACATTGAAGAAACAAGAAAACGGAAAAATTTGGTCCAACATGTTCACACAAGCTGTTTTAAAAAAAATCAGATTCAATGAAACAGTGATTGGGGATAATTCCTGAAGTGCCAAGCCACTATTGTCAATCCTCTAGTAATTGAGTTTATGTGGAACCTGAGTTTAAATCTGTTCACAATATACTTAAAATTTATAAGTTCTGGTGTGATGAGAATGGGACAAAATATCTACAAAGGAAGAGGTTCTGTGAAATCCTGGAAGAAGAGAATATTTCTGTGTTCAAGCGTAGAAAAGATCAGTGTGATACTTGTGTGGTATTTAAAGAAGGTAATCTAATAGAGAATGAGTTTAATATTCATATTAAAAAGAAAGAAGAAGCTCATGAAACTAAGGAAATAGCTAAATCCTGCATGACAGAAACAACCCTTGCATTGACAATGGATGTTCAAAGTGTATTGTTATGCCCCAAGATGCTTGTTTCAATGCAGTACTCTAGTCAGGAGCTTCAGCATCTATGTGAAAAGCACAAAAGATGGTCATTTATATTTCTGGCATGAAGGAGATGGCAAAGTCTCAGCAAGTGAATTCACAAGCTGCATAATTGACTTTTTAGAAAAGGAAACTGATACTGCAAGCCAGATTTTTCTAATATCGGACGGCTGTCAATATCACAATAAAAATAAGGTTTTGGTTAGTGCCTTATCAGATGTTTCAACAAAACTCAACATCAAAATATAGCTGATTATTTTGGAGAAAGGGCACACAATGATGTGTTGTTAGCTAATGCCGGATTTCTGACAATGAAGTCATTAATCCTCTTGCTCTCCAATATTTTTCACAGATATTGAAGAGACTTAGCATTAAATGTAACCGCTTTTTAGAGAGCACCATATTTTTATGTTTTGGCGGTCACATCGCTCTCTCACAACCCCCAGAATGTCTGGAGGACCACACCTGTCGTTGGTTTACGGGTCTTACCGACCTGACCAGGAGAATTATCAAAATAAATTCACCGACCATATCCTCTGGTTACCAATCAGAGGACGTATTACATGCCATGACACGTCAGCATGTTAGGGGTTAAGGTTTTATAGAGAAATTACAGAAATGGAGAGGTTGGAAAAATAAAGACTCCCTAGCCCTCAGGAACCCTAATAGCATCGGGATCGGAAGAGAACAAGAGATGACCAAGGTAAGGTCAGATAGAACAGTTACAGTGAGGAGCAAAACAAAACAAAATATAGCTGATTATTTTGGAGAAAGGGCACACAATGATGGAAGTCAACAGCATTGATTCCACTTTGGACCGTCTCTTCACTCCACCAATCTATTTGCCTGCATATTACTTATCCAAAATAGAAGGAGCCGGAAAAAATAAGCCATATAAAATACATTACTTGAATCACATAATTTTCAAAGATTAGGAACATGTATCTTCCAACTACACTTCAATTTGTCCTGGCAAGAAGAAAGTCACTGATGTATGAGGACTACTCTATAAAGAAGGTGAATGTTATACAAGATTAATCATTTGACAAATGGCAGATTCTTCCTCAAAGAAGGACAGAAAGGAACCTATAACAAAGTGCAGCCGATTGAAAAGTCCAAATATAACAGTTTGCAAGGTTTGAAAAGATTAATCCACAAAGACTTCATTATTTTTACAACAGTCTGAAGTATTAAAATCAAAGGTCATGATTGTCTATGGTGTAAAAAATATGTTAGTGTTGTTTTAATTTGAGAATAGTTTCTGAGTTTCTAATCTTGATTTGAAGATAGGTGTCCAAGTAGATCAAACTGAAACTGTGCACATACTACCACCATAATTATTGTAAAATGTTCTGGGATGTTAACATTCAAAGTTCATAATAACCATTGGTACGAACATGTTTACATTTTTTTTATTTGAGATTGTCATTTATAAAACTAATTTTGAAGCCCACAGAGAATTATGTATTGAGTATGTTTATAGCTAAACATTCTTGATGAATAACATTGACTACTGTTAATTGTACAATTTTGTTTTTTATTTTACTTTAAACCTAACTGTTTCATATTAAACTCAGTAAAACGGTCTAATTATGTCTTAAAACTATCAATTGAATGGTTATAGATCACACAAAACATGTATAAGCTTTGTGATTATAAAGGCGCAAAATAATCTGCTGTGCCACAAGAATATACAAATATGTAATAAAATAGTATTGTTGTAAGGGGTTTAAATAATATCTAGCATAAACAAAATGGCATCTACTGTTACACATGTTTATGCAGTTTGCATGCATTATTGAAAGTTTGGATACGATTGAGAATTTTTTTTGCTTCCCTTGAAAAGTTTGTTTTTGCACTTAGTATTTCTACAAGCTACAATAACGATATACTGTAAATCATGAATAGACTGAAAGAGTCAGGGCTGAACATCAGTCATATTCACCTCTACATAACTTAGCATAAATAAATAAATATTCCAAGGCCCTCTAAAGGAATTGGTCAGTGATCTGAAGCCTCATCCAGCTTATCTATTAGATGTTGCACCTTGTAACTTTCACCTCATTCCAGAAGTGAAAAGGATGCTTCATGGTTGCCATTTTCAAAGTGATAAGGCAGTAAACAATGTGTCCATTAATATGTTCAACAGATGGAAATAAAAGTAATTCAGAAAACCTTTAGAGCAGTGGATAATTTGTTAGAATAATGAATTTCAACCCCAGGAGTAATAGCCCATCATTTTATAATTGTAAATGAACGTGAATGAAATAAAGTCATATTGATTACAAAATTGGAGGGGTTATTTATTGATTTGCTCTCATATTTATGAAAACTCCTCACTCAAAATTTTGCACTTTCTCTTTAAAGTGTATATGTTTAATTAGCGCTTAGGAAACATGTATGTAACTTTGTTTCAGGGCCTTGCCTTTACACTAGAAGAAAGACAGCAACTGGGAATCCATGGGCTGATGCCGGCAAGGTTTAAAACTCAAGAAGAACAATTAGAACTATGTAAAACTAGTGTTGGGCGCTATCAAGAAGACCTGAATAAATACCTCTATCTCATCGAGCTTCAGGTAATTCATGACATAACACATATTGACTGATGTTAGTTTTGTTTGATTGAGGCTTCTGATTTGAATCATATCCCTTGATGTAGAACTTATCGAGGTGTACATTAGTAATGCAAATGTGTGTAAAGTAATACCCTTATCAAATAACTGTATTGTACAGGTTTTAATTTTGGTTGCACATATACAAATTTCACTAAAGTAGATTTTTCCTTCAGAACTAATATAAAGAAGTGTCTTCATCAGCTGACTATGACTGGATAGCCTGCACTTTGTAATGAGGTTTCTATCCATTGGAACCGTTAAGCTCATTAATCTGATCAATTCATTCAGAAATACACCGCTGTGCCAAGTTTTCTTCATCTGTGGATTTAATGTTCCTAAAGTGTTCTTTAAGCCTTATTTCTGTATTTTATATCCTTTGCACTACATAATGAAATTTTCTGTCTGTCCATGGATGGAATGTGACTGACTTTTCTAAACATGGAGTTTTCTTTCTTTGCAGTTTTAGAGTTTTGTTTCCTCTGATCACTTATTGTTTCCTGAACTTTTTAATTAACTTTCCACCAATTCTTTATTGAAGCCATGCTTTCTAGTTCTTAAGATTTACAGATATTTCAAGTTGTATTCCTTTTGAGTGAGAGGGATATTCATTAATCTTTCACTAATCTGTAAGTCAAAATACAGCAGCATTTGTCAATTTTTTAACATCCGCATAATACATGATGTATTTTTGTCTCTTCCTTAGTTATGTTAAGAGCTGCTTACTGCAGGTTTGTGTGTGAAAGTTCACTTAGAGCTTGAGTTATGTCATTGTTCACATGCTCTCATGTGAACATAAACAAAATTGTGCTCACGAGTGTTACACATATTTCAAAAGGTAAATTGATATTGGTAGGAGTGATATTTCCTTTTACCAAATAGTTTAAAAGTTTCCAATTACTTACATATATCTTCATTTTACCTTGTCCTATGTACATATTTGTCTGATGTGTTACTACTGCACTCCCCAGCATGCTTGGTACCAATAAGCAAATAAATAATTAGCTATTTTAGTTTGAGATCGGAGCATATTCTGTTAGTGTAACAAATATCCAATCACTTGGCATGGGAATAAATAAACTATAAGGAATTAATATTAACCTTGGAAAAAACTAAAATTGAAAGGCAGTAGGCAGTGATGGTATAAATAATAAATTGTTGAAACTCAACAGATTTCAAATTAAGGTTTTTAAGTTTATTGAATAAATGCTGGTTAAGGAAGGTTGTACATATCTAAAGAATGGAGAATTTCAACAATTAAACCAATATTAAAAAAAAAGGAGATAGAACAAAATGTGAGAACTATCATGGTATATGCTTGCTAAACACAGCTTATAAAACATATTCAAAAATATTAACAGAGATATTAAAACCAACATTAGAAGTAATGTTACTAGGGGAGCAAATGGGATTTGGAAAGGGTGGATCATGCACAGATAAGATCTTTATTTTATAAAAAATATTGGAGAAACATCGAGAGTTTAATAGAGAAACACATATTACACTGGTCAACAAAAATTAAGTTATTTTAACCCCCAGAGATGAAATAACATTTTTCTAGACCAACTTTGTTAGCTGAATTTGGAACTGTTTTCAGTTTTCTTCTATCACATGTAGTTTTTCAATTATAGCTAACTTATGCAATCAACAAATCACACATATTAAAGTAAATACATAATCTCAATTATTATTTATTTATGCCAACAAGCTTACTGCTGGTGTTTTTAAACACACAAACCGTGTGTGGGCAATGTTTAAGATGTTGAATCAGAAACTGAAAAATTCAATGCCATAGCCGGGATTTGAACCATGGATCTTCCGCTTATCGAGCGGCTGCTTTAACCACTAAGCTACCATGGCCAACTTGTCAGTACACATTAAATTCCCCAGCTGTGTGTTTAAAAGCACCAGCAGCAAGCTTGTTGGCATAAATAAATAATAGTTACCATCTAAAGGTTACTTAAACCCGGGACATAAAGTACTTACAATTGTAAGTCGCCCTTGGGGTATTAATCTCTGAGGTAAGATTCCCTTGTGGCTAACCGGGAGAAAGTATGAGTCAGCTGGGGAGTTTAATATCGTACTGGCAAGTTGGCCATGGTAGCTTAGTGGTTAAAGGAGCCGCTCGATAAGTGGAACATCTGTGGTTCAAATCCCGGCTATGGCATTGAATTTTTCAGTTTCTGATTCAACATCTTAAACATAATCTCAAATTTATTATTATATGAGCAACATACTTAATAACGAAACTTAAAACCAAAATGTTTCCTATTAAAGTCAGTACCTTGAATCCAAATCTGTTGTTAATACTTCCGCATCATTTCAAATTATTGAGTAATGTCCAAAAAACATATGACACTTTTTGAAAAATGTGTGAAAATATACATATTTAATTCCATTGGCAGAAAGATCAAGAAAATTACTGTTTTCAACATTAATTTGATAGAAAACGAGTATAAAAATTGTGAAATTAGTTCTTATTTCAATTGTTCATAAATATGGAAAAATAAAGTCAGTTTTTCACAATTGGAAGCTAAAAATACTTGCTAGATGACTGTTGTTTGTGTGATTTCTCTGTATTGTCACAATACAACATCCAGCAATAATCTGCCATCATTGCCTCATTCCAGTCACTTTGACGTCCTGGTGAAATCTTATGCCCATTTAATCACTTACATCAACAAGGTTGGCTGGAAAAAAATCTAAATGGGGATCTAGGAAATGAATTTTCAGCAACATGCGAACACCCATTTCTTCATAAGCATGGAGCAGTTCCAGCACTCCTTGTTTATAGTCAGGCTATTTTGTTTTCCCAGGAAAATTCATACAAACCCACTTGAAGTAATTCCAGACTCTCAGTTCAGTCTCATTTAATCTTTTTGGAAACTCTTCATCACGTAACAATTCCCTTATCTGTGGTCCCACAAACACACCTTCCTTCAGTTTTGTGGCTGATATGAAACTGAACTTCTCTTTCAGGTATTCAAATCCAATTGAATTGGCCTTTCCAAGAGTTTTTAAAAAAGTTTTCACTAGTCCAAGCTTTATGTGGAGAGGGGAAAGTAGTACTTTTTCAGGATCAACCAGTTGGACGTACTTGAGATTCTCTTTTCCTGGGTTGAAAGTGCTTCTTTGCTTCCAGTTATGTTTGACATAATGTTCTTCTGTTTTGCAACTGTCCCATAGGCACAGGAAGCAGCAGAATTTTGTAACCCCCCCCCCCCCCCCCCTGCATTCCCAATAGCATGCCTAGAATTTTCAAATTTCCACAGATATTCCACTGGTGGAAGTTGTAAATAATTGCTTGTAATACCACACTCATGTTTTCATAACTTTCCTTTAGATGGACAGAATGGGCAATGGTGACAGGAAGCTTCAGATTTCCATTAAATAGAAGAACCATTTTTAAAGTTTTCTGAGACAAATCAATAAACAATCTCCAATCCAATGCTTTGTACTTTTGTTTCAGTTTTTCAAACAGGCCATTCACATCTTTACAGAATACCATTGGACCATCTAAAGAAAAGAATTTTTCCAAAACTTTGCTTCTTGTCCTGTAATGAGAAATCCTGACATCCTTCTTGAGCATATCTTTCTCCTTCAACCTAGATGCTAGTAGTTCTGATTTGTCCTTCGAAAGTGAAAGGTCTCTAACGAGATAATTTAATTTGGACTGATTAAATTTCTGTGTTTCAGAAGTAGGAACGTCAGGAACAAAGTCAGGATCTAGGCCCACAGGATCATTACCAGTTTCAAGTCCTGTTTCTTGGAACCTTTTCATGTTCACTTTCTGGAGGAATAGGAACTGGAAGCAGGTCGTTATGTGAGACCGGTCGCATTGCTGATAAAAGAATTGGATATATCATTTTATGGTTGTTCATTGCTGAGAATCCTTTAATATTCATACAGCAAAAATAGCAGTTGTCGATGTGGTTCTTCGGTTCCCACCAAATCATTGGTACATCAAATAGCATCAAACTTTTCCTTTTCAGCATCCATTCCCCTAAACCTGTCACACATGGCTTGCATATGATATGTGGGGCCCAATTTTTATCCTGATCGCCCAGTGGAACGCCAAAGTATAGCTGGTAGAATTTCTCATGTCATGAGGTAATAGTACACCACTGCGATTTAGGTGTGAATGAACCACGTACAGAGCAAAAATTGTTTGGGTTATTGACACATTTTCAGGGCATAGTAATGGAAAAGGCAATCTGCAAAAATGAAAAAGAAAAAAAAATACTGATTTTGCTCTATTTCCTAAGATATATGTCTACAAGTTGCAGGCTAAAATATGTATTTGTGCACCAAGTTTCCTGGCAACAAACACGACAAACAAGCATTAATGTGCACTCACCTTTTCTTTTTAAATTGAAGTCTAGTTGTATTCACACCAGCTGTATTTCAAATTTTCACGCACGCTATTATACACTGCTATAACTACACTACACCACTAATATTGTATTTCAAATTTTCACGCACGCTATTATACACTGCTATTACTACACTACACCATTAATATTGTATTTCAAATTTTCACACACGCTATTATACACTGCTGTTACTGCACCACTAACATTGTTCGTGCAATATGACACAATGTTGGAGGACATTAATTCAAAAAAAGAAAAAAACACTAATATTGTTCAGTGCGACTGATCTTACTGAAACTGAATTGCTGTCTGGCATGTATTGCAATACAATTTGCTTACATTCCTTGGGAATCATTGTTTATCTGCAGTGTATTCGGACACATAAGAGATGTAAGATTGCTTTCTCTTTCGCTTGTGGCGTGCTACAGCAAATAGATTCTACAGTTTTTAAGCAGAGTAAAATGTAAATTGAAAATTACGAATAAACAGAAAACTATATGTGATAGGAAGGAGATGAACCCAGTTCTGAAATCAGCACAATGAACTTCACATCTTACACTAATCAGATTTTCTGATGGAAATTCTTTGTTGACCAGTGTTATTTATAGACTACACAAAAGCTTTTGATAAAATTATAAGACATACACTTCACAAAATTATGAATAAACAAGGTACTCCACTCCATTTAATTGAAGTAGTTAAATATATTTATGAAGAAACTAAAATTCCAATCTAGGAGCTAAAGAGTCAAAAGTAGAAAAAACTAATATAGGAGTAAGACAAGGATGCAGTATGTCTCCACTACTTTGTAACCTATGTATTGATGGAATTGCTAGACAGTGGATTAATAATATACCTTTTTATTCAAATAATTGTAATAAAAAAGACTACGCATTAACTTTAACGCTCTCAGATCACCAATTATTATATCTAATTCAGAAGAGAATCTTCAAAAGTCAACTTAATAAAATAGCAAAAGAATATAGCATGACAATCTCCCTAAGTAAAACAAAAGTGATGACGCTCAAAGGAAAAGAAAGTATAATATCAAAAATTGTTATTGAAGATAAGATTGTGGAACAGATGGTCGAATTTAAGTATTTAGAATGTAATATATCATATAAAAAAACAAATTTATCAATTGAACAAAATGGAAGTTTTCAACTATTTTAATGGCACTATAAAAAGATGTTTGAAACACAAAGTAATGTCAATGCCAAAATTACTGTATGGGAGTGAAGCATAGATTATGACAGAGAAAAACAAAAGGAGGCTTGAAGCAAATGAAATGAAGTTTTTAAGAGCAGTTGCAGGATAGAAGAGGAGAAGGAGGAGGCGGAGGAGAAGAAGAAGAAGAAGAGGAGGAGGAAGAGGAGGGGGGCAGGGGCAAGAAGGAGAAGGAGGGTAGTGGAGCAAGAAGGAAGGAGAAGGAGGGGGAAAAAGAAGAAGACTGTCTTCTAGAACTTTGGCAATACACACAACAAGGATATAGATATATAATTGTTTAAGTCTAAAACAAAATTCATATATTGTGTGAAAAGAATAAGGCCAATAAACATTGTACTTGAACAACCATCTACTAATATCAGTCAGTAGTTCCCCAATTCACTACTTAAAAGAAAAGGTTTAAATATGAGCTTATGTATTTTAAACTAGGTGTGATTGATGTTAATGCAACCACAAAGCTAATAACATTTGCCTACTAAAATTTCTTCCCGTTCTGTTACGTGTTAGAATAACATATTTAAAATAACCACAACTATACAATAAAATTATTAAAGTTAATGAAATTATAATCAACTTTGTATAAAATAGTACAAAACAAAGTAATTTACCTCTGGCAGCAAAAATTATTGTATACTGTTATTCTACACATAAAATGAAGGTTAAACTTAGTAAAACAGAGTGACTAATTATATGACTTAATAAAATCTACAACATTTGATCCACGTATGATATTGTCAACATGTAATTAATTACTTATACAGAAGCTGTCTCACCAATAACTTTTGCTATTTGCTTTGAAATTTGAAACCATAAAAATAAGTAACAAGAACACAAGAGTGACATTTCAATGAATTGTCAACAGGTAAAGTTTCTTTTCACCCTGCTTGAACTGTCCAAGGATCTGATGCTGATGTAGGGCACTGATGACCTAGTAGTTGAATGCTCTTAAACTCAAATCAATCAGCCTGGTGCTGATGTGCAGTATGATGAACTTACCCAGTTTTATCTTTCAAAGAGTCTAATTTAAGGCATCTATTATAATAATTATATTAGTAATAATTATAATAATTGGTGGTGGCGGTGGCGGTGGCGGTGGCGGTGGCGGTGGCGGTGGCGGTGGCAGTGTTGGTTGCGGCAGTGGTAAATTAATTCACTGTTTGGTAATTATAATAATTATGTGATCACAGTAGAATTATTTAGTTGTTCACTATGAGATCAATGAGTGGCAATTCTTTAGAATAAGCACTAAGATTAGTGTATTTATTACAGGACAGAAATGAGCGCCTTTTCTTTCGACTTTTGGCAGAGAATGTTGAGGAGATGATGCCTATTGTGTATACCCCAACTGTTGGCCTTGCCTGTCAAAAGTTTGGCCTTATTTACCGAAGGCCCAGAGGCCTATTTATTACCATTAATGACAGAGGACACTGCTTTGATGTGCTTAAAAATTGGTAAGAGGATATTGTATTCTAACTGTATATTTATACATAAAAATGTTCAAAGAAAAGCAAAAGCAACATACAAACATATGTTCTATATCTTGCCATTCACTATCTGGTTCCTTGGCCAGCCATCAGGTCTTTATTTTATCCTGACATATCCCAGGGTGTATGGATGCAGGGGAATAAATAGATATGTAAAAGACAGCACTGGATTTCAAATAATAAAATACTGTGCTTTTAAGCACCTCCTTTATATTTTCTTGAAACAATCAGCCACAATAATTCAGTGTTAAGATAACTAAAGTTCTCTCAGTCCTTTTTAACCCTCATTCTTCCAATAAATTAAATTGTGAACAGTTTGTCTACTCAAAACATTGTTTTCTCATTCCTTTTTTGTAAAAATTTATAACAAGTGAAGCACAACTTCCCATGCCTCTATACATCACACTTAATTTTGAGGGTTTAGAAAGGAAACTGCTTCAAAATGCCCCTCATAGTTATCCAAGTATTTTTTTCTTCCTTTCTTTTCTTTTGATGCTTGGATGACAATGACTATCCCACATATGGGTATAATACAATAGAATATTGTATAAATGCTTCAGTGTATACACTAATTAATATAATCTCTAGGGTGTCTCCTCTATGCAGAGGTTACCCTCATTTGCCTGGCCATTGCGTCCTCCAGCTGCAGCCAAGGCCACAGGGGAGTGCAGGTTGGGGGTGACAGGGGTCAGCATGCCAACTCCCCCGACTGTAAGGCGACTACTTGATCTTTTAGGGATGCTACCTTTCTATCACAATAGCTTCTCAATTGGCCCCTCAGGGACCTAATGAGGTTGAGTGAACCTCGTACCAGACCTACCAGAAGGGGAAAAATCCCATGCCGGTACCAGGGGTTGAACTCAGGTCCTCTGCGCCAGAGGCAGGTGTGCTACCAACGGCACTACAGAGGTGGTCTGTATACACTAATTACATTTTACATTATTGGTACATACTAATGTTTGCTCAGATGCAATAATTAAAATATTTTTACATGAATATGGATAGAAGGTTATAATTTATAAGTTTGAGTAATGTAGTCAATGTATGTGTCACTTGTTTGATCAATAAGTTTTAAATTTGACATTTTTATTCTGAGATATGTTGCTTGAAAACACAAATTTATATCACAGAAATATCAAGTAAGTGATTCTTTTGTAAGATGGTAGTATTGTCTTGTTAATTTTAACCATTACGGTCTCTTCTAGTTAGTACTCTTGTGTTCTATATAGTCATTTTACATATTTACTATGTTCAAGGTAGTGTACTGTGCATTACGTATTGCAGTTAAAACAAAATATATCATTGCACATGCTAGTGAGCTTAAAATCACCTGATAATTCATTTTCATTATCAATGTTGATTCTCCTCATAACATTCAATTTGTCGATTAATATACATTCAATAAAAATCTCTCCTCATTTAATTCTATTTCATCGAAGCTTCTATTTTCTTTTACATTGTCAATTCTCTCTAATAAAATAATAATCATTTCTTCACTATTTTATTTAAACATGAATAATGTATTTTCATAATCTAGCATGCTTCTCCAACAATAAAGTATGTCACTACTAACAATTATATTTGTAACAAACCTGGGTACTACTAAAGTGATTATCTCGCTTTTCCAGTTATTTACTTGATTTCTAGTATAACTCGTTGACATAGTTTCTACATAGGTTTGAAATGAATGATGGAACTGTTAACAGTTACTTATTACACATGAAATACAAATGCAATTTGAAATCCATGCAAAAATTGTAACTAATGTATTGCTACTCGTGGCACTTAAGAGCAGGTTCCATTTTTTCCCCCTTACTCTGCTGTCATCAAAATTTTTCAATAGCAGGCATTGTGGATGTACCTTTTACTGTCTCGTTTGTCATCATTGAGCTTCCAGTACCTGTTCAAATGGAATTTCCAGTGATGTCTACTGCTCCTTTGATGTGCCAAATTTTTTGATTATATCAATAACCTTTTATTCACCCATTTGTCAACATTCATATGGTTGCTGGTTCTATCTGTAAATGAAATTAAAAATGCCACAAATGAGTCAAAGAATCCTAATGCCTGGTATTCTAGGTAAAACATTTCTCTTAACCTCCGAAAAGATGAAGGTGAATCATTCTACAATTACTCTCTTTTTTAATTATTTCTTGCCTAGTTTGCAGCCTGCCACTATTAAGAAAGAAAATGTTTTGCTGCTGGTTATGGATGGGACTTCTTATAAGAAGAAGGCTTCTAGAGGAATACACCAGTTATACCCACATCTAGTATATGAAACCTGTCTCACCAAAGTGGCCCGGTTTCGATCCCAGGCAACCGCATGTGGGATTCGTGGTGGACGAAGTGGCACTGGGGTGGGTTTCGTCCGGGTTCTCCTGTTTCCCCTGCCATCTCGTTCCACCGGTGCTCCATCTTCATTCCATGTATCATCAGTGTCACCGCTTGCAGTACCATAGTAGTAAAAGCAAGTGTTAATCACTACCAACTAACTGAAACCTATTTAGTACATGCTCTTAATCAAGTTGCAGGAGAAATTAGAGCCTGTTTTCCATACATTGATACTTTTATTGCCAACATCAAACATATATTTCACCAGGTACTCTCAAGGATCAAAATATTTAAGGAAATAGCAACTGAAATTCCCTTGTGTACACAACCAAGTGAACTTGGTGAGGAACATGGCTAAAGGCTGCAGTATACCTGGTGAGGCAGCTGCCCCTTATTTGCCAGTTTTATGCAATCCAAATTTTATATTCTAAAATGAAAACATCAGCCAGTATGAGATTCTATCCAAGTATTTAACATATACATGTTAAACAGAATATTTCTGAAGTTCTGGATAGCTCAGTTGGAACGTGCACACCATTCGTAAGTAATCAGTGTGCTGTAGAGGCGCTTTGAACCCCCTGCATGTGTTGATTTTTTTACCATGTAATATTCATGAGGCAGTGCTGTGGCCAAGTGGTTAGAGTGTCTCCCACCACCTAGGCAGCCCGGGTTTGATGCTAGGGACCCAAATGTGGTATTCATGGTAGTCAGGGCAGGTTTACTCCAGGTTCTCCGGTTTTCCCTGCCACTCATTCTACCAATTGCTCCATTGTCACCTTTTCAATCATCAATTTCACCTGCATTTCATATCATCCTCTTCCTCACTATCATACCTGGTGCTTGGCTGACCACTCGCTTCCAGATCTTCACTCTGTCCGGTCCACAGGCTTCTGTACTCCCTGACAGGCGTCTGACCCTAGGCACTGGCTTGTAAGTTCTCCATAAGGGGAGGGTAAACAGGTAAAGAAAAAAAAGAAGAAAAAAGGTAATATTCACTAACAACATTGTGTTTAAAGCTCGTATTATTTTAATTAACAATTGCTTTAGTTCCATTTTATGGTATTGCATATGAGGATATCTCTCCTGGTATAGATTCTGACCTGATTTTGCTTCTCCATGGATCAAAAGCATATTATTGTACTCGTCTGTTGAATACATCATGAAGGACTGTCACAAAATATCATGTGACAGCATACATTTGGAGAATGGAGGGAGTCAGCGTTCATAATAATCACTGCATCCTGCTAGTCCAATGGGGCTGGAGTCATTATTCCTGTTCTGTTATAAAATGCAGATGACCAAAAACGATTTAAATTATAATATCCTAAATTGTCAAGGATTTCAAAATTAGATTATTGTGAAGTTGGTTTCCAAGTTTTGATGAGCAGAAAAAAAAATTGTTCAACATCAAGATGCAAACCCATGTTCCTGAGGTTAGCGCACAGGACAGTTATAATTTTATCCAGCTATTTGCTATTTGGATGCTTGACTGAAATCGCATTCCGAGTTTCACCATAGAACCTGCATGCCAGGCACTATGCCATTACCACCTGCGGCTGGTCGTCCTAAAGGTCTCACACAGATTGCCTCGGCTGAGATCTTATCTCGTGGGTGTTGAAGAAATAATAACCACAGTTATTATTGTGAAACCTTTTTTATTCCAGTCCACCGTAAATGCTACTCTTCCTACCATATACCCTTTGTTATTGACTTCGTCACTGACTTTTCCTCGCGGTACTGGTCGGCGCTGATACGAACGTTGCAGGGGGGCCGGCCGGCCCTTCGCCGTGATGGTAAAGAAGAAGAACCAACGCCGAAAAACGCCGAAGTCGCCGTCCGAGACAGCTAGCGCAGCCACCGTAGTTGGAGCAGACGCCGCGCCGAGTGCCACTAGCGATGCTAGAACCTCGCCACAGCATGCACGCCAGGCAGGAGACCAGCGCAGCCACCACCACCGCCGAGACAGCTAGCGCAGCCACCGTAGTTGGAGCAGACGCCGCGCCGAGTGCCACTAGCGATGCTAGAACCTCGCCGCCGCATTCGCGCCAGCCAGTCGAGCGACCGCTGCTAGCCAGGCAGGAGGCTAGCTCCCTGTGAGCGGCAGTGGCAGTGCCTATCCCGGAGTTGCCGGCCCCTCCACCGCCGTCTACGAAGCATCACCCGGCCATCACACCAGCGCCGCCTGCACACACTGGCCCCATTTCGGGGATTAGTGTTATCTTCAGAGGAGTGCCTCGCGATTTTCCAGCGAGGCACATACTGACAACAGCACAACACGAGTGGCCGTCAGCCTTGAGGGCCACTCGTATCGTCACCTCACGCGGACCCACAAGTCTGATGAGGATAATCTTCGCCGACAATGCAGACCAGGAAGCCGCCTTGAGGACGGGCTTGCCCTTACTTGGGCGGCGACTGCCTGCTGAGCCCAGCCGAACTACTCGTCGAGTGCCATGCCGCAGATGCTGCCGCTATGGGCACGACGCCACTGCCTGCACCAAGGTGCCATTACTGTGGAGCCTCATGCCTCACACTGCAGTGCACCAACCACGACCTTCGCCGCCGACGCCGGTACTGCGCCACATGTAATGGACATGGTCATTTTACAGGACAGGCGCAGTGCCCACTTTACCCCAGGCAGTCAACACCAACCAGCGCAGCTAGACAGCAACAACATAGAGCAACACCCATCTCCGCCGACGCACCCACACCACGTGGAATAACTTCCTACCCCGCAGCAGCAACACATGGAGAGCTTCACAGCACCGAGGCCCAGAAACTTCATTCTACGGTCTCTGGCCTCGATCACCGTCTTCGATGCATCGAAGATGCTTGCAAACAACTCACCCACGCAGTCTCCACATTAACTACAGCAGTCACCACTCAACCACAACCCATGACCAACGAACTACAAGACACCACAACTGCAATAGAAGAGGTTCGACATATCGCCGCAGAGAGCGTCCCAGCTCTCACTCACTCCATATCATCACTTAACGCCAAGATCAACAAGCAGATACGGACAAGCCGCCAGCGCCACGCAGCGATTGCCCGCCAACTAACTCATCACACAACAGGATTTAACGCCGCAGCCAGACTTCTCCATCAACTGCGAGCAGCAACTATCGAACTCGACAATAGTGAAGTTCTCAACTCCATACAGCGTAAGTTGTATCGGCTAGAGACTTCCATCATGTCAACATCAACAGACGCTTCAACACAGTATCACTACACAGACACACTCCAACCAGTACAACCAACACAGAAGATTCCAGCGGCAACATCAACTCCATTCACTCTTCCAGCACTTCAGCAGAAACATCCACCCATCAACTACGAGCTACCAGACAGATCACGGAGAAGACGAACACCACAACACGCATACTACGACAGACTGCACGACTCCGCCACCTGTCAACATCCAACATGTGTAGACCTCCGTAGAAACAGCAACTACCAGTGACAACATCAACCCTACATCATTACACCGTGTGTGGCAGCCAGGGCTCCGGTCATGGTTGTCACCCGGGGAAGTCAGCTCAATATCCACCAGATATTCGGTGGATCCACAAATTACATTAAATTACCGAGGTGCTAATTGCGGGACTCGGCAAACATCACCTACACTTCCTATCATTCGCATTTATACCTTCCTAGTTTAGTTCCTCCCCTCCCCTTAAATCCCTACCTGGCGAGATAAGCCAACTCTGTCTTACATCCAACTCTATTTCTGTCTCCCCTTTCCAAAAAAAATAAAAAAAAAAAAAAAAAATAAAAAAAAAAAATAAAAAAAAATTTAAAAAAATGTAATAATGTCGGAGTGTGTTGTAGGGCTCTCGGTGTGTGTTGTAGGATTCGCGGGGTATGTTGTAGGACTCCCGGGGTATGTTGTAGGACTCCCGGGGTGTATTACAGGCCTGGCGCTCGGGGTGTATTACATGACTGGGGTTTTAAAATGCATGTTCGCCGGTTTTATAACTTTCCCATTTCCCCTGACTATACCCTTACTTTCTGACCACGCGTTTGCCGTGATTGGTGGAAATTCATATTGTACGCGCGGCTCCCGAATTTCCACCTATAGGCATGCCTTGCTGTGGCGGGAGTTCCAGGAGGGGATTCCGCCTCACTGCACATGCCGTCCCTATTAGCCTAACAAAAGGCACAAAAGGATTTTTCGCCTTTTGTTCAGCATTGTCTGCGTCGTCACACTAATGACTGTTTTACCCTGAGTTGGAGCAAACTCTAGCTGATACACGTCTACCTGCTACACGGAATGATCGGTTGGCGAATATTTTGTTTAAGAATTTGCTTTAGCAATTGATTTGATTTATCCCGCTACAAATGCCCCGCTATGAAGAAATCAGTTACCACCATCGATAGGAATTGATTTGTTCAGAGCTCGTCTCCCACTGAACTTTAAAAATTTTCTTTCTTTCTTTCTTTCTTTTTTTTTTTTTTTTTTTTTTTCCGGGTTGGCGGCGAGTCAGTGTTTTTTATCATACGACGGCGCAATGGGTATATGGTTTGATACTTGAGTATTCCCTTTTTTACATATTTTACATACTGAACATATTATACAGGTTACCCTTTTGAATGACATCTTTTGAATACACCTATACACATACATAAATAGCCCTTCGAATTTTACATATTTCATGTGAAATATACTTACATGGAATACACACATATATAAATAGTCATTTGAATTTTATACATACTTTGCATGAATGACCTGCACAATTGGCGTACATATTTCATACGAAAGTGAACTGGATTTTTTTTCTTCCCCACTATCACTTCCTTGACACTTTTACTTCGGTTCACATCTTTAGGTCTTTTCACACGGCATTGGCTACATGTCTTCGGTATTTGAAGATTTCGGAAATTAAGGTCTGTGTGAACCAACTGTGTGTTAATATATGAATTGCCGTTATCACGTCACCAGAGTTGTCATTCATTTATTCTTATTGCTGGCAATATTTCAGTATACTGGTTCTGACGAAAGTAGGCAATTCTATTATTACAATTCATTTCGAATTCCTTTCGCCAAACAGCCTATCTGAGAGGCCTCGCTTTCCAGTGTCACGTGATTGCGTCATATTTACAGGACCTAATATCTACAATTTACTACTTACTACGATTAATGCAATCTTCCACCTTACCCGTGAGGTATAAATTTTTTTAAATTATTTATTTAGTGCATTTCCTTGCTCCACATGCGATTTGGTTTTTATTTTCTATTCCCTGAAGGGTCTTAGCAGTGAAAGGTGGTAACGGCCCAGGTTCTTATGGCTTTTTATTTCCTGTATTTCAAATGCAAGTGGCCCGAATTGGTTCACAATCTCACACGGACCTCTCCAGAGTTCTTCCACTTTAGCCTTTCTTCTGTCCAGTGCGGAGGATATGGGGTGCCGTCTTACCAGCACCGTTTCTCCTACTTTTGGCGACCATTTTCGGCGGTGGCGTTTCGCCTTTCGCTTTCGTTCTTCCGCCCGCCTTTTAATTCTAAGGAACGCTTTTTGTATCCTCTCGTGTTCCTCTTCAGCGTCTCCGATTTCTAGTGCCCCTGGGATGTGCCTTATAATGGGTTCGGGTTCGGTTCCCAGTTGTAATGTCGTCGGGGGATATCCGGTGACAGCGTTCGGCGCATCATTAAAAATATGCTCGATGTATGAGCAGTATGTCGGCCAAGAAGTATGCTTACGGGCGCACAGGATACGCAGGAATATAGATAAATCCTTCATCACTCTTTCGCATGGGTTACTCTGGGGATGGTACAATGTTGAGTTATAAATTTTAATTCCTGCCTCATGCAGTTTATTCACAAAAGCTTTCCCTTTATGTACCGACGCGTTGTCTGTCAATACTGTATCTATTTTCCCATACTTCGGTATGTAATCGTTTACTATTTTGTCCGCGCATATGATGCTGGACAGTTTTTTAATTGGATATATCTTTACGAATTTCGTGAAGATATCGATCATCACGAACACGTGCTTTAGTCCTCCTCTACCTTGTGGTAGAGGCCCATGGCTATCGACAGCCACCAACGCACCAGGTTTTTCGCGTAGTATTGGTTGCAGCGGAGCGTCATATCTCACATTTAGCGGTTTATTTTTCTGGCATACGTCGCACGCCGCTATCAGCTTCCTCGCCTTGTGTTGCAGCCTAGGGATGTAGCATCTTTCTTGTATCGCGAGGCTAGTTCTTTCACTTCCGGCATGAATCATCGCATTGTGGTAGGATCTAATGACCAACGTCTCCATGCACGCCGGGACGTATACCGTCCATCTCGGCTTGCTTCTGCCTTGACGCTTATAGATGACGTCATCTTTGATTCCCAATGATCCAACTGTGTCGCGTTCAATCTTAGGTAGTTTCATTCGTATTTTCACTAGCCTGGGGTCTGTTTTCTGCAGGTCACTTATTTTCTTCATCTTAGCTGTTAATTCTTTGTTTACTGAGAGGTCCATGCGCATTATGGTTACTTCCCTCTGCCGGTCCATTGACCGTTCCGGTATGTTTCTACCTGCCGGGGTCCTTGACAAAAGGTCGCTAAATATGTTTTCGCTCCCCGGTATGTGTTTCACTTCAACATCGTATGATGTTATTTCGTGCATATAGCGAGACATCTTTGTGCTCGTCAGTTTACAGTTTTGAATGAAAGATAGGCTCACATGGTCCGAGTATATTATTATGCGTTTATTGTAAATGTAATGTCTGAATTTTTGTAATGCATAATAGATGGCCGCGATTTCCTTCTCCGTGATGCAACTTATTGCTTCAACCTTGGTCAAGCCCCTGGAGCATGTCGCGATGACGTGTCGGTCCCCATTCTCGTCTCGCTGTGTCAGGACGCTAGCGAATGCGACATAGATGCATCACAGTAAATTTCGAACGCCAAATTCATATCGAGCGTCTCCAAGAATATTGACCGTCCGAAGAGTTCTTTCACCTTTTCGAACGCCTGTTGTTCGACGTCGGTCCATTTCCACGTGAGGTCCTTCTTTAATAATGCCCTAAACGGAGCAACTTCCTTCGCATAATTGCAGGTGAAACGGGCTTGGTATTGTAACATTCCAAGGATCCGCTTCAACTGTTTGGGATTTCGAGGGGACGGTATGTTTTTTATCGCCTCTATCCTGGCCGGGTCCGCTGATAGTCCTTCACTCGAAACCACGTACCCTAGGAATTTTACTTGGGATGCAAAGAATTCAGTCTTATCTAGGTTTACGGTCATCCCGCATTCCCTTAACCTCTTTAGCACCATTCCGATGTGCTGTAGGTGTTCATCTACATTTGTATCGTGTATGAGGCAATCGTCGATGTATTGTGCCATAAACGGTTCGTACTTTTCCCCGAATATCTTATCCATCGCCCTGAGGAACGCTCCATTGCTGGTTCGTACTCCGAACGGACATCTCCGGAATTGCAAAACTACCTTTTGAGTGAAAGCCATATATTTTCGCGACTATTCGTCCAATTCTATTTGAAGATAGGAGCTCCTTAGATCTAAGCTAGTGAACCATTTCTTGTTCCCGATGCTTGCTAGAATTTTATCTATTGGTTCGGATCTGTAATTGTCGGGCGTAATGTGTTTATTTAGTCGTCTGGCGTCTATAGTGATACGTACGTCACCATTTTGTTTCTTCACTATGCATAGCGGGTTGAGGTATGGCGAGTTGGAAGGCTCTATGATCCCTTCCTCCAGCATCTTCTTTATTGCCTTATCTACTCCTGCCTGTAAATCCATAGGGATCGTTCTGCTCTTATCTCTAAATGGTTCTAAGTCTTTTACTTCACAGTTGTATTTAAACACGTTACATAAACCTGTTCTATCCTCGAACACTTCCATATTATCTAATAGTATTTCAAACAAGGCATCTCTTTTCTCTTCATCCAACGCAGTGACGTTTCTGGCTACCCGGCCTATCCTGGCCAACAAACTGGTTTCCAGGGCAAATACCTGGTATTCCGGCTGTCCACTAATTGCCTGTACATTACCGTTTGCCCATTCATTTAGAGCTCGTATTTCCTGCACTCGCATGCTATACTGTTTAAACACCTGTTTCTCGAACGGGTTTTCGCGAGAATAACTTTCACTTTCGATGTCAGTGGCATTCTCATCCTCGTCATTATTCCCGTGTTTATCATCATCATCATCATCATCATCATCAACTATCCATAGCTCTTCATTTCCCCTTTCGTACTCGTTATTCCCATCGGATTTATTCTTCATGGATATTCTTTCTACAAAGAATTCTGCATTTTGTATATTTTCTCCGTCTCCGAAACTCTCTTTATCATCTCTTGTCATTTGCGTGAATGGAACTGAAAAACTCTTTTTTTGTGCGGTGATCTGCATCCTTTGACGTTCGAAGTCTATGTTTGCCCGCGTGGCCATTAAGAAATCTGACCCGATAATTAATTCCGTCGACAACCGTGGCACAATTAGCGCAATAATATCCAACTTCACCCCTTTAATTTCGGTTTCTATCAATACTTGTTGAGTTATTCTCGTTTTGCTTCTACCGATGGCCAATACACAGTATACATTAGAGACAGGTAGTGTTTGTAGTTTCAGCCCAGGCGATTTCAAATTGTTAAATAATTCCTGACTGCAGACTGTCACATTAGACCCGGTATCCACTATTGCGTGACAATCCATTCCTCCTATCGTAACTGCGATCCTGGGCGCCTCCACAATGTCACACATTCTATTTTTACTTAAATTCCTTTTAGCTTCGGGATGCTCTGCGCGGTCCTTATTGTCAATTGATAGACCCATATCATTCTCCTTTTCATTTCCGTTTATTTCATCGTCATTCGGGGCGCATATCGGAGAATTTATGTCCCCGTTTATTAGTTTAAAGAACCCCGGTCAGCTTCTTGGGTACATTTTACGGGAGCGTTGAACCTTACATCCTGGGATGGGCCTGTACCGTGCCACTGTTCTCTTTCCCTCGAGGTCAACGGACTTTCACTCTCATCTAGTCGGTCTGGTTGGTAGGCGTTGCCTGCGTGTGGACGAACGTCGTTCCGTCGGTTCTGCCACCTTGTTGGTTGTTTATCATTGTTATGGTTCCACCGATAACGCATGAAATGCATTCTCCCCTCATTGGTGTGGTTCACTTGGGCATGGAGGTTCGGACCGCTGTATCGGCGATTTCCTCCGCCGAACGGATGTCGGGGCCTTTCGTTGTGGCGCCGGTCACCTGTATTGTAATACTGGTGTCGTCTGTTCGGGTAATTGGGGGCAGTTCGTGCCACGCTCCCACTGAGATGCTGCCTCTGAGTGTTAGGTGCGCGCTCTGTTCTCTCCCCTTGGAAGGCGGTTAGCAACTCAATTGCGTCATTGAGGTGGCGGAGTTTGGCAACAATTAAATGATTTCTGATGTGCTCGGGGAAGTGCGACGCCATGAGGGTTATAAATTCCTCCTCTCTGATTGGTGGGTCTAATAGCTTGGCCTCTTGTGCAAGCTTAAGGAAATAGTCCACCATACTCTCCCCACTATGACTATTATAGCTGCCATTGTTTACCCTTATTCTTACGTTACACTGTTTCTGGGTGCTCCAGTATCTGGCAAGGAAGGCCATTTTAAATTGCTCATAAGGGGCTCGGTCGCCCAGTGTGAACCTAAACCAATTCAGGCATTTCCCCGCTAAACCCTTTTTAATGACCATTAACTTGAACTGGTCGGGGACAGAATTCATCTCAAAATATGTTTCTAGGTCTAAAATATATTGTTGGGCGTTGTCATGGGCGTCATCAAACGATGGGATAGCTATCTCGTTTAAAAACTGAAAACGCATGTTTTGCATGTAGTTTGCACTTTCATATGTGCCATTTATATCGCTCTCACGTGGCACTGTTAGCGGCGTCCCTCTTACATTACTATGGCTGTTATTTGATTCTGCACGTGAGATGGCCGTGCGTACGCTGGTGCGAGCGGGTTCATTCATTACAGAGGCCCGCTGTATTTGCGTCCTCATATCAGCAATGTCACGTGCAGTTTCAGTATTCTTGTCACTATGGGAGCTCTGGGCTTCGGATATTTGCGCCAGCGTTTCCGCCATATCGTTTTTTACTGACCCTATTTCCCTAACCATGTCATTCCTGATTAATTCTAGATCTTTATCTATCTTGCTCTCCATTGATATGCAATTTCTCCTCAGCCCATCACTCACTTATTTTCTTATATCTAGGTTCTCTAATTGAAGAGCTTCCACTTTCTCTGTTAAATGTTCTATTTCTGCCTGCGTACCTTTTAATTCTGCCCTGATTAAGAGGAAATCTTCCTACATCTGATTTTGACCTATTCTGATGTCTTCCAGTACCTCCTGTTGCTGCGCTAATTTATTTTGTATCTTTACGTCTAATTCCCTATTGCTATTTGCCATTTCTTCCCTAACTGCCCTATTGCTATTTTCTATTTCCCTCTTAATTTCTTTATTACTATTCGATATTTCCTCTCTATTGGCCTGCATTTCCCCTTTAAGTCCATTGATACTTTCAGCTAATTGCCTAAGCAGTCCCGCTACATCTACCTGACTTGGGTTGTTCCTTTCACTTTCATACATAATGGGCCCTTCTGCGGACATCTGATTCTCGCATTCCATACTAATGGGTTTCCCGTAATTCTTTCCGCTTCTCAAAGTCATAAAAAGTCATAAACTGTTTAACTCTACCCTATCAGCTGTTTATTTTAAATCCCTCTTATGGAAGCCCTTCGTCTTTAATTCTATATTTACAATATTATTATATTTTTTTTACCCTGTAAGAAAATACCTAGATGTAATTTTCCTACACACTTTCACTTAAAGTTTTTATTTTGTTTTTGACTTATTGCGGCGCCTTCTGCAAGTTCTGGAGGTTCTGGACGTTCTGGAAGCTCTGGAAGTTCTGAACGTTCTCGCTTCTGTTGTGTGGTGTGTTCCTGATGTGGTGTCTTCCTTCACGCTTGTTGGCATTGGTGTCCGTTGCTGCTGGTTGTCGTTCTTTCGAGCCCCACGTCGAATGACGTCATTTGCGGCTGGTCGTCCTAAAGGTCACACACAGATTGCCTCGGCTGAGATCTTATCTCGTGGGTGTTGAAGAAATAATAACCACAGTTATTATTGTGAAACCTTTTTTATTCCAGTCCACCGTAAATGCTACTCTTTCTACCATATATCCTTTGTTATTGACTTCGTCACTGACTTTTCCTCGCGGTACTGGACGGCGCTGATACTAATGTTGCAGGGGTGATGTAATAATGTCGGAGTGTGTTGTAGGGCTCTCGTTGTGTGTTGTAGGGCTCTCGTTGTGTGTTGTAGGACTCGCGGGGTATGTTGTAGGACTCCCGGGGTGTATTACAGGACTGGCGCTCGGGTTGTATTACATGACTGGGGTTTTAAAATGCATGTTCGCCGGTTTTATAACTTTCCCATTTCCCCTGACTATACCCTTACTTTCTGACCACGCGTTTGCCGTGATTGGTGGAAATTCATATTGTACGCGCGGCTCCCGAATTTCCATCTATAGGCATGCCTTGCTGTGGCGGGAGTTCCAGTAGGGGATTCCGCCTCACTGCACATGCCGTCCCTATTAGCCTAACAAAAGGCACAAAAGGATTTTACGCCTTTTGTGCAGCATTGTCTGCGTCGTCACACTAATGACTGTTTTACCCTGAGTTGGAGCAAACTCTAGCTGATACACGTCTACCTGCTACACGGAATGATCGGTTGGCGAATATTTTGTTTAAGAATTTGCTTTGGCAATTGATTTGATTTATCCCGCTACACACCTTGTGATTTTTCGTGCCTAATTTAGGCTTTTAAAACAATTTTAACCCTTTGCTGGGCATTTTAATATTATCACTTAAATGGCAAAGGCTATTATGCATATTATTTGAGATGTACGAGACGTAGTTTATTTCAAAATTTAAATAAACCATTATTTAATAATATGTACATTTTGGATGTATGGATCCATGGTGGATGAGATGCGTACCTTAATTTCTTACAACCAAACCAGGCTGTAAGTGCAAGAATCCACCATTATCTTTTTACTTGATGTTGTCAGTGTACTCATATGATAGGTCCATTTTATCAGAGGCATTTACTAAATTGTGTTGCTATGTATACTCTAATAAAAAGTTTGGACAATTGGCTGGAAACCCAGAATTCACTCTTAGTTAACAAGTCGCATGCTTTTGAGGTGTACTTCAGCGAGGAGTATGTTCTGTCTCAAACTGCTGTTCCTCTAAATTTTGCACATTTGTCTCTCTAAGAATGTCAAGCAATACATTTTAGTAAGTGCAAAACTGGACTAAAGTGCACATGCCATTTGATGGGTGGCCTACCTTCCAAAAAATAAGGGGCAACTGACTCACCAGATATAATCTGAATTGCAACAAAATTGTTTACTGTATGTCTTGGAGAAGGAGATAAATACTGCTATACCTAATGCCGTGAAAGAGCACATATAAAATGCTCTGTTTCTTCCTTAAAATAACTCTCAAAGGAGTTGACACAGGTAAATACAAATTCGGTTAGTTTATGGATCTAAGTAAGACGTTTGTAGCAGTTGACTATCCCATCTTATCCATTTGAAGCATATGATGCAGGAGGTTTAGCCCATACATGGTTCAAGTCATATCTCACTAATGGAAAACAAATCAGTCATAAGAAATGATACCAGTGGTCGGTATGTTAGTTCCATTTCTAAAAAGATAAAAGGTGGTGTTCCTCAGGACTTAATCTTGGGCTGCTTCTGTTTCTAGTGCACCTAAATGATTAACCACTCAATACACCTCATGGAGAAACTGTCCTGCTCTGTAGTTATGGGAAATACACAGAATTGCAACAACAAATTAATGATGTTATCACAAAATTGATGTAATGGCTGACCACAAATAGACTTTCATTAAACAGCAATAAAACTCAAAACACGAGTTTTACAGTATCTAATAGCAGGAATGTGAATACTGAACTAGTAATTATTTATAATAATAAAATAATTCAACATGTATAAATACAAAATTCTTAGGAATAGGTATCAATAGATTCTTGAGCTGAAAGTCACACATGCAATGCATTATATCTAAAATTAATAGAACATGCTATATAATCTCAGTACTAAAACATACCTATAGTCCCCCAACAATACAAATTATATACATATTTCTCCTATATGCAATCAGTACTTGCCTATGACATAATCTTATGGACAAATTCTACTGACATAAATAAACTATTTCTAACACAGAAGAAAATAATTAAAAACCTGTTTAATTTAAAGAGAACTGAACACTGGAGAACACATTTCAAACAAAATACTATTCTCACCCTCTCTGTTTGTACATCTTAGAAACAGTTTGCATTCACTACTTGAACTCAAATATATACATGAGTATTCCACTCGAAGGAATAACATTCATTTACAAGCTGCTAGAATACAAAAAAGGTTAACTCCATATTATACACAGAAAGCCTAATATATAGCATTTTAATGGTGAAGCTTAACAGGTGTGACATTTCTTGTTTTTATCGTTTGACTTAGGGTCCAAATGACCTAGCTCTTGATGGGTACTTAAACCTCACTCACTCACCTACCTACCCACTCATTCACCCACCCACCCACTCACCCACCCACTCACTCACTCACCCACCCACCCACTCACCCATTCACCCACTCACTCACCCACCCACTCACCCATCCACCCACTCACCCACCCACTCACTCACCCACCCACTCACCCACCCACCCACTCACCCACCCACTCATTCACCCACTCACCCACCCACCCACTCACTCACCCACCCACCCACCCACTTGCTCACCCACCTACTCACCCACTCACTCACCCACCCACTCACTCACTTACCCACTCACCCACCCACTCGCTCACCCACCTACTCACCCACTCACTCACCCACTCACTCACCCACCCACTCACCCACTCACTCACTTACCCACTCACCCACTCACTCACCTACCCACTCACTCACCCACTCATCCACCCACTCACTTACCCATTCACTCACTCACCTACCCACTCATACACCCACTCATCCACTCACTCACCCACCCACCCACTCACCTACCCACTCACCCACTCACTCACCCACCCACTCACTCACCTACCCACTCACCCACTCCCACTCACTCACCCACTCACTCACCCACTGACTCACCCACTCTCGCACTCACTCATCCACTCTCTCACCCACCCACTCACACACCCACTCTCGCACTCACTCATCCACTCTCGCACTCACTCATCCACTCTCACACCCACCCACTCACCCACCCACTCACTCACCCATTCACTCACCCACTCACTCACCCACTCACTCACCCACCCACTCACTCACCTACCCACTCACTCACCGGCTCACTCACCCACTGACCCACTCACTCATCCACTCACTCACCCACCCACTCACCCACTCACTCAATCACCCACCCACTCACTCACCTACACACCCACTCACCCACTCACTCACCTACACACCCACTCACTCACTTACCCACTCACTCACCCACTCACTCAGTTACCCACTCATTCACACACTCACTCACCCACTCACTCACCTACTCATTCACTCACCTACTCATTCACTCACCTACTCATTCACTCACCTACTCACTCACTCACCTGCTCACTCACCCACCCCCTCACCCACCCCCTCACCCACTCACTCACCCACTCACTCACTCACTTACCCACTCACTCACCCACTCACTCAGTTACCCACTCATTCACACACTCACTCACCCACTCACTCACTCACCTACTCATTCACTCACCTACTCATTCACTCACCTACTCACTCACTCACCTGCTCACTCACTCACCTACCCACCCACTCACCCACCCACTCACTCACCTACCCACTCACCCATCCACTCACCCACCCACTCACTCACCTACCCACTCACTCACTCACTCCCTTGGAAATAAATAAATTTAATGTGCAGTCAATTATTGACTATTTGACTACTGTTTTAATTTTGATGTAAAGAACAATTTTTATTTAGCACAAATTAATATGGTTATCTGCAGCAAATACTAGAACTTTAGATAACAGAATAATGAATTAATATTGTCTGATTGCAAACCTCAACATGCGCCCCCCGCTCTTGAAAAAAGTTTGCCAATGCTCATGATGGGACACCTCTGCACTATCACCAAGGTGTGCAGGCTTTCCTGGACAATAATCTTCAAGACACTTGGTGAGATAAAGAGGAGCATTTGTGTTCACAGCACATTCACCAGCCTCTGGACTATTACCTTTAGATGCACCTTTAAAGATGTCATGTATTGGAACAAACCGCTTATGCTGGGTGTCCTTCGTGAAGAAATTACAGCAACATGTGCAGAAGCCACCACAGACATATTGACCAACATGGTTGGAGCAATCATTCATCATTATAATATATGCCTCATGTATGCTAACTGCAATGATTTTGAACAGCAGGAAGCTTATATTAATCCTGTGATGCATAATGAAGCTCAGCACTAACACAATTTGAGTGTGTGCATTTTTTCATGCAAACTTACATGGTTTAGCAGTAAATAAAACTCAAGAGGAATGTATTATAAAAATCATTTACAATAAAGAGTGATATATTAACAAATGCAGATTACCAATTGAATGTGTTCTTGTTTCGTGTATAGTTTTAATCTTCTGATAAAGGAGTAAACCCAAAATATTGAACATTTTCTCTGTTCAACTTTGCACATTTTTCAGCTTTTACTTAGATCAATCTTCTCTTTTTATTCTCATTTCTCATGATACACAGGCAATATCATAGAACAAGTGACTTGTATGTGTAATGTTTTAATGTTATTAGTAGGGCAAGGCAATTAATGATTTTGCATCTTTTCCTTATGAAGGTTGAAACATTGCTTGCATATACGGAATGGTATGGCACTGACTAACGAGTTAAATAAAAGCAATTTGTTAGGGCATTTTTGTGCATTTTCTTACTTTTTTTACGGATAAGTCATTTTTTGGCAATTTTTAGTTCATTTTGATCATTTTTAAAACTTTTCTGGAAGATTGGGAGATTATTTGTATTTAATTCATTTTTTAAAAATTAAAATTCAGTATTTTTTCTTGTCAATACAGTTTCTTGGATTTAAGTAAATGCTATGCTAACTCCTACCCCTATTTTTCAAGGAATGTGCACTATGAACTGGCCCACTTCTAGGAATTCAATTTCTTAGAGCTTAAGCTACCTCCTACCCCTATTTTTCAAGGAATGTGGTTAATGGACTTGCCCAGACTCCCAAGGAAATTCATATATCCAGGTAAACCGGCATTGTTGTGCTGTTAAGTGAGGTGATCAGTTGTTCCTAGCACCTGTACGAGCACCATAAGAGCAAAATGCCTAAAGTGAAGGGAAGTAGTAGTGTTAAATTGAAGGCATTCATTTCAAAATATGGAGAAAATATTTTTTCCACGGACGGTCATATATTATTCTGCAAGATCTGTTATGTGAGAGTGGCTGCTGAAAGACGTTTACCGCAGAACAACTTATGTCACGGGAGAAGCATAAACGTAGCCTGCAACGACTTGAAAATAAATCCAGTGTAGGCTTACAGTAGATGCTTCTGGACGAAACTCGTTCAACATTTTTGCCATTTTGTAAGAAATTATGTGAAGCATTTCTGTTTGCCAATATTCCACTTCACAAGCTGAATCATCCTAAGCTACGTGCTTTCTTAGAAGAGGAGACAGGAAAATTAATTCCAGATCCCAGAAAATTGAGAAGAACCTACATGAATCAGTGCAACAACAAAAGTTTGCAACAAATAAAAAGGATCGGAGAAAAGAATATATTTGTATCTATCGATGAGACAACAGACTCTGTAGGCCATTATGTAGTGAATGTTATTGTTGGAGTTCTAGAAGCACACAACCTCGGAAAACAATTTCTGTTACATTGTGAGCAGCTGGACAAAGTGAACTATTCAACCATCAGCTTAGTATTTGACCATGCATTGAGAATACTTTAGCCTAATGGGATTCAAAATTCCAATGTATTGCTTTTTATAACAGATGCAGCACCCTACATGATGAAAGCTGCTGCTTCTTTAAGTGCAATCTACCCAAAAATGATGCATGTGGCATGTTTAGTGCACGCATTACACCGGGTCGCGGAAAAAGTACATGCAAATTTTCCTGACGTGGATAAATTAATTGGATGCATTAAGAAAGTATTCTTGAAAGCCCCCTCTCAAGTTGTAGCATTCAAAGCAGAAGCTCCAGAAATTCAGCTGCCCTTTTCATCTGTTTTGACTAAATGGGGAACATGGCTCGAGGCTTGTAGTTATTCTTGCAAGAATTTTGACGTTGTGAAGAAAGTAGTTGATTCTTTTGATAATGCTGAGTCTGTGTCAATCAAAAAGGCGCAAGAACTGCTGGTTGATAAAGAAATTGGGGGTAAACTTTCTTACACCAATTTTGGATTCCTTCCTAATGCAATAACTTCTCTGGAAAAATCTCAAGTGACATTAATGGAACAGCTAGAAATAGTGGATAAAGTAGTGAATGATTTGAGCCGTGCATATGGTAAAGTGGGTGATGCAGTGGCAATGAAAATAAAGAAATGTATAAACAAGAACAGGGGTACAAAACATCGTGTTCAATTGGCAGTGCTTTGTCTGGTGAACAGTTTTCTTTTGCTGACTGTGAGTTAAATCCAGGAGATATTGCTTGTTTTCAATATGCTCCAATTGTTTCCGTTGAGGTAGAGAGGAGCTTTTCCATTTATAAGTCAGTACTAGCAGACAATAGACAGTCATTTTTGTTTGAGAATGTCCGCCAATTTGTGATTGTTAACTGCAACTCAAAATTGTTATAAAAGTGCACTGAAATGTAATTTCTTCAATAAAAGATACTCTAACATGTACAATTATAATTTTCTTTCAATATTTGGATTTTATGTTATATTTTAGGTAACTTAGTAACAAAGTGAGTGCTTAATGTAATAACGATGATGATGATAACGATTAATAAATAGCATTTTTATTGGGGATTCTCTATTTTTTTGGTAACTTTAACATTTTTGGAGCCATCTTTTTGGGTCATTTTTTGTAATTTTTAGGTCATAAATGCATTTTTTATTTTGCATTTTTTTACCAAATTATAGGTCATTAAATGCCTGGACCTAGTTATTAGTGTCTGTGAAGCCATTAGGATCAGAATGTTAAAACTTATATAATCTTGCCAATGACATTAGAAGATCATGTAATGATGGCAGTACAACGAAGTTCTTATGAAAGAATCTGTTTAGGCCATAATGAACTATGAAAGAGACACTGCTATTCAGGTAACCTTATGATTTGTAACCTTTAGAAATGGCACATTTAACATTTTTTCTACCTCCCTGTGAACTTGTGAATATTTGTCTACCTATATACCTTCCTGATGTGAACTGCTTGCTGATTCCAGTGCACTCTCTTCTACATGATGATGATTGTGTGCAACTTTATAACTATGAAAATCTGAGCCTGACTCACTTTACCTATTCAGAATTTTCTAACAAGTTTGAGTGGCTTTGGTAATTTCAGGCCAGAACCAGATGTTAGAGCCATTGTCGTTACTGATGGAGAGAGAATTTTGGGCCTTGGTGACTTGGGTGCTTGTGGAATGGGTATTCCTGTGGGTAAACTTGCATTGTACACTGCTTTGGCAGGCATCAAACCCCATCAGTGTCTGCCAATAACCCTTGATGTTGGGACTAACAATCAGGTAATATACTATTGCAGTTGTAAATGCAGTTCTGTATGTATCAGCTTATACAATTGCAGAATCTGGACCTAGCTAATAATATTATATGGATTTGCTGAAGATTCTCATTTACAGTGTTCTACTAAATCATATGACAAATATTTTAATTCATAATGCTTTGTCTTGTGTATGTTTGAAAAAAAAAAGTGTATTAAAATAACTGGCATTTTAAGATACATGTAATCAAAGTAAAAGTTGGATGTTTACTGGAAGTTTTTTAACTAGACCCATCAGTGTGTGAAGAAATATTTTGCAAACTGTAAATTACATTATACTAAAGTAAGAAAGCACTAATTGCAAATTAATTTTATCCTGTAAGATTTAAAGCTTTCACGGCGCACGTTATTTATTAAAGTTTCACGGGCGATCAGCCGTGTGAGGTTTGAAAATATTGAGCTTTCGGCCATTGTAAACTCCATGGCCTTCGTCAGAATGAAATGACCGTTATTTTCCCGCTCCCCCTATATATACAATGTTAGATGAGAGGGGGTTGCGTTGCCCTGGCCAATGAGCGGGTGACGATTTGTGATTGGGCCTGCTGTTTCGGGCTATGTTTGTCACCGGCCACAGTGTTTTCTTGAGGGTCAGTACTTGGACCAGAATCACTATAGTTGCTGTTGTGAATGTGTTTCATGGCTATTGTCCAGGCAGGGCTTAGCTGAAGACCGCGGTCCCTGTTGTAATTGTTTGGATGTAGTTTGATTTGAATGGCTTCCTTAATGAGGAAGCCATTCAAATCAAACTACATCCAAACAATTACAACAGGGACCGCGGTCTTCAGCTAAGCCCTGCCTGGACAATAGCCATGAAACACATTCACAACAGCAACTATAGTGATTCTGGTCCAAGTACTGACCCTCAAGAAAACACTGTGGCCGGTGACAAACATAGCCCGAAACAGCAGGCCCAATCACAAATCGTCACCCGCTCATTGGCCAGGGCAACGCAACCCCCTCTCATCTAACATTGTATATATAGGGGGAGCGGGAAAATAACGGTCATTTCATTCTGACGAAGGCCATGGAGTTTACAATGGCCGAAAGCTCAATATTTTCAAACCTCACACGGCTGATCGCCCGTGAAACTTTAATAAATAATTTTATCCTATTATTATTTATGTATAGCACAGTATATTCCATATGGTAGGCTAATATTTACTGCGGTTTCACTACTCTTTGCCTTGAATCCTAAATTCTTTTCCAGTGCACTTGATGATGATTTATGGGTTTAAGGGTGCTCAACTTCTAGGTCATTAGCGCCCTTCTAAAATTCATGGCAATAGCCAGATATAAACTTGAATCAAAAATAAATAACTAGTATCAAAGAAAAAATACACATAAACGTAAAAACAGCGGCAATAACCGGATATAAAACAATGTCCAGTGCACTTGGGGTTGTAGCTTTGGACATAGGTGACTCGAGGTTACTACCCCTAGGACTAGGAATACTCAGGGGGAGGTTTAGCTAGACTTGGCTGCAGCAGGGTGAAGTGGACATGGTGTTTATTAAGGGTTACTTAAGGAGAGATGCCCCAAAGAAAGCACTAATGGATCTATACTCAGTAATTCCATTTGATCTTGCCAAAATTGAATTGGAATTAACATAGTTGACATGAATGACTTACCTGGGTCATGGGTGATGATAGCAAATTCCTCATGGTACACCCATAAAAATGGTACTTGGATGAAATAGATATATGACATGGGCTGCAAATCCAATGATTTTCAACCCTTAATTGTTTTGTACATGGTTAGTGATGCAAGAGTACATCCAAAACTTTATTACAATTCTGCTGATTTTCTTACATGTACCCCTTTTGTGGCATACCACACACTTCCTAAACAGATTAACTTTTCTCTTCTAAGAGGTACCCATACCTTTAAGAAAATGTTTTTCCATTAATCTGAGGGTAGCAGATGCTTCAGACTTTCAACCTCACCACAGATTTCAATCATTTATCAAATTCTTCCATCTTGCTGATAATTCTAAACTTTCTCCTCCAGGTAGTTGTCTGTGTAATCCCATTAGCAAATTTCAGGTATTGGTTGACCATGGGGCTCTAATGACCTAGCTGTCGATGGACCCTTAAACCCCAATCAATCACTCACTCACTCACTGGTTGACCATGTCAGTAATATATTTACAAGGGTTGATCAACAAAGACAGACTGATTTCTTTTTCACAGATGTTTATTACTCCATTTCAATGTTTACATGATCTTTTTCAAAGTAATCCACTCATACTACTACTACGACGACGACCGCCTCTTCCTCCTCCTCTTCCTCTTCCTCCTCCTCCTCCTCTTCCTCCTCCTCCTCTTCCTCCTCCTCCTCTTCCTCCTCTTCCTCCTCCTCCTCTTCCTCCTCCTCCTCTTCCTCCTCCTCCTCTTCCTCCTCCTCCTCTTCCTCCTCCTCCTCTTCCTCCTCCTCCTCTTCCTCCTCCTCCTCTTCCTCCGCCTCCGCCTCCTCTTCCTCCTCCTCTTCCTCCTCCTCTTCCTCCTCCTCTTCCTCCTCTTCCTCCTCTTCCTCCTCTTCCTCCTCTTCCTCCTCTTCCTCTTCCTCTTCCTCCTCCTCTTCCTCCTCCTCTTCCTCCTCTTCTTCCTCCTCCTCTTCCTCCTCCTCTTCCTCTTCCTCCTCCTCTTCCTCTTCCTCTTCCTCCTCTTCCTCCTCCTCTTCCTCCTCCTCTTCCTCCTCCTCTTCCTCTTCCTTCTTTCCCTGATTACCCTCCCCTTATCTAGGACTTACAAGCCAGCCTAGGGTGACGCCTGTCGGGGAGCAGAGGGACCTCTGGACCAGAGTGAAGACCTGGAAGCAGGTAGTCAGCCAAGCACAAGGTATGCTAGTGAGGAGGATGATGATATAAAATGCAGGCGAAATGAATGATTGGAAGGGTGATAATGGAGCAATTTGTGGAATGAATGGCAGGGGAAACCGGAGAACCCAGAGAAAACCCGCCCAGATGCCGCTTCGTCCACCACAAATACCACATGTGGGTCCCGCCTAGGTGGTAGATGAGCAGTCTAACCACTCAGCCACAGTGCCGCCATTATACTTCCAGACTCAGGGAAGGATGAGGTATAATCCTGGCTGGAGAAAAATTCCTACCCCCCTGCCGGGAATCGAACCTGGGGCCCCTTGCACAGTAGGCAGGTGCTCTACCAACTGCGCTACGGCACCAGTCACCCTCCTACTTCAATGCACTTTTTATAGCATCTCTGTCAATCCTTGAACACATGCAGCAGACCATTCTTTGTCAGGTCCTTGAGAATCGCCACACTTTTCTTGAGCACTGCTTCAGAGTTCTCAAATTGAATGCCACTAAGCTTTGTCTTTAGCAATGGGAATACAAAAAATCACAGGGTGCAAGATCGTGGCTATAAGGTGGATGCGGTACACAGGTAATGTTGAATTGAGCCTGAAACTGTACAACTTGATTTGTGACGTGAGGCTGTGCAATGTCATAATGAAATTGCCACCCAGTTTGAGAAAGCTCTGTTCATTTCTTTGCAATGTGCTTCCTTAGTGTAGCCAATACTGCCGTGTAATCCTGCTGTAACAGTAGTGTGAGGGGGAATGGATACTGGTAAATCATTCCATTACAGCCAAAAAATGTGATCACCATCACTTTCCCCTCAGTTGGAACAACTTTTGCCTTTTTTGATGTTGGTGAACCTGGCAATTTCCACACTATGTTGGCTTGTTTTCCTTCCAGATCATAATGATGCAGCCATGACTATTCACCAGTGATAATCAATTTAAAAAATGCATCCCCTCCATCAGCAAAGAGATGAAGCACCCCACGGTTTGTCTCCATTCACACAGCCTTTTGTTCGGGAGTCAACAGACGTGGCACCCAATGGGCACAAACTTGGGTCATATGGAGATGATCCTGCACAGTTGACACAGAGACACTGCCATATGAAATTCTCAACACTTCACTGAGGTGACATAATGTTATTTGCCGACCCTCACAATCACAGTAGCTGTGTGGATGTTGACTTCAGTCACAGCAGCAGCAGAAACACTAGGCCGACCTTGCTTAACACTGACAAGTCGGCCTTCTTTGAAGTTCTTGAACCACCTAAACACTTGCACAAGGTAGTGTATCTTCACCATAAGCTTGCTTCAGCTTTTCATAAGTTTCAGTGGCTGTATGGTTTAAACGAAAACAGAATCTGATAGTGCTGTACTGCTCGCCTTGTGTCACCTCCATTGTCTGGTATGCTAAATGCAAGTAGGATCTACAAAATGGAGCATTACTACCAACCTACCAATACAAGAGCTCTGCTGCCTACGGAAGTTATACATAAAAACCTGCTCCTTTCAAATGTTTGTTACAGATAGGCAACTATCATGGGAGCTACAGGAAAAAATCAGTCTGTCTTTGTTGATCAGCTCTCATAGATGTCATACACCCCAGTTGGAACTTTCTGTAGATGAAAGTCTTGTATGAACCAAATCACATTATAGCTACTCAGTATCTGCCTAATAAGCACCACCACAGATGGTGAGTGAAATTACAGAAGCTGTGTGACTCAGTAGTGAACTACTGCCTTGGTTATTATAGGTGCTATGGTACAAGAACAGATAAGGACAAGGTAGATGTAAAAGACCATGGTTTAGTATATGTTGTCATCTGAAACTTGGTAACCACCTAAAGAAGGGTTAGATCTTATGTGACAAGTTTTCTTACATGAATTCCCCAGGCAGAAAAGCTGTATTCTGTTGGCACATGTTTAGCCAGCACAGTCTGAAGAAACAGTTAATTCCTTCTTTGTCACATACTTTCAAATTCTCACTAGCACAAATCAGATCCTATAGAAAAACTTTCTGCTTCTATGTGGCTTCAGGGAAAGGAAATCGCAAAAACATTCAGCTTTTCTAACAAATTAATTTGTAAGCAGCCAGCAATTCAAAAATCAACCCCACCATAAAAAGAAAAAAATCCTAATATGGCTTTCAACTAAAGCACATAGCAAAACTACAATAAATTTATGAAAGATGTATTCTCAACAAATTTGATGTGCATATATTTAGATGAAAAGGGATCGGTAAAACCTTTAAAGAAAATTGTTTCCAACATAATTAGCAGAATAGTGTTAAATTCATATAATGTATTGTACAAGGACAACCCACCATTTATTTCAAAGTGTGGTGGTTCCTAGTGGAGAATCCCAGGAACTTTCAAGTGCAGTTGATGTTCTTTGTTTAACATCTTAGTTTTATTTTCTATGTTGCTATTCTTTGTTTTTCATTGTTCGAATCAATAAATGGTTTGGTAACACGCTCAACAATAGGTTATTTAATAAACCACATATAAAAAACCATATTGGTGACCTCTTGACGATTAGATTACCGAACGAGATATTTCGGAGTGTCTAATAACTAAAAGAAACGCATATTTAAATGTGAAAGTGAAATAATAAAAACATGGACAACAACCATGACAGCACTGAAGGGCCACTAACCACAACATCAAACGAAATGGAACTTGCACGTGTTTCAGTGAAGATTCCACCGATCTGGAAAAGAATATTAAGGTATGATTTCTTCAAATTGAAGCTCAATTTACCATGTTAAATATAAAAAGTGAAACAACAAAATTTAACCATGTGATTGCCTTGTTAGAAGCGGATGTCGTGGAATTAATTTCAGACTTTTTGACTCGACCATTATCTACCACACCATTCACAGATTTTAAAACTAGACTTATTCAGGAATTTGAAGAGTCAGAAAATAGGAAAGTGACAAAACTATTAACAGAGGTAGAACTAGGCGACAAAAGGCCGACTCAATTCTTGCGAGAGATGCGAACTTTAGCTGGTATGCAGGTTAAAGACGACTTCTTAAAAACTATATTTATGCAGCGCCTTCCTGTTACTGCACGATCCATATTAACAACGAGCAAAATTGATCTTGGCACCATAGCCACTATGGCTGATAAAATTATTGAATTTTCCCCACCAGGATCAAATATATGTGCTCAAAACATGCAGTCACCATCATCCGTCGTTATCAGTAAAATGAACGATACCGGTAATGATCATATTTCAAGACTGGAAGCACTGGTCACGGAATTGACGTTGACCATCAATGAGATAAAAACATTGTCACACTCTTCAAGGAATAGCTCATTTTCATCACTATCCTCACGAAGCAGATCACAGAGATAGGTCAAGGTCAGGCCAGCGTTTTAACCTTCATGGAAGACTATGTTGGCATCACTTTAAATATGACCATAGAGCAAAGAAATGTCAGAGTCATGCATCACCAACCTCCAAGCATTCTACAAAGCAGTCAACTGTGGCAGCCAAACTCAAACCCTCCACACTAGCGGTGGCAAGTGATGGAAGCCACTCTTCTCGCCGTCTAGTTTTTACAGACAGAAACAGTGGGTGCAGATACTTAGTCGACACCGGAGCCAACATATCAGTGATTCCCCGTCAGATAGTGATCGTTGCAAGAAAGCAGAACGTAAACTTTACGCAGCAAACGGCACCTGTATAAATACTTATGGAGAGCGCTTATTAGGACTCAACCTTGGTCTATGGCAAAATTTTACCTGGAACTTTGTGGTTGCAGACGTACAATCCCCAATCATTGGAGCAGACTTCATTCACCATTACAATCTTTTAGTAGATCTAAAGAATAGGCGACTTATTGATTCCATGACCTCAGCAACAACATTTGGCACAATTATTCAGGCATCAGGCATAAAATCAGTTCGAGTTATGCCACCAGACCATAAACATGCCGACATTCTAAAAAGATTTCCCAACTTACCTCATGAAAACATTCATTTCAATATTCAAGATTCAACCGTTTGTCATACCATTATCACTGAGGGACATCCGGTAGCGACACGAGCACAGTGATTACCTCCAGACAAACTGAGGACAGCCAAAGCAGAGTTCCAGCAGACGATTAACATGAGAATCTGCCAACCGTCAAAGGGTGCTTGGGCAAGTCCCCTCCATTGAGTACCAAAGAAAGATTGTTCCTGGAGGCCTTGTGGAGACTACCGAGCTCTCAACATCACCAAGCCAGACAGATACCCTATACCTAATCTTCAAGATTTCAACAGCCAATTGGATGGGAAACGAATATTTTCAAAGATAGATCTCACCAGAGCCTATCACCATATACCTGTACATCCAGATGATATAGCCAAAACAGCAGTGATAACTCCAGTTGGGTTGTTTGAATTTTTACGTCTTCCATTCGGACTTAGAAATGCAGCCCAGACTTTCCAACGATACATCGACACTATACTGAGAGACTTTGAGTTCGTCTACTGCTACATAGATGACATCCAATAGCATCACAAGATGAAGTGGAGCACAAGAAACACCTTAATTTGCTATTTGAGCGCTTGAGTAAGTTCAACATTAGAATTAACTTGAGCAAATGTATTTTCAGTTCCATAGAAGTACCATTCTTGGGATATGTGATATCTGAAAAAGGAATCAGTCCACTACCTGAACAAGTACACATCATTGTCAACTATCCGCTACCTGCTACAATTAAGGAACTGCGTAGATTTCTTGGCCTCATTAACTTTTATAGAAGAGCACTCCCAGACTCCGCGAGCAAACAAGCCGAACTTTGTAAGCTTCTCCATGGTGCCAAGAAGAATGATAACAGAAAGATTGAGTGGACCCAAAGTCTCTGACAGGCTATTGATCTCCTAAAAGACAGCCTAGCAAACTCAGCACTTCTGGCTCATCCATCCTCAAATTTACCGCTGATTTTGATGGTTGATGCATCAGACTTTGCCATCGGTGCATCCCTACAACAAATCAAAGGCGATAACTTACAACCATTAGCTTTCTTCTCCAGGAAACTTACAAGTGCAGAGAAGAACTACTCAACCTATGACAGAGAACTCCTAGCAGCCTATTCAGCTGTGAAGCACTTTCAGTATATGCTAGAAGGACGTAACTTTCCTATCTATACTGATCACAAACCACTCACCTTCATGTTCAAACAATGTCCATTGAAATTGTCTCCACGTCAGATCCGGCAAATTAGTCTGATTGGACAATTCACTACAGACATACGTTATACTGCTGGAAAAGAAAATGTTGCAGCTGATGCTTGTTCATAAATTGCTTTATTCACTATTCCTACAGCTATTACAATGGAACAAATTGCAGAGAATCAATAATGTGACGAAGAGCTCACATACCTTAAGGATTCAATGTCACTTACACTTCAGACAATAATATTACCAAATGGTAAAGAACTTAATTGTGACATGTCCGAAGGTATGGTTCGACCATATATAACTCACCAACTTTGACAAACAATTTTCAACACAATGCACAATCTAGCACACCCTTGTATTCAAGCTACTATCAATTTAGTCAGAAAACGCTTCATTTGGTCATCACTAAAGAAGGACCTGAAGAACTGGGCATCAACATGTATACTGTGCCAACGAAGCAAAGTCTGGAAGCACACCAACAGTGCAGTAGGACGATATCCAGAAACTACCTCTAGATTCAATCATATTAATGTTGACATCGTGGGACCCTTACCTCCATCACAAGGATATCGCTATTTACTAACAATTATTGATCGTTTCTCAAGGTGGCCGGAAGCACTTCCACTAGTGGATATTACAGCAGAAACAGTTTTGTTTGCCATAATGTCAACATGGATATCTCATTTTGGAGTGCCATAAATAATAACCACCGACCGAGGAAGACAATTCGAATCTCAATTGTTCAAATGTCTAACCAGTGTACTAGGCATTGTCCATATCAAAACTATAGCATATCATCTTCAAGCAAATGGGAAAATTGAGCGCTGGCATCATCAGTTAAAGACGACTTTAAAAGCACAGATGTCTGACGATTGGGTTTTGAAGCTGCCTTTAGTCTTGTTAGGTCTTCCTCGTACGTCATTCCACAAGTTGATACCACACCAGCAGAAATGACCTATGGTTCAGCAATCCGATTACCAGGAGAATTCCTCAATGAAGAAAAATTAGTAATTGACATTCCAGCCTTTGTACTCAAATTGAAAGAACAGATGAGGAACCTAAAGCCAGTTCCCATTGAACATCATGACAGCAAAAAGATATTCATTCACCCAGAACTCATGACAAGCAAATTTGTTTTCATTCGGCACGATGCAGTTAGAACCCCTCTTCAGCCAACATATAATGGACCATATCAAGTTCTATCTCACAATTACAAACACTTCGAAGTAGAGACATCAAGTGGAAGACAAACAATTAGCATCGACAGATTAAAACCTGCTTTCATTCTAAAAGAATATTCTTCTCACAACGTGGAAAACACATCAGAAGGATCCACATTGGATATTCCCTCATCTTCTCCATCTAGCAATCAACTCTGTGCACCTTTACCACAAACTACCAGATCAGGTCGACAGGTCACCTTCCCTCAAAAATACATGGACGCTGTCACTGCGGAGGGAGTATGTGGCGGTTCCTAGTGGAGAATCCCAGAAACTTTCAAGTGCAGTTCATGTTCTTTGTTTAACATCTTAGTTTTATTTTCTATGTTGCTATTCTTTGTTTTTCTTTGTTGGAATCAATAAATGGTTTGGTAACACGCTCAACAATAGGTTATTTAATAAACCGCATATAAAAAACCATAAAAGCCTACAACCTTATGTTTAATTACTTGCTAATTAATTGACTATCCCAAGGGTGGATACAAGCAAAATGTACAAGTCCTGCCAGCCCTCCTGTTTGGCATGTTCTTGGCACTACAGTTTATGGAATGCAACCTCTATTATAAAGGAGCATTATTTATTGTCTGCTCCTAAAAGGAAGAAAAAAAAATTATGCAACACATGGTTTATTGTTTATTATCCACTGTAGAAATTACAATGTAATTCATAGCATCGTCAGAATACATATGGTTAAACATAATTACATATAAAGAACCTTTACAAAGATAGTTATATGTGTATATATATATATATATATATATATATACATAGTCAAGTTTCTGTGTTACACTCTTATCACAGCTTTACAGTTTCTACCGACTAACATGTATTTATAATCTTACAGCTCTAGCTTATGCCATATTTAGAAATTCTTCTATTGAGTAAAAACTCTCATCTATGCAATACTTTTTTGGTTCTACTTTAAATTTATGAAGACATTTTATTCCTTTTATATTTTGTAAAGTTTGTTACATAGCAAACCTGCAGCTACTTGGTGTTGTAAATTTCTAGTCTATGGGAATTTATGGGAAATCTGTGTTACCCCTAGTGTTGTATTCATGAATCTGGTTGTTCGTTTTACTGCTGTTTTCTGTTCTTTTTGTTTGTTTGTTTAATTATTTGCTTGTTTGTTTGTTTGTTTGTTTGCTCATTTGGTTGGCTGGCTGGCTGGCTGGCTGGTTGGCTGGCTGGCTGGTTCGTTGGCTGGCTGGCTGGCTGGCTGGTTCGTTGGCTGGCTGGCTGGTTCGTTGGCTGGCTGGCTGGCTGGCTGGCTGGCTGGTTCGTTGGCTGGCTGGCTGGCTGGCTGGCTGGTTCATTGGCTGGCTGGCTGGTTCGTTGGCTGGCTGGCTGGCTGGCTGGCTGGCTGGCTGGCTCGTTGGCTGGCTGGCTGGCTGGCTGGTTGGCTGGTTGGCTGGCTGGCTGGCTGGTTGGCTGGCTGGCTGGTTCGTTGGTTGGCTGGCTGGCTGGCTGGCTGGCTGGCTGGTTCGTTGACTGGCTGGTTCGCTGGCTGGCTGGTTGGTTATTTATCTGTCTGCCTGTCTGTGTCTGTCACTCTGTCTATCTCTATTTCTCTCTATCTCCCTTTCTCTCTATCTATTTACTATCTATTTATTTTTACTAAGCTGTGCGTGTGAATGAGACTGGGCCTTCAGCCCAGATTGTTAGCCAGTCATATTTAAATATACGCAATAAACTTTTCTTACACTATTTGAAACTTTTCTTAAATTAAAAAATTAATAGGGTTAGGATTTTTAGGTGCATATTTCAGATGAATAAAGGAAGGGAAAAGATGCTGTAATAAGGTAAAAACAGGGACAAGAAGGTGCTGGTTTATTCAACTAATTCAAAAATTTCTCTTTCCTCTATTCTAATTTATTGAATAACAAGCAAGTATATCAAATTATCACTCATCAGATGGAAAACACATGAAGTTGTTATACTTTAAGACATTAGTATCTCTACATTTTTAGAAGTAAGCCTGTTTCTGTTAGGAGATAGAATGCCTTTGTAGATGATAAAGCTTCTTTCGACATCCACAGAAGCCAACGGGGCAAATCTTGTATTCACTCGGAATGGCAATTCTACAGATGTGGCAAAATCCTCAATGTCCAGATTCTTCTGAAGACTAAACTCAAGTTTGTCTTTGGTATCCCACTATTTCTCCTTTTCCAAACCTTGTTCTTCTAATTGTTAATAGCTGCAGTCAGGTACTTGTAACTATGGACACAATATAGTTCTGTCTGCGAATTACATATTTTCTCCAGTAACAGAAGTTGCTGTGCCTTGGAAATTGCATCTGCGTCTGCTGGATCCAAAGAAAGCACACACTCTAATTTTGTCAAAATTCTCAAACAACATAGCAGCACACTCCATCCAGGATCCCCAGCAAGTAATGACCGGGAAATTTGGAAGGGGCAGGCCAGTAGACCACAACATGATTCGGAGCTTTCAGCAGAATCTTCTCCAGGGCAAAGATGAACTGATTTGCGATGTCATATTTGTTCCTTATGTATTCACAAACCCTGTGAAGGGCATGAACCAAGCATGTCACATGCTTCAACTTAGGAAATAAAGGCTTCAATTGCTAAACAGGTGAAACCATACATGGAGCCTAGTCCGTAACCACAAGAAGTTTTTCAAACTCAATACCAGCAGGCCAGAGTTTTTGACAAAAGTCCATAATTGATTGCATTACTGTACCAGCATTGGCTTTCTGCAGCTCGTACATTTTTAACAACATGGGCTTAACTTTCTCCCCTGCTAAGGGAAAAACTAAAATGTTTAAAACATATTGTTCCATTGAGTCTATGGTTTCATCCACAATGATTCCCACATCGCAATCAGACACTTTCTCCTTGATCCTTCGTAGGGTTTCTTGATAAACAGGCTCCATGTAGTTTTTTCTTAAAGTACTCTCATTCAGCATTGACATCTTTGTGTATTTTTCAAGAAATCCCTTGAAGGCTGAATGGTTCACCTTATCAAGAGGAATTCATGCTTGTGTAACAGCTGCACACAACTCAATGTTGATTTTCTTAACATTTTGGCTTTTTGAAGAACTCTGTTGAAATGCATCTCATAATAGAGGCTGCTGCAATTTGTTTGCATGAAAAGTCTTGTTCATTTGATAGAGCTGGAAATGTGCTGTTTGATGCAATCTTGCTGGTGTTTTTCATCTAATGAAATTCCTAAATCGCAAATAGTACATCGAATAACAGTTCCATCTGTGTCTATGAAATCTTGTTTGAATTCCTGAGCCAGAACAGTAAGTCAAGCACTGGACACCTTTAGCACAGTAAAATCTAGTAATACACTCGTTTAGTATGTAACAAAGGACTAACACCAGTTCAATTGCTAATTCAATGTGACTGTTACATAACACATTCACTTGCTGTCCACACTCTTAAATAACACCACAACAATTACTACAATGTTCTCATTCATGCTGGAACTGCAGTCTCAGCAATTTCTAGTAGCTTCAAGCAGAACCCAGAGTCAATTCTTGGAACTGCGTGTGTACAGTTACTGCTGTCTCTGCGTGGTCTTGGAATCCACTGGAACAGATGATGTCTGTCACAGTAGCAAACACATTCACGAACAGTAGGCTACTGATTCTGGTAAAATTAAAAGGATAGAATGATATACAATGACAATGAGTAATTGTCAGTTGCATTATTGTGGGCTGCTTTATAGCGGTAAAGCAAGAGAAAGAGGATTTGTTGTACACAATTATTTTCCATTGTTGTAGGTCTGCTTGCAACTTCCACGCAGTGTGTAGTGAAAGAGTTAGGGTTACTCTTTATATGTTCACAGCAAGCTGAGGAGATGTTAATTAAAGGTTAAATATTGTATATTGATTAAAATCATATAGAGTAAAATGGAAGGAAACTTAAAAGAAAAAAAGGGGGGAAAAGGGGATTATGGGCATGGTTGGGGGAAAAAGGGATAAAGGTACCCAGAAAGGAAAAAAGGTGCACGGAAAAATGCCTCTTTTGACAACTTGAAATAAAACTTTACAGTGTGGTATTTTTCCAGAGAGCTTAAATTTACCCTAAGAAAAAAGGGTCACACCTAAAAACCCTAACCCTGTTAATAAGAAAACACCCATGCAGTTACGTGTGTGCTGCCACTCTTTGATCTACCTATTCCACTGTTTTCTTGTTTTACCCAACAGCTGTCCTGTGGTTTTGGTATCTTTTATGAACATTTTGGTACAGGCTATTTTTCTCCAATTTAATCCATTCCTGATTTATTAGCTCCTTCCTCCACATATTGGTCCCATTACATTTAGATATACATGTCCAATATCTTCATTACTGCCACAAATGGGACACTGATTCCATAGGATTCCCTTTCTTATTTTGTTTTATCTCCATGCAACTGCTCTTACCCATACAATAGACTCTCTTAGTTACTTATTTTATTCATCTCCATATGTTTCCCTTTCACAAGTGTTCTTCATTGAAGTATAAAATACTACAGATGCTTTTCTATTAATTCACTAAACAGTATTCTCAATTCTTCTCCTTGATACTTTCCAAAATCCAGTGTGATTGTTTTTCCTTCTCCAAATTTCTTGTAATCCATGATCTCTAAATTATTTTGAAGATTATTAACCCATCCAGAATTTCTTAAGCTCTTTTCTTGATATTCTAAACATTACCATAGTGCATCACTTCCTTATAAATTCAAGATCCTAAACCAATATTTAAGAACCTTTCTATAACCAAGCCTATCCTTGACATACTTCCCTGTTCAGTTTGTGCTACTTCCTTCACAGTTGCTCCTGGTGCACCTGTAATTGCTCCACTCTCAGGTCCCAACTTGATGTAAACACAAGCTGTCAACAACTAACCTGTGGTACGCTGAAATCTAAGCATACCATAAAATATATCAAATATTGGCAGTTATCTGTGAGTTTTCAAGACATATAAAAACCCTGGTTAAAAACTACTTGAATGTAATGTGATAGCAGTGCTATTCCTAAAAACCCTGAGTAAATATCATTCTGCTGCATCATAAACACAAGACATGAGTCCACATGGCATTTGTTAGTGTTAGTCGTAGCTGATATGAACACCAGGTTATCACGGAGGGATAAAAGATGTGGATCTAAGGCTGGATGGAGTATACATGTATGTCATATCTATGATTTCCTCTCCTCCACCCAAACCCGCCCAGGGGGTGGTGGATTTTTGTCAGATACTTTAGCATGGCTTCCTTTGGAAGGGAGATAAAGCTATTGGTCCCTTCTTGTACACTTATGGCATGTAAAAGAACCTCAAGCCTAATAAAGAGGCCTCTGTGGAAAATTCAATGATTTTTTCATGCCCAATTTAAAGTGGGATGCTGTGAACCATAGTGGTTAAAGAGCATCCATAAATAAAAACTAAATTCAATTTCCTCCACCTGGTGCCCATACCTCAGTACGGTAAGAAATTTTGGATTCAATTACCCATTATAAAATTTTTCTAGCCAGTTGATATTTGTATTAGGTATTCCTGCCTTTGTAATCTCTAACAGCTGATATGGCTGATTTTCTTTGATCAATGATAATTTAATTTGTTTCTCCCATGCTGTCCTGTTTTCTTTACCCCCCTCCGTATTCTCCTGATTAGTCTTCAACCTCGCTTTCTCCCTCTTCCCTGCCAGGTCATGCATTGTTTTCATCTCTCTTCTCTCTTGTGATAGCTGCTGCACCATGTGACATCTCTTTTTGAAAATCATCCTCTTGCACATGTGATATAGCTTTTGACTGCTTCATTCCTTTTGTTGTTCAGATCGACCCTTCATCTGCCCAGTGTCGCCTACTTTGCCACTATAGCTGAAATTCCTAATTAATATATATTTCTTGATGCAGTTCCATGTCCCTCAGATTATTTCCTGTGTATTAATTACTCAGTTGTTTACCCATAGCCTTAAGTTATGAATGTTTGCTTTCCTTATTATTTGGACCAATCTCATCCTAAGGGTTCCTTGAACCATTGATAAATCTCTGTTGATGAAAGCTTTTGTCCATTTTATGGGTTTTATCTTTTACAAATTTCATATAGCATATTTAAAGATGTACGTCTGTCAACTGTTATTCTACTTCCTATATTTCCTCTAACTCTGAAAGCTTCTCCAATCTGCCAGTCTTTCTGCTCCATTCCCCATTTGCTTTTCAAGATCTCTCTTAACCCTTGTATAGGCATATTCCTCTTCTTTCCTCCATTCCCAAGATCACCAAGTTGCACCTGTGACACTTTCCACTCTTTGCTTGATAGTCCAAATCTCAGTTGTTACTTCCAAGATTTCCTTTGTTATTTGCAGCTTCAGTTCAATTATTTCCTGTTCAACCATTTCAATTTTCTTTCCCAGTCTCTTCCCTGTACCACCATTCTTGACGTGATCTGTTGCATGCTTCTTTGTGCTGCCTTAGGTCCATAGTTGACTTCAATTCTGTCGATAATTAATAATCTACCAACCAAAACTAGCAAAAGAAATATGTTCACCATTTCTTGTGCTCTAGTTCTATTTTTGAATTTATTAAATGATGTTCTATTACAAGACCCAATGTTTCTTCTGTATCCTTCAATGATTATTTCCATTGTGCCTTGTCTTTATTCTTTAACACTCAAGAATTTGCCCACCACACATCTACTCTCCTCCACTGCTGGCTTAGCACACTTTATTTTAAATTTAAGACACCAGACCGAAGGCTTTGCTTGTCTTAACGAAGAGCTATATATATTTTCATTTTATTGATCTGAATGTTCTGTGCTTTAAGGTTCTGGATGCTTTACCACCAATTCTTTTAGGGTTTTTAATTTTGCTTTTGAAATTTTTTTTTTTTTTTTTTTTTTTTTTTTTTTTTTTTTTTTTTTTTTTTTTCTTTTCATTTTGACACATACTGAAAAGATTTTTCATCCATGTAACGACTATTATGCAACAAGAGAGAGTATTTACTGCAAATTAAAAAATAAAGTATCAGCTCTCTGTTACTTGGTTCCCATTTTATATTAAGTAATTTAAATTTACATTTCAGTTTGTTGGGGACAGCAAAATGAAGCATAATAATACTTAAGAAAACTGTAACTGGATTTGACAACCAAATTTTGTTATGTTCTGGTGAATTCCTGTGAATATGTTTTGGAAGTTTTTGTCTCCATCATCAACTGTGGTATACTGATCAGTTCATAGCATCACAGTAGGTGTCTGTCTGGGTGCCTCAGTTGGTAGGTTTGTTGACCTACTGATCCCACGGTCGCGGGCTCAAATCTGGCCCAGACTGATGGTTTTTAAATGTACTTAAAAATGGCAGACAGCTTGATGCGAAATGTTGTTTGGTGGTTCACGTTGTGTCGCCCTTTGATGTGGTTCGCTCAGTCGGTAGAGTTCAGTATGAGATCTCTTTCATCCCGGGTATGCGTAAGTAAGTTATAGATTACCCCAGAAAAACTTTTGTATATTGTTTATTACTTCTCATACACTTTCGGGAGTTATGCCGACTTTCTATACGCAGAGGAATCACACTCACGTGTGTACACCACAACGTGCAGCACCAGTCTGGGGTGAGTAGTGACGCTTTTCTGGCATCCCCACGCTAAGAAAACGTTCTCTCTGATTTTAAATTTTATGACGTCATCCAAAAGAAAGCCTCGTATCCAAAATGCTATTTCATTCCTTTTCCCAATTTAGAAATGTCCCTTTCTATTATAACATGTTCTTTTTTGAATTCTGAATATGTAGTTACCTTTTTATGATTAAAGGATGTTTTCTTTATATTTTATTAAATATATCGCGCGACTTTTAAGGTTGGCAGACCTGAATTTCAAACGTGAATTTAAACTATGTAGTATGACGTCATGACTCGTTAATTTCAAACCAATAATGCGTTTATCCTACAAATTTAACAACTATTATTTACTCATATCTTGCTCACCTTACAACACTTCCTACTCTATTATCTACATATGTTATTACTCAACACTTATCCCAAATCTCACATCTGGCAATTAAATTAAAACGTGTCTTTATCAAGCCCATTCGATTTGAAATCTAAATTTCGGTATCAAATGCCCCCATTTATGTTATTTTATTATTTCATAATAAAATAATGTAAATGTCTTGCCCGAAAGAAAAATTAAAAATTACTCCTGTATTTTGAATAATCGGCAACACTCCCATTATATAGAATTTTCAATTACACTGTTTTGAAATTGGTTATTAACATATTTTCTCATTAATCTTTTTAACATGACAAACAATTGTACACTTGACTAAACATTAATCCTTAAATACTAATTACAATATGTTATGGTTTCTTCTGTGAAGCTTTTATATAAAGGTTAAATTTCAAGAGTCTTTCTTTATACTTCCTTCTTTTAGTTCATGTTTACTCACTTCGCTCTCACTATCACTTGCACTGTGAATTTTCACTTTTGTTATTGTAACACATATCTGTACTAGATCCTTTAAGCACTAAAATGTACATATATTTATATAAATCCATTACACTCTTCAGACAAGTTCTTTCTTTGTCTTGCTGTGATAACTATCTATTCATCTAAATATTTTAACAAATGTTTACAAAGTAAATATTCTGTTTTCTCTCTATGCGGAGATGAACATTTTAACAATCTTTCTGAAGCTGTTATTGTGAGCTCTATACAATATATTCTTAAGCTCTTTGTAGTATATAGCAATTCACATTCTGCATTTTTCATGAATATGTAAGTACCTGACCAATATATGGTTTTCAAGTAAGCTAACATTTAAATTTTATCTCAAAGCTGATTGGGCGCCAATAGACAAATGACACTTCGAATTTTTTTACATGAAATCAAGGTTCCAAGGTACCACACGGTTTCTTGTATGGTCGAAGGAGTTGTTTATGCCATCTTCCCAGACATTTTTCATTTTTAACATCTTTTAATTCATAGGTATGATAACCAAATTTGGATATAAAATCTGCAGGACCTTTATATAACAATTCCATCCTTTTGTTCCTACCTCGCAACGCACTTGATAACTTATGGTCTTTAACTAGTACCCAATCGCCTATCTTAGGTTCCCATTTATGTTTTCTACTCTTTTTCTTTAATTTTCGCTTCTCTGCCTTTTTCTTGATTCGTTCAAAAGCAATTTTTGCTCTTTCTTCTTCACTTAACTGAATGTCATTAATTTTCAGTATTTTTGGTACCCCGATCAATATTGGTTCTGGTTCAATTCCTAACATTAATTTTATTGGTGCAAACCCAGTAGTTACATTAATGGTGTGATTAATAATCTTTTCTATCAATGGACAATATTTCACCCAATCCTTGTGATTATGATGTGTAAGTACACGTAAATAAATTCCTATATCTCGGAGGACACGTTCTGTTGGATTCCCTGATGGAAAGTATGAGGAACAATGATTTAGTTTTCTCGCGTCTAATGTCAACCTAATCTTTCCATTGGCCTTATTTACAATACATAGGGGATTCACAAATTCTGAATTCGAAATCTCAATAACCTCATCTTCTAACATTGACTTTATAACTGCATCTACCTCTTCTCTTATTGTACTAGGGATAGCTCTCGCTTTATGTGTAAAAGGTTTGAGGGGTATCATCTCAAACGAATGAGTATAAATATTACATTTACCAGGTTTCTCAGAGAATACTTCTTTATTTCGGATTAATATCTTAAACAGTTTATCCCTCTGTTGTTCATTTAGTTGATCAGCCTGAGTTAACTTTTCCCGCAATAATTCTTCTAAGTCTTCACTACTCTCCCTATCATAGTACCTAGTTGCGTCAGAAAACCTCAAATTGTCTATGAAATCATTTTTATCCCATTCTACATTTTCCTTATTATCTACACTGTACTCTTTGACATTTACTTCAGTTAATTCCATAGCTCCTACTTTAACATATTCTACAAAGAATGTATCCCCTTGGATTTCTTCTTCCTCTTTTTCTCGTACAATTGTTTCTGAACTACTATCTTCCACAAATGGCACTATAATGGTCTCATCTTCAACTTTCATTTCTACAATCATGTTTTTAAAATTCACCACAGCTTCCCAGGCATAAAGACAATCACAACCTATTATAATATCTGTCACAAGTCTTCCTACAATCAGAAATAAAATTCCAAGTATTCTCCCATTTATTTCAATATTTATCATTGCTTGAAATTTTACTCTCTCTTTTCGTTTTCCCACAGCTAGCGAGCAGTATATCCCATTAACTGGTAAAGACATTACTTTAAAACCACTACTTTGTAAATTATCATAAAAATTTTGTGAGCATACTGTACTATTTGATCCCGTATCTATAATTGCATTGTATTGTTTTCCATTTACTCCAATTTTGATTTTAGGTGGATCTCCTACTTTTTCGTTTTCGTCGATTCTATTTTCCCATTCTCTTTTCTTTTGTATCATCATTTGCCTTCCAGGACTATTTATTTCCGAGTACTTATCACAATCATTACTAGGATACCCAGTTCTCACTGAAGGCGCATTTGACCGGGTCTGGCGTTTCCCTGATTTTTAGGTATGGCTCCTGTACTATTTCCCGAATTGTTACTTCTGTTCTCCTGCATTAAATCGGGGTTACTTCCTACCATGTTTTTGACCGTGTTAATGGCCTCAACCATTTCCGCATTTTCGAGGGAATTTCGTCCATTAGAATACCTTTCTCCCTGTCTTGGTGACCTCGGTCTAAACTCATTATCTCCGTTTGTCCAATACCCATCATTTGAATTTCTACTATGTCCAAAATAACGTCCCCGTCTACCTCGATCAAATCTATTTGTATTCATATAATTCACCCTTATATTTCTTCCCCTTAGATTACCATTTCTATTTTGGTGATGCCCTTCCTGGTTATATCTACCTTGATTTTCCCACCGGAATGATTCCATCCTTGGTACTGGTCCTTTATATCTTTCCCTAATCTCACTTCTATTCTGATAATACTGTGCCCCTTGCCCGAAAGAATTTACAGTTTCTTTTTCTTCATATTTATTTCCAAATGCGTGTTTTGGCTTATTGACTTCTAAGGCTGATAATAATTCGATCATAGCGGCAATGCTACCGGGTCGGGCTATGATTAGGTAGTGTTGAAGCGTTTCCGGAAAATGTGGAGTAACTATATTTATTAGATCTTTTTCATCCATGGGAGGATCCAACATCTTCGATTTTCTCGCTATTCTCATAAAATAGTTGACCATCAATTCCTCCGATCTAGGATTAAACTTTCCATTGCTTAATTCGACTCTAATATTAGCCTGCCTACTAGCCCCCCAATATCTGGTTAAAAAGATGTTCCTAAAGGTTCCGTAATCATTATTGTTACCCATAGAAAGGCCTAGCCAATTGGCAGCATTACCCTTTAGGCATTTTCTTACTATCACCATCTTGTACTCCTCCGGTATGTGTTTCACCGTGAAGTACTCTTGTAACCCTTCTATAAAGGCTTTAGGATCATCTGAATCTTCATTTTCAAAAACTGGAGGTGTCATTTCATTTAAGACATGGTTAGGCCATTGTAAATTTGAATTGTCACTTGTCCCTGAACTATTTCTGGGATCAGAATGGGAATTACTGTTACCTCTATTTTGCATCGAAATGTCAGCTGATACACCTGGTATTGCCTCGTTTCTTGCAGCTTCATTATTAAGATTGTTGTGATTACATGCATTTTCATTTAATTTCAAATTTTCTAAGGCCTCTTTTACCTGAGTAATTTCTGTTACTACCCCTTTTATTTGGTCTGTAACATCCTCCAAATTTCTAGCCTGCCTTTCACTTTCTACATCAGATCTTTCCATTCTAACTTTACACCCCTGTAGCTCTTCTCTAATTTCTTCCCTGTCTTTATCTAACCTTTGTACTACCTCTTCCCTTTGTTTGTCTAATTTATATGTTACTCTTTCCCTTTCTTTATCTAATTTTTCACTAACTTGTTGACCTAATTTCTTTTCAGAATTCTTTACTTCTTGCCTTATTGTCTCTAATTCTCCCTTAACCTGTTCTCTATTTTCTTTGACTTCACTACTAACTTTATTAATTTCCTCCCTAACTTCTTCCCTAAAGGTTTCTAAAGCTCTCTTCTGATTTTCCAATTGCATTCCCAATTCCTGTTGTCCCTTCTCTAATTTCTGTCCTAACTCTGTTCTTAATTCTTTACTAGTTTCATCTATCTTTTCCATTATCTTTTGAAACATATTCTCTATTCCTGACATAATCGCTGGCCTTTCTGAATTACTACTAAACATTTCTGAGCTACCTCTAGGTGTTTCTCTAACGTTCTGATCTTCTACTTCTTGGCATATTCTGCTACCGATTATATTTTGATTATATTCTTCCATCCTAACTACACTTTTCTCAATTTCCGGACTCTCAAAACCTAGAAAATCGCTATCACTGTCTTCCATTTCTAAGCTATTTACATGTGTTTTTCTACTCACCAATATTTCACAATTTTCGCTATTACGATTTTTTTTTTTTTTTTTTTTTTATTTATTTTAACTGCACTTAAACTTGTTCACTACACGTTTCACAGATGTTGACACGCTGGGCACCTTCTTGTTTGCTGGTTCTATGCTGGCTTGGTCGTCTTGGGGTTGGTCTATTCTCTCGATGCCCCACGTTGGGCGCCATTTGATGCGAAATGTTGTTTGGTGGTTCACGTTGTGTCGCCCTTTGATGTGGTTCGCTCAGTCGGTAGAGTTCAGTATGAGATCTCTTTCATCCCGGGTATGCGTAAGTAAGTTATAGATTACCCCAGAAAAACTTTTGTATATTGTTTATTACTTCTCATACACTTTCGGGAGTTATGCCGACTTTCTATACGCAGAGGAATCGCACTCACGTGTGTACACCACAATGTGCAGCACCAGTCTGGGGTGAGTAGTGACGCTTTTCTGGCGTCCCCACGCTAAGAAAACGTTCTCTCTGATTTTAAATTTTATGACGTCATCCAAAAGAAAGCCTCGTATCCAAAATGCTATTTCATTCCTTTTCCCAATTTAGAAATGTCCCTTTCTATTATAACATGTTCTTTTTTGAATTCCGAATATGTAGTTACCTTTTTATGATTAAAGGATGTCTTCTTTATATTTTATTAAATATATCGCGCGACTTTTAAGGTTGGCAGACCTGAATTTCAAACGTGAATTTAAACTATGTAGTATGACGTCATGACTCGTTAATTTCAAACCAATAATGTGTTTATCCTACAAATTTAACGACTATTATTTACTCATATCTTGCTCACCTTACAACACTTCCTACTCTATTATCTACATATGTTATTACTCAACACTTATCGCAAATCTCACATCTGGCAATTAAATTAAAACGTGTCTTTATCAAGCCCATTCGATTTGAAATCTAAATTTCGGTATCAAGCTCCATGTCAGTACATTTACTGGCATGTAAAAGAACTCCTGCAAGATGAAATTCCCGCACACTGGCAACACTGATGTGATCCTGACAATTGACAGCGTCATTAAACAACAAAATAATAATAACAATAACAACCATAACTGCAACAATAACAACACCACCAACACCAACAACAACACGAACACCACCAACAACACCATCAACACCAACACCACCAACAACTACAGCAACTACACCAATACCAACACCATTACCAACTACACCAACAACAGCAACTCCAACTACACCAACAACACCACCACCACCAACACCACCACCACCAACACCACCACACCAACTACACCACCACACCAACTACAGCACCACACCAACTACACCAACACCAGCTACACCAACACCAACTACACCAACAACAACACCACCAACACCACCACACCACCACACCACCAACACCACCACACCAACTACAGCACCACATCAACTACAGCACCACACCAACTACACCAACACCAACTACACCAACACACCAACTACACCAACACCAGCCACACCAACACAAACACCAACACCTACACCAACAACACCAACAACTACACCACCACCAACAACAACACCACCAACACCAACTACACCAACACCAACTACACCAACAACACCTACACCAACAACACCAACTACACCACCACCAACTACACCAACAACACCTACACCAACAACACCAACTACACCACCACCAACACCACCACCAACACCAACTACACCACCATCAACAACACCACCAATACCTACACCAATGCCAACTACACCAACACCAACAGTAACAATAATCACTGTAGGTGTCACAGTTGGGTAAATGCACTTGTAGATGGCAGTGTTGTCACTCAGAAAACTGAAATTCATTTTTTAGTTCCTGTCTTTCTGTTACCAGTTGTTTTTCCTGAACTGTTGACTCAGTTGGATTGTGAATAATTTTGTTTAATTTTTCTGATTTTTTACATTGTGATTTGTTTCCCAGAAATCCTATTGCAGGTTTTTTTTATTTCTTTATACTTTGCTGTTGTTTTATTTTTCCAGTATAACCTTTTTCACAGTCTCTGCAGTTTATCTCAATATGGCAAGGAGTTTTTGACCAGGAATTTGATCCTTTGTGTTTGCCCTAATAAGATTTTGTAATGCTGTGCTTGTTGATCAGTACCAAAGCTATATTAAATTTTTCAAAAATGTTTTGAAATTTATGTGCCCAGAGGTGGAATGTGATGAGAATGGTTTTAATGTGTCCTCCTTTCTGCAGTGTGGATTGTCTTGTGACTTTCTGATTGGTAAACTTCTGAATCTTTCTATTAATGAAATCTTTCTCAAAGCCATTCTTGCATCCTATTACTGGAATGTTTCAACATTTGTTTGTGTAGTCTGTTTCCCATAGATATACATATATTTACCAGCCTGAAAACAAGCTATTAAATATAGCGTGTTTGTATGCTCTTGGATTAAAAATGGTTTTCCTGATGTAATTTTTTGCCAGTGTGTTTTCTAAAGATGTTAAATTCCAATTACACAACTGTGACATCTGTAACCATGTTAGGAAAGTCATCAGTGGATCACAGTTGATGATGGAGACAATATGCTTGAGGTAATTTACCTTAAAATAGTGAAGCTTGAGTGTTGGATCCGTTCATTGTTTTGTTAAGCAATAGTTTAAAATCCTACACTTTGCTGTTAAAGTGCTTGGCACTTATCACATACTATTTTACTCTTTTGGTTGGCACTAAAAGCGTTAAATGGATGTGCACAACTGATTAATATTTGCAGGTGCTACTTGAAATTGGGAAAATGTATAGAATGGCTGCTATGCTGACACTGCTGTCACAGAAAATTCTAACATTATGTAGCACAATGTTGTTGCCCAGCCAGCAATCATAGTGAGCTGCCTTATGTTTGGTTCAAATTTAATTTGAGTCAAGCTTTTGCCTGGGATTTTAATTTAGGATTTTGCGTGAGGCTTAGGATGAAAACAGGTTGGAAGATGAATATGGGATGGAAAGGAACTATTGCAGGAAATAGAACTGTGAATACTTTTTGCAGATAAGATTGATATGTTTTAGAAAAGTATGTTTCTGTTTTTAGTTATTTTCTAGAAAAAAGTGTATTTCAGCTGTAGTTTGGCAGCACCACTTATTACCACCTGATCAGTACCACCTTAGTTCCATATAGTTGACATTCATTAAACAAATTCAGACACTTGTTTCCCAGTTGCTCTCGCAGATATCATTTAGTTTTGTATGGACCCCAGGCCATGTGGGTATTACTGGCAATGAGGAGGCAGATGTGGCTGCTATATTTGCATGCCATTTGCCAGAGTTATCCATACAGACACTGTCTCCTGGGGACATGCAGCAGTACTTCCATTGCCATCTATTTTTTTTTTTTTTTTTTTTTTTTTTTTTTTTTTTTTTTTTTTTTTTTGTTTGGTAGCAGTCTTGGGAAGTATTAGCTGGCACTCAATTGCGGACAATCAAGGACACTGTAGAAGCCTGGCTGACTTAATGCAAGGACTCTCAGTGGTCGGAAGTTATTTTAACTCACTTGCAAATAGGTCACACACACGCCACTCATGACCATCTTTTGCGTGGTGACCCAGCTCCTGTGTGTCTGACGTGCAACATAAGCCCTTCCATGTCGCATATTCTGCTTGATTGTGATAGGTTTGTGAGCAACAGTCCCTTGGTCTAGGTACTACATTGTGCTCAATTCTAGGCAATGAACCTGTACCTATAACTAAGGTGCTGTGGTTTGTTGCCGAGATTGGTTTCGGGAAGCAAGTTTAGCATGTGTTTTATTCTTCTGTGATTTTTAAGTTTTTAGCATGTGACTTCTTATATCTGTATTTGATCTTATGTTTTAGCATTCACCATGTACTATTTTAATTATTTTCACATTCACTTTTTAATGTTTTATTTTTTTTAGTATTCACCTTTTAATGTTTTCACTGTTTTAACTTTGTTTTTTACTGCTGACAGCTTGAATGTTTAAGGATTCTTATGTTTTGATTTTGGGTTCAAATGATCTCATCAATGGGCCCTTAAACCCCATTCACTCACTCCATATAGCTAATATAATATCAGAGAAGGGAGAGGAAAGACAAAATACTTTTCTAAATTTTCTATTGTGTAGCTTCTTTATTATGTTTGTATAGGGAATCAATGTGAGCTTTACATTAAATAGTAATATGAAATAAAGTGATTAAGTTTTGAAAATTATTTGGAATAAATGTCTAAAAGTATTGGCAGAAATTTGGGTTTTACAGTAAAGAATAAAGGGTGATAGTAGCCTTATTCATTGTTTTGAGACAGTTTTATTGTGCTTCTGATATCCTGACTTGAACAAGATGCTAGCATCATTTTTAAGAGAATGAAACACTAACATACCACATGGAAAGCCTTAGCTGAAGCCTGCCTGTAAATAGTGGGGTAATAGTATTACATCAAATGAGGTTCCACTGCCCTCAACCCTCGTTTATGCCATGCTAGAACACATATCATTCAAATTCCCGATATTGTCATGTTTCACTCAGAAATTAAGTTAAAAGTTTGTCTAAACCATTGGACTTATGATAAAAATGCACAAGTTCTTCATATACAGTTTACAGTACAGCTTGGTACAGTAATCAGAGCTCTATTCCAATCCAGCGATGTCCAACCTTCTCTCTTTGGAGATACTTAATTAGCTGCCTTTCCCCACCTTCTCTTTCAGTCAGAGGGTGTATCATTCTGTGGCATTTAGACTCACAAACAGTCAGTATCTAGTAACAGACACAAACTGGCAATTCCATGACAGTTTCCAAGTTGTAATCTAAATTTTCTAGGAATGTACTCAGAAGGTCTCTTCATTGTGGATCATTTTTGCATAAATGGTAAACAATAAGAGAAAGACTACTAAATAAAAAAATGTGGAACTTGTTAAAACACACCATTTGTGTCAAATACTTCTTTTTTCTTTTGAATGAATAATTTCTGAGATATGCTTTATTTGAATTTGAATTTATTGAGTGCTAAAGCATTTACATTTTGGACTGCCCTTGAACTTGGGCCCTGGCCCTTTTTCCATAGGACAGCCTCTTAAGATTTCTTACATATATATTTACATTTTGAAGTGTGTTGCTTTTTATCACTTTTGCTAATGTTTGTATCCAATTATAGTGCCCCATTTTCACAATACTATTATTTTCCCCTGAGCTGGGAACTTCAGCTAAAATTATAATTGACAACAGAGATATGCTCAACTAAAGTGCAGTCAAAAATCTTAAAATTAGTAATCACTGACAATAACTCCTCACTAACCTGTCTCCTACTCTTTGCAATAACGTGTTAAATATGTTGGTTACTTTCTCTGTTTCATGCTTCTTTAGCATAAAGTGTATGCCCTGTTGGCAAATTTGACCATACTTAGATTCTAATGTTAATGTGAATGTATTTCTCTGTTCCTCCCATGTTAATTGACCATAATATATAGTCAATGACACTTTGCCCATTCATATTCACGAAAGTGAACTCCCCCACTTCATCTTCACCATATTTACCATTTAAAATATCTAGAGCATTCACTTCACAAAATTCAATGAATATTTCACTTTCTTTGTCTACGCACTTATCTCTGCTAAGCCCAAACATGATCCCTTTTTGATCTTGATTCACTTCCAGATAACATCTCACCCTCAATATTCACATCTTCCTCTCCTATTCTGATTTTAAAATCTCCCATTATTAACACTTCCGTATTCCCATATTTCTCACTTAATCTCTGAATATCTCTTTCTAAAATCATCACGTTGGGGTTATGTTACTGCGAGGAGACCGGTGCATTATACACTATACCTAAACATATTTTATTTTTCAACCCCTCGCAGTTCCAGAACCCTAAACTCCTCCCTTTCTCCCTTCCCTACTGCAAGCTGGTTCGATTCCTAAATCTCTCTAAGATTGTCTTGCGCCGTAGTTTGATTCCCTTCCCATTTTTTTTTTGCACCCGCATTGTTTTCTACGACCAATAAGCTTCCATTGAGTATTGATATAATACTATCCTCTGCTGTCCCACTGCTGGCTGACCACACCCTCGCTCCACCTTCTGCCAATCCACGTGCTAATTGTGCTTCCTCCTTCCTTGGTGATATAACCTTCTTTCCATCTGTTTGTTTCGCATCATTAATTCCTGATGTATGTCCTGCATCATCTTCCTAACTCTTTCCTGACGTAATCCTTCTTGCATAACTGTTCCCTTGTGATAACATATTGTGCTTTGACTGTCTTTTTCCTCCAACTAGTCTCTGGTTGCACTTTGGACTTCTGCTTGTTGCCGGTGTAACTTGTTTCTTCTGGTTGCTGAGAAATTGAGCTGAGTCATATCCTGTTGCCACGATCTAATGTCCCTTATTTCACTTTCTTGTTCAACCACTATCCTCCCGTTAATCCAAAGTCGTAAATTCCAAATGAAAGCCCTTTTCCCTTCCATTCTGACTGTCTTCATTTGTTGAATTAATTTCCTTTTCAAAGCACGTTGATCTACCAATTTAAAAAAAATGTCTGTTCCTTTTAGTTGTTTTGCCCTCTTCAGCACTTCATGTACAAACTGCGTAGAAGTGAATCTCACCACTATCATTCTTGTTCCTCTTGAGCTTCCCACCCTAAAGACTTCAGCGATTTCCCATCCCTGTAGCACCATTTCAAGTTTTCTTTCCAGGATCTCTCCAACTTCTTGTATGGACCATACTCCCTCCTTTCTTTCACTCCTGCAATGACCAAGTGAACTTGAGATATCTCTCTTCCAAAACCTCCACTCTCCTTTTCACATGTTGCACCTCTAATCTCATATTTTGTATATCTTTGCCTATTTCATCTTTAATTTCCATTAACTCTTTTTCCACTCCATCCAGCTTATTTACTAGTCTTTCATCCATATTCTTTATTCTGACCAGGATTTCCTCCATGACACTTTGATTCCCATTGAGTCCAGGGTTGATTTCAATTCCACCAATTATTAACAGAGAGCCTATTATACATAGTAGAAGAGATATGTTAACCATCTCTTCTATGGCTTGATTCCGTTTAAACTCATTCCTTTTTAGCCTGTTGAAGGTTCTAGTCCTTCCTCTGTATACTTCAGTGCTTACTTCCATTGTTCCTTATTCCCTTTTTCCTTCCACTCTAGGAGCATCCTCTTCCTTCCAATGCTAGCTTTGCACTCCCATATTCTTTCTTATTTGTTTGAATTTGCCAATACATATACTTTTCTCAAATAGATGTTATTCATTTTTTTCTCTTGACCTTGCAAAGAAAACGGAGTTTTGAAGGCATCACATAGCAACCAGCTCTTAAAATATTTCACTATTGCTTAAAGCCTACTCATTCCCATATTCCCCTTGCAACTACAAGAACATTAGCAATAAGATACTTTCTGAAAATGCTTATGTCAATTAAAATGTAGCAGATAGAGAAATAAGCTTTTGTAATTAATTAATTAATTAATTAATTAATTAATTAATAGATTTTATTGTCATTAGGCCTGTTACAGCAATAGACAACGTCAGTGTAGTTTACATGTTATATATAACAAATAGATTCTAGCAAAATTATATATACATACATATTTACAAATATCAGTTATAAAAATAATGCTACCGATATTCACTATGACCTACTATATATTACTTTTAGTACAATCAGTTGTCTTATAGAGCCAAGTATGGAGCGTATATGGATATATCCATTTGTTGAATGGCAATGTACATTTCAAAGATAAGTTACAATAACAGTGGTATTTACAGCTGAGTTGAATTTTCAAAATATTCTTGTAGAGAGTAGTACGGATTGTTTAATAATCTGTCATAAAGTCTACGTTCAAATCTATTATACGTCAGTTGAGTTACCTCATTTGATAGTGCGTTATACATTTTTATACCTAATGCTTCAAAGCTATTTTGTGATTTTGACAGTCTATTATAAGCTGTATCAATTTGGTTTGTATTTCTTGTGTTATAGTTATGGATATCCTGTCTATAGTGAAAATCAGATATATTCTTTTTTATATAAATGAGGACTGTATAGATATACAAGTTCACTACTGTCATTATTCTTAGTTGTACAAATAGTGGCTTACAATGTGCCAATTTATCTGCATCCGATATTATTCGAATGGTCTTCTTTTGCAATAGTAGGATATCAGTGATATATTTACTATTACCCCAAAGTATAATACCATATGTTATAATGCTATGAAAGAAAGCAAAATAAGCAGTTCTGATGTAAGTGTCAGGTACAAATCTTTTTAGCTTTTTTAAGAGAAATATTACCCTTGAGAGCCTAGTAGAGATATGTTTAATATGAGGCTCCCAAGTGAGTTTATTGTCAACTATTACACCGAGAAATTTGACTTCTTTGGTATTATTTAAGCTTGGCAGGTCTTTTAGTGTAAATAATAGTTGTTGTGTTTTTTGTTCATTAAGTAAGAAGCCATTTGCCCTGAACCAAAGATCTGCCTGCCTCAGGGTATCCTCAGCAATTGTTTTTAGATTTAAAAAGTCTGTGCTGGTATTAAAGAAGGTAGTATCATCTGCATATAATATTGTATGAGTATTTATAAGAATAGTTTCTCCAAATTGAACTATATTAAAAGCCTGTATCACAGTAGGTTACATGAGATCACTTGGTGGATCTTTTAAGGCTATACACTTCGACTTTGTCACCAAGTATTGATAGACTTCTTAAGCGTAAGCAGTACCAAAGAAATTACTAATGAACAGACGTTTATCGCATAAGATTTGGAAGTGTTTTCGTAAATCAAACACAACGTACATGTAAGCAACTTGCCATTGCAGCACAATGCACGGCTGGAGGATAAAGAGTGGCAAAGTGCACATATAGTGGAAGGAGGTAAATCCAACCTCCCCTCTTTTGCAAACGTTGGACAGCACTGTTCCAGTCCATTCACTGTAAACATTTGAAATAAACAACTATCTGTGGTTAAACACTGCTTTAGCAACAAACATTATTAAAATATTTGTTCATTTTATTGAGTAGGATCATCTGTTGTAGCATGGTGCAATAGTTATCTTCATCCTGTATAACACAGCTGTAACGCTTACATTCCTGGCACCTGAACTCAGTTATATGTTCACTCATTTAATTTCAGCTGTCCAATCAAAAGACTTAAAAACAGATTCCAATGTGCTTTCAAAGACACTGGTCTTGTTTATCTAGATTAAATAATTTTTTCATTTGAGTCATCAAGTATTAGCTTGTAATGAATAATCGTACTTATGTTTAATATACATAACTGCAACATTTGAAAGCCATAGTACATTGAAAAGAAATGTGTACACCTCAGAAAGATAGGTTGACATACTTTGTTGCAAATCTTTTGTGGAACTCAGGTTCTTCAATTTTGTGTGACTTCAATAACTACTTAAGTGTATAAACCAGGTGTATTAAACATAACTCACCAAATTCTTCTGATAGACTAGGTAACTGTAATACTGAAATGATAACTGTAATGCATCCACTGTTTTCGAGTCTGAATAAACAGGAAGGTGTTTTCATATTATGACTCACAAAATTTAATGGCAGGTAGCTCAATACAAAATCCAATCATAGGCTTGCCATGCCTTACACAGTTGTGTAATTAAACATGCTGTGAAATCAAGCTGTAAAGCTGGTGATATAAATACATTTGTGCCCACAAAATTTATTTGCACAACAGGAAATAGAATAGTAATGGTCAGCTATCAGCCACCATTAAATTTTGTGACAGCCATATTAAACTATGCTTTTCATAACAAACTCATTAATTTGGAAGTTAAATTATTTCATTAGTTCTCATATTCCTTGTAGTATGTAGTCACTGTGTAATAAAACTTCACATATTTATTAATTTTAGCAATTGTTGGAAGATCCATTGTATGTTGGATTACAACATAAAAGGGTGACAGGAGCAGCATATGATGCTTTCATAGATGAGTTTATGCAAGCTGTTGTTAAGAGATATGGACAAAACACTTTGATTCAGGTATGATATAAAACATATTTTCACTGTGGGATTAAAATATGTTCTTGGCTTAAACAGAGGTAGTTGTAAAGGATCCCATGTATTAATAATAATAATAATAATAATAATAATAATAATAATAATAATAATAATAATAATAATAATAATAATAATAATAATAATAATAATAATAATAATAATAATAATAATAATAATAATAATAATAATAATAATAATAATAATAATAATAATAATAATAATAATAATAATAATAATAATAATAATAATAATAAAAATAAAAATAAAAATAATCATCATAATCATATAATCATATAATCATATAATCATATAATCATATAATCATATAATCATATAATCATATAATCATATAATCATATAATCATATAATCATATAATCATATAATCATATAATCATATAATCATATAATCATATAATCATATAATCATATAATCATATAATCATATAATCATATAATCATATAATCATATAATCATAATCATAATCATAATCATAATCATAATCATAATCATAATAATAATAATAATAATAATAATAATAATAATAATAATAATAATCGTCATCATAATCGTCATCATAATCGTCATCATAATAATAATGATAATAATAATAATAATAATAATAATAATAATAATAATAATAATAATAATATAATAATAATAATAATAATAATAATAATAATAATAATAATAATAATAATAAATAGTAATAATAATAAATAGTAATAATAATGCTTTAATGTCAGCAGTCAATCTCCAGTAGCTGAATGACCTTTTCGGTGTGAGCATCATAGGTGGTATAAATAAAAGCAAGCATTAGCTCATTTCTCACTAATTCCAAGCAATTGCTCTGTGTCCTATAAATAAAAATTTTCTCAACTTCCTTACAAGTAAAAGCTTGCTGAACTTGACTGTTGAGCTATTGCTCTTGAATGGTATAAATAAAAACAAGTACAGAGGTATTTTTTAGAGGTGGCGTGTGTCGTAATGTTGCGCAGTAGTTCATGGTCGAGCCCACTTGTCTATTGCAAGATAAAAGGGGTGTCTGGTTAGTATCTCTTCGACTTGCAGCCCACTAGCCAGCTGGCTGCTGCTGGAAATTTACCCCCACCATCGCTTTGCGTGATGCTCGGATATGCGCGAGTGACAAGGTCATGCGCCACCCCTAAAAAATACCTCTGTACTGCTTGTTTCAGTGAGCTTTTGCTTGCTATTTCTTGAGGTACCCCCACAGGTACCTCAACTTGCCCAACTGGACTTCAGTACTATGGTGGCGCTAAGTGGAAAACGAATATTTTATGTGTTGTATTCACATTGCTTTCTTTATGTATTCTTCTAAAAACAAATCCTTCAAAATCTTATCCTTGGTATCTAATTTAGCTTAATTGAAATACACTTTGATTACACATTTCATTGCAGGTGTAAAAGAATGCAAGTGAAACGACAGTCAAATGTTTTCAAACAGGATTACTATTTGACGGCTTTGAAATTCCATTCTGTTTGCATGATCGTGAAAGAAGAACAAACATCACATTCACAGACGCGCACACACACACACACACACACACACACACACACACACACACACACACATGCACCGCACCACACCACGCTATACTACACCACACCCCACCCCATACCCCACACCCCACCACATACCACACCACACCCAACCCCACACACCCCACCCCACACACCACACCCCACCACACACCACACCCCACCCAACCCCACCCCACACCTCACCCCACACCCCACACCCCACACCACCCAACGCAACGCAACCCCACCCCACACCACACCCCACCCAACCTCACCCCACACCCCACCCAACCACACCCCACCCCACCACACACCACACCCCACCCCACCACACACCACACCCCACCCAACCTCACCCCACACCCCACCCAACCCAACCCCACCTCACCCCACACCCCACCCAACCCCACACACCACACCACACCCCACCACACACCACACCACACCCCACCCCACCCCACCCCACCCCACCCCACCCCAACACACACCACCACACACCACATCCCACCCAACCCCACACCCCACCCAACCCCACCCCACCCCACACCACTCCACCCCACCCCACACACACCACACACACATACCACACCACACCCCACACCCCACCCAACCCTACCCCACCACACCCCACACTACTCCACTCCACCCCACCCCACATACACCACACCCCAACACGCATTTTTTGTGTAGTAACATATTGTCTATCGCGTATGGTTTACCAATTACACAAGTCATTCAGAATAAAGAGCACATCATTGGCTATGCCCAGAAAATTCATAATACATTTTATTTATCACAAATATCTTAAACATAATGTAACATTTTATTCAAAATTGTTGGAGCAATTTTGGAAAATAAAGCATTACAGTTGTTTTTCTTGTAAAGGTTGTTTTGCATAGAGTATTTTCTTGAATAGTGTATCACGTCCTTGAGGGATACTGAAGTACCAAGTTTGGTATTTAACTGAATTTTTGACTCATGCTAAAACACACGCACGCACGCACGCACACACACACACGCACGCACGCACGCACGCACGCACGCACGCACGCACGCACGCACGCACGCACGCACGCACGCACGCACGCACGCACGCACGCACGCACGCACACACACACACACACACACACACACACACACACACACACACACACACACACACACACACACACACACACACACACACACACACACACACACACACACACACACACACACACACACACACACACACACACACACACACACACACACACACACACACACACACACACACACACACACACACACACACACACACACACACACACACACACACACACAGACACACAGACACACAGACACAGACACAGACACAGACACAGACACAGACACAGACACAGACACAGACACAGACACAGACACAGACACAGACACAGACACAGACACAGACACAGACACAGACACAGACACAGACACAGACACAGACACAGACACAGACACAGACACAGACACAGACACAGACACAGACACAGACACAGACACACCTCAGGAAGCCCAAAAAACGTGAAATTTTTATATTGAATTTTTGGGTGGAATACAATATTTCCTCTATATACTATATATAACAATAGATAAATTCAACATTTTAAGAAGTCACAGGGACTCTGATGTGAAAATGGCATTTTAAGAGAAAGTATAGACTATCTTGTTCAGTAATTTCTTCCAGTGACAAATGATACATAAGGTGGACATTTTAACATTGCTGAAAAGATCCTGCTGTTTTCATCTTGCCTTAGTATGATGATACTGAACAGAATGTGAAATCATAGTGCTGCTCTCTTGTTACTTGAAGTTTCATATGAAACAAAGCAATGTACAAATGTGTACACATACATAGATCAGAATGCTCGTATAACTCAAAACTGAATTATAACCTAAAGAGTTCTCAATACAATTGAACCTAAATTTAATTTTCAATGAAATGCAACCCTTTCATTCAGCTTTTGTTTATAACAGTACCTTGTAAAATCTTGGAATTATTCATTGTGGTATTATCTATAGATGCAGAGGATATCATTATAAGGTGCACAAAGACATACAAATAATAAATTTTCAATGTACATATCAAGTGGAAAGGGACAGTTTTTTAACACTATCAAATTAAGGAAATCAGGATTTGATGTTAGAAAGGAGATAATCGTTTTCTATTTCATTTGTCAAGCCTTTGGTTAAATTTCTGTTATTTAAAATCTTAAAATCTTGTATGTCTATTAGGTTTCTTAAGTAAGAGTAAATTAACGAGAATAAGGATATTAATATTAAAATGCAGCAAATGTTTAAGTCCCCTCCTGATAGAAAAATGTTTGTCTACCCGGCTGACATGGCATGATGAAGGTTACCAAACGAAAGCTCTTTGTTGATAGTGACAGCGGAACCAAGAGGGGAAATTTTTTATCTATACCAAATCATGAGCTGTTACGCAATTCTCAAGTTGCTTGTGAGCTGTAGCTACAAGCATTTACTAGTTTTTATTTGTACCACCCAATATGTCAATCATTATTTAAAGAGGGTGAAGTTCCCAAGGTTTGAGGACAGCAATTATTGTGCCAATATTTAAAGTTAAAGGAAATATAATGTAGTGAACTATGAGGAGATGACCTACTGTCTATGCTAGGGGAGGCATACACTGCCAGATTAGCAGAAATAGCACAAAAATGGGCAGAACATGAAAATATTGGAATTCCAATCATCATTTAGAAAAATTAAAAAAACGGTGTGTAATACTTTTATAATAAATACAATGGTGGATATATATTTAGGGCATAAAGGACTGGCTATATATGTTTTTTATAGACTTTGAAAAAGCATTTGACACAATTAGCCACAATATAGCATTGTCTGAGCAATAGAAAGAGTTTTTATATTGCTTCCAAAAACTCCACATACACTGAAATCTTAGTCAGAACATTTGTCAACACATTTAAAAACATTTGCTGCTCCACTTATTTTAAAGTCCCACAGGACTAGTTTCAGAGAGGCTCCTCTCCATCCTCAGCTGACTGATTACCTCATTAGGAATTGTCTCCCCCTTCCCTCATTACGTGGTCTGCTCCTTTCCCATTGGCCAGTCATAAGATATCATCTGTTGCTGGTACTTCAAAGTTCATTATACAGTTCATATTCTTAATAATAGCAGATTTATTTGTCTGTCTGCAATCAGCTATAGCTCAACATTCTTGGTCATGCAACCATAGTATTAGCCAAGAAATCAAGCTTTTAAAAGTGGCAAAATATCATTGGGAATTAACAGTGTGGAAGAACATCTCTCTCATTAAAAATAAAAGTCGAGTCATGAATACAAGTCACATGAATTCTGTGTATACACTCAGATGAGTGAATTAATGCTTATTGTAATATTTACTTTTTATTTTGTTTCAGTTTGAAGACTTTGGAAATCATAATGCTTTCCGTTTTCTTGATAAATATCGAGACAAATACTGCACATTCAATGATGACATTCAAGGAACTGCATCTGTAGCTGTTGCTGGATTACTTGCTTCTCGGCGTATCACTGGACGATCACTCTCAGAGAATAAATTCCTTTTTTTGGGTGCTGGAGAGGCTGCAATTGGAATAGCAAATCTGACAGTCAGAGCTATGCAAGCAGAAGGAACACCTTTGCAGACTGCCAGAGAAAAAGTGTGGATGTTTGATATAGATGGGCTGTTAGTTAAAAATAGACCAGAAGGCAGACTGGAAGGTAAATGCAAACAGCAAGAGTTTTATGAAAATAGTTTTATTTTTTAGGAAAATTAGTTGTAAGGTATATACATTAGAATGTTATTCTAGTTTAGCCGTATTATTGTTTTGGAATGAATAAAGTTTTTAATCTTGACTTAAAAATATTAAAATGCTGACACAACAATAGTGACAATATGCCAGCATGTTGTATAATGATTTTTACTTTTACAAAATGACATAGATGTTAATACATAAATATCTGTAATTATATGTTGGCTATTATTCTATTACAATTAAAAGTTCATTAGGGTGAGACTTCCTTGCTGTAATCCTTAGTACTCATTACATTAAAACTTCATTCGCATTTTAAATTTGTGATTTAAAATATAGCAGGAAGAACATGACCTATTTAACCATATATGTAACCACATAATTTAATGTTAATTACGGTTGAACAAACATAATTTCACATAAGAAGTAAACTTTAGTTATTAACCAGATTGAATAACATGCCTTACGAATTTTCATTACAGTGTATTTACTTAAAGACAAAATTTGTACAAAATTTCAACTTCAAACTAATTTGTGATAATTTTTGGGATTTACTTAATTCTTTCAATAAAAATGTTTAGAATAAATGTGTTTATAAATTCTGAATATTTATAAGATCTGTAAGTGCTGGGAAACTATACAGCCTAAAATAAACTGCAATGTTTGCATATTGACTGTGTGCCACAGTATAGCTTAATCAAAAGTTTGTTAATTTTATCCTGTTCCAAAAGTAGGCTTACATTCCTATTATTGAACAGCCGAAGACAAAATAAATGAGCAACAGCCAGACAGGGAGTTCAATTCAGAAAAGATCAGAAGCATTCGCTTATGCTGCATTCACGATACATGCATTACCACCATGCATTAATTTCAAAGCTATGCAATAAACAGAAAGATCCCTTTCAGTTTGGTCATATGCATCGTAGTCGAGCAGTGAAATATATGTGTGTCATAATTCTAGAAACCTGGGTTCAAATCCTTGGTGCATGTGTTTTCTAGTTATTCTTCAAATTTTAAGTTGTTAAATATATGATAATCATATTAGCAAGGATTCCAAAGTGAAAAACTAAATCAAATATGTAATTTAGGTAACATTAGATGTGTGAACTTTCAATCTCATTTTTGAGTAATGAATGGTGCTGTCATGATCATGGGTGCACATCTTATAGTCTAGTTCTGTATATATTAGCAATCATACTGACTTCTGCTATAGCTTAGCACACACTTGAAAATTAAGCTGCAAGGCAATCTCTCTTCACGTTTGTGAATGTTGCTGGATGCTCTGTGTCTCAGGCTGCAAGAACACTTGAACTCTCTGTATCTATGGCTTCAAGGTGGGTACAGTTATTCAGGGAAGAGATCATTCATTGTTGACCTGGTAGGGTCAAAAACACTTGTCTACTCCTCAGCAGGACACTATACTTCTCATAAGTTTGCAGTTTGAAGCAATACTAATTTCCCTGAGTCAAACTGCACGGCCTTGCATCATTTGACCACAGCAGAGCTCTTTGCTCGTTTGGCAGCTAAGAGGCAGAGTCTTATAGATGTTCACAGATCTGTTGCCTTCACATTTGCAGAAGAAAATGTCAACCATAACTGGAGTAGAATTATATTTACAGACAAGATACATTTTCATCTACAAATTGGGGGGAAGTAATTGTCTACCACCCCAGAAGAAAATGTTACAATACAAAATAGGTGGCGCATATGGATCATCAAAGTTACATATCTGCATAGTGTTGGGATTGGATTTCACGAGATGTCTAGGTGTGTTATGGGAGCATGATGGCACATTAAATAATCAGTAGTTTAAAGACCTCCTTGAGAATATCATTGCTCCTTCTGTGAGGATAAATATCCCAATGGAATGATTAAATTCCAGCAGGATAACCACCCTGTACACACAAGTCAGCAGGTTTCAAACTAGTTTTCACAAAGGCAAGATATAACAGTGATTGATTGGCCTCCTTGCTCATTGGATTTTAATCCCATTTAAAATTTGTAGGCAGAGGTGAGAAAGTTTTGAAGTTAAATTGACCTACAAGACAAAGCAAGACAAAAGAGGTTTTGTGAATCAAATACAGCATGCTTAGGAGAAAGTATCCTCTTATGGAAATTTGCCTAGACATTTGGTATCATCCATACCCCATAGAATGACAGCAGTAATTGAATCAGAGGTTTACATATCTGATATTAAGTTAATTTCTATTTTTATTTGCTTTTTCATTTTGGGATATAATATTTACATATTTTATATGTATTTTGAAAATGAGAAAGAAAACAGTGTTTCAGCTTTTACGTGTGAGCATATATGGCTTGAAATGAAATAAGCCTTAAAAATTGGAAATTATTATAATATGCATAATAAACATTGCAAACATACATAATAAGCATAAAAAACAATAAAACAAAAAAACAAAAAAAAAAAAAAAAAAAAACCTTGGGAAATGAACCCCAGTAAGTCTCATTGCTACATACCTGCTTATATCTGCTCAGTTGTCAGCACATATTCAGTAGCAGGGACTCAATATGAAAGGCAATAATAGATTGAAGGTAAAGGCATGCATTCTTAGATACCATTGTAAACCAGCCACAGAAATGTTTTGAACTTCAACAAATATACACTTTGAGATTCTGCTCATTTTTTTTTTTAATCTTTTGGTGTGCACATCACATATAAACATACTGGACACAGCAGATATGTAAGGTTTCTGTTATTTCCGTTGCTTACATTGTGTAAGACGTCCTCTATTTTTTTAAATAATGAATTCAGATTTGATATTCTATTCCAGTCATGCCAACTGAATAATCAGTATGCATAGCAAAAGTTGCCATTGGAAAACCCTGCCACAATTTTGCCAATATAATAAATAAGTGAATGTAGTTGCATTTCACGTAATATAAAGAATGCATGTTTTGCAATGTGTCTGAACCATATGATGCAACCAATTGTATGCATTTATCAAGACGACAACTGTGCATTTGCAGGTTGATGCTTTTGCATATCCTTTCTACATTTCAGTTTCATTTTAGATAAATACAATGAAAATTTTTAATGCCATTCAGGATAAAGTACATAGTAATAATTAAGAAATATTACTTAAAACTTAAGAAAATAATCAGAAAGACTTTGCGAGAATTTATTGTAAAATTTGTGTTTTAAATCTTAATTTTTTTGTAATTTCAAAGTCCATTTTGTAATAATTATGCGAATAATGAAAGGAAATACTGTAATATGTGGAAAAATTGCCGTTTGAAATTTTGTGGAACTCTAGGTTAAAAATAGCTTTGTAAATAATTTTATATTTCAGGAGTTTGCTAAGCACTGAATTGCAGTTTATATTTTTCAGGCCATAAGATTTTATATGCCAAGGACCATGCTGTAATGAAGAACCTTAATGAAGTTGTAAAGGAACTGAAGCCATCTGTTCTAATTGGTAAGTTTCTGGTTGTCTACATGAAAGTTCATGCAGAGACCATTGCAAATGTGTAGTGCGGATGCTGTACCTGAACTATTGCATATACTGTGGCAATATCCCTTCATTCTCTCCCGGGGTAACTATAAAATATAAGTACTGGTTATTTTTATTTGGTACATAATTACCCTCATCTATTCTTAACACCCAAAACAGATGCTACCGCCTGTGCCATCCCACTCAGTGCTCCTATAGAGTAATTCCATTTTACACAATTATCTAAAGTGGTTGTTTTACTATGGGTTTCAAAACTGTGAAGATAAAATTTAGGGCTATTTTTTGGTTGCAACTTTCAACCTAGAAACTTCCAATCTTTTTTTTGAACTTGGCTGCAAATACTAAGTGCTAATAAAATTCCATTACTTCACCTGTGAAGATTATGAGTTATTCAGAAACCTGTAGCACTAAGTCCCATTACCAATTTATAGAAGGCAGACATGAATAAATGGTGTTCTGAAGTTTGTGGCTCTTGTAACAGTTTTATTTTATATACTGTGTTTCACATATTGCACAATGCACAGAAAATATATACATTTACTGTATAAAACCCCATAGAACCTTTGCATTAATTTGAACAATATGTTCCCGCTTGCCTGCCACCTAGGTAGCCAGGTTCGATCCCAGGGACCTGCATATGGTATTCGTGGTGGACGAAGCAGCATCTGGTCGGGTTTTCTCCGGGTTCTCCAGTTTTCCCTGCCATTCATTCCACCAATTGCTCCATGATCACCTTTCCAATCATCAATTTCAACCACCTGCTTCCAGGTGTTCACTGTGTCTGGTCCAGAGGTTCCTCTGCTCCCCAACAGGCGTCTGACTCTAGGCACTGGTGCTTGCAAATCATAAGGGGTGTAAGTCCTACATAAAGGCAGGATAATCAGGAAAAGAATAAGAATAAGAGCAATATGTTCAATTAAAGAATAAGGAGTTGCTTTGTAAACACTATCATCATCAAAACATGAATATGTTTCATGTAACATTCTTCTCTTGTATATGTGTACAACCAGTTGTGTTTCATGGTGTGATTGATACTGGGAATAAAAAAAATCATTGTGTGTGTTCTATTTCTTTAATAATGAATATTTTAACATGTATCTACTTTGGTTGCATATTGGGTGATTTTGCCACTTTTCGGTATGATCTCATTATTGGTAGTGAATTTCTATTGTATTTGGTGCTGGCAAATTAAAATTCATTATGCATGCTTTTTTTTTTTTATTTTTTAAATGACAAATTCAGCCCCTCTCCCAACTAAGTGTCTACCCCAGCTGCATATTTGCCTGGTTTGGATAATACTTCCCTGAGACATCCTTTCATGTTCAGTAGACCAGAGCTGTTGTGATTTGCCAGAATTTTGTGTTTGTATTTGATACATCTTAAGATCTGTCAACTTAACTTCTAGATCTGTTTTTCTGATGTCTATTTTAGACTAGGGCGCTGATGACCTAGAAGTTGAGCGCCCTTAAACCAAATCCAATCCAGTATTTCAGACTATGCCAGATTTCGCTTTTGTTTGTTTGTTTTGTTTTGCAATATCATATCTTTCAAGAGTTGTAAAGAATATGCTGTATGCTGAAATTTTAATGTGGGGCTGAAGCAAGTTTTGGAAAGATGGACTTAAACTTCAGGTGTTTTTTGAGTGATACATAAATCTGCTGAAATGTATGAACTCTTTTTTGCTATACTAGTTCTGTGGTATCTTTAATGTTCTTGAATTTAACAATCGTCTTATCCATTATTGTTTTCTTGTATGTCAAGTTGTTGAGTGCTGCATGCTTGTGAACTTGGGATTGTAGCTGTCATTCTTAATGTAGTTTTATGTGTACATTTGTTTTCTGTGTATAGATTCTATCCTAAGCTATGCTATTTGTTGATTACTTTTAAATTAAGGAAGGATAATCAGTCATTGAAAGTGTGCACCAGATAACAAAGGAGATCCTGTATATATGAAGAGGTTTTCTTATTTTTCTTTCCTTTTTTTTTTTTTTTTTTTTTTTTTTTTTTTTTTTTTTTTTTTTTTTGCCATTTTGGTAATTACAATAATTACATAAGTTTCATTAATGGCAACTAATAAATCAGGTACATTATCTTTGTGTGAGAATCCTAAATAATCACTTTCTGAGTGAACAGTGATGAATTATATCACTGCCATTGACCAGGACAGCACTGGATCAGCATATGGTAATAATGAAATGTTCTTGACATTTGTCGCAAACTCTAAGATCATTTGAAACCTAGGTGTGTTTCATTTTCTGTTGGGCCCTAATGACCTAGTCATCGACGGCCCCTTAAACAACACTCACTCACTCACTCACTCACTCACTCACTCTCACTCTCACTTACTCTCTCCCTCACTCATTTTCAGTTTATTTAACACTGTTGAAATAACATGCCTTAATTGTTTTTTCTTGTTCCTACAGCTGTAGTTATACGAGGTGTGATCAAAAAGTTTCCAGAATAAGATCATAAACACAACACCATGCTTTGATTTGGTTATGCTGCACTGTCACCCACAAAATAGTCTTCGGGAGTTAATATACTTGTTCCAGTGTTTTTGTCACTGCTGGAAGCACCTCTGAAAGTCATCTTCTTTAAACATCTTCAGAGCCTTCTGCAATTCATGATGGTTAACATCAATGCCCTCAAAACGGTAGTCTTCAGAACCACATTTTAAGTTGTGGGACAAGAAAAATGTCCACTGGAGCCATGCTTGAAAATAGGTGGGATGGGAAACAGTATTTATTTTATTTTATCCAAAAATTAATGGCCACGAAAGGAGGTGGGGCATGAAGTTTGCTGCAATTCTTCTCATGTCCAAATGGTCTTTCAAAATGCTTTCAACACTTCCAAAGGGCGGCGCCGTGGCCGAGCGGTTAGCGCGCTCGCCTACCACCTAGGCGGCCCGGGTTCGATCCCAGGGACCCGCATGTGGTATTCGTGGTGGACGAAGCGGCGTCAGGGCGGGTTTTCTCTGGGTGCTCCGGTTTCCCCCGCCATCTCATTCCACCGGTGCTCCATCTTCATTCCATGTATCATCAGTGTCACCGCCTGCGGTGCCATAGTAGTAAAAGCGGGCGTTAAACACTACAACTACAACAACAACAACACTTCCAAAGGAGCGTCGTAAGCAATCAGAAATGTATCTTATATTGTAAAACATCTCTTATTTAATACCATTTCCCTCACCTGATTGGTATTTTTGTCAGTTTTGATGGAAGAGATTCTGCTCAAATGATTGGAATGCTTAGCTGATGTCGCTCTACTTTTAAAGTTTGAAAACCACCTAAATGCTTTCGTTTTGACCATTACTTCCTCCCTATATCCCCCAGGGGGACCTACTCCGGTAGGTCTGGGTTTGGCGCACCCGGGACCCCAAGCCGCTCACCATCATTTCACACCCTCCATGTTCATTAACTGTGCCATGTGCAGCGTTTTATGTTGCTTTTTGTATCACCCTCTTCCTCTTCTAGGTTTCTTATGATTATTAGTTAGTAAGGCCTTAGTTTTATAACTCCTGTCTCACCAGCAGGGATCTTTCCTATCTCCGTGGTCCTGTCCCACTGTTTTCGGCGCGGCTCCCGACTTGTGTGCTCTTCAGAGGTCTCAGGCATGAAGGTTGGGCGGACCCTTCACACTGCCCCCATGTGTAGCCTTAGGTGCAGAGCCCGTCCACACGTCATGCACACTCATGTAGCTCCTTGAGGGCACGGCCGGTGATAATTTCCCGACGGCCGCGTGCCGTCGGCTTAGTATCACCGGTCTGACGTGTTACCGCTGACGGAACCCCGGTGTAATCAACCCAAAGTCCCCTGAATCCACGCTGACTCTGTTAGAGGCAGCATGGCCTAAAGCGGGGAGCCACAGGTGGTTATTCCTGTGGTGGGGGCATAAAGCCGGGGTGTCGCGTGGTAAACGGTTTACCCATGCGGACAAGCAGTGGAGATCGGAGGGTGGCTCTTCTGAAGTACGCCTTGAGGTCAATCATGGAGGGGTCTCCATGGCGGCACAGACCTGGAGATTTTGGTGCCTTTCTTTTCTTTGACCCCGGATAGCAGGCTGATGCCGACGGTTCCGGATGGGGGTCCAATTTCAATATGCTCCGCGCAAACCCTCCCTTTACGACAGTTTTCTAGTGATGACCTTGGCATATGAACGGAAGACGAAGGATATAAGCCCGTTTTACATTAAGAAAGAAATTGACCGAATTTGTGGCTCCGTAAGGAATGGGGCACGGTTGAGAGACGGTACGATATTGATAGAGGTCCTTACGGCAGATCAATCACAGAAGTTGCTGAAGGCGACTTTGTTGGGCACCTCCCCATTCGGGTAGGCCAACATAAATCCTTGAACACCTGCAGCGGAGTTGTAATGACCTCCAGCCTGGACGATCTGTCGAATGACGAAATTGTAACGTGTCTGTCAGATCAGCGAGTGTGTCAGGTGTGTCTGACGCGAAAGCAGGATGGGAAAGAGTTGGCTCTTTTTCCTCACATTTAAGGGAACTAAATTGCCAGAGTACATCTACTGCGGCTACGAGCGTGCCGCAGTACGTCAGTATGTGCTAAATCCTATGCGGTGCTTCCAGTGCCAGAAGTTCGGCCATACGGAGACATCGTGCACCCATCCTGCGGTCTGTGACCGTTGTGGCTTGTCAGCACATGAGGGCACGGCATGTACCCGTGACCCTCAATGTGTTAACTGTGGAACGAGTCATCCATCTAGCTTGCGTCAGTGTGCGAAGTTTCTGGATGAAAAATATATACAGAAGCTATGGGTGAAAGAACATCTTACGTTTCCAGAGGCGCGTCGTCGCTTTGAGCAGCTGCAAACTGCGACCACCACAGGTTATGCCTTGGCTGCCCGACGCGCTCCTGTCAACACTGTAGCGACTCCCGAACATCTGAGGAGTCTCCAGAGGATCACGCAATTCATCACCCCCGTCCGAAGTCGGTTAAGGTAAAGATGAAGAAGAAAAACTTGAAGAACAATCACTAATCTCTTCTTTACCATGGAAATAATCCAGTGGAATGTTAATGGGTTCCGGGCACGTGTTCCGGACATACAGCATCTCGTTTCGCAACGCTCTCTATCAATCGTCTGTCTACAAGAAACACTTGGAGCCTAACCACGCATTACATCTTCGTGGTTTTTCGGCATTTAGACATGACTCTGCAACTGATAGGTGAGCGAGCGGTGGTGTTGCTATTTTGGTGGCGCATAATATCTCTGCCACCAGTTTGTCACTTAACACGCCGCTGCAAGCTGTAGCGATCCGTGTGCAGCTACAGAGCCTCTGTTTCTCTCTGTGCAATGTCTATCTTCCACCGGTGAGTGTCGTACACACGAACGATCTTCGGGCTCTCTTGGCACAGATTCCGCCACCACTCATCTTTCTTGGTGATCTGAATGCCAAGCACACTCACTGGGGCTCCGACACTGACGATGCTCGTGGGTGCCTTGTAGCAGACCTTTGCGATATGCCCGGCTTAGTCTTATTAAACACTGGCGTGCCTACCTTCTTATCATCTGCCTATGGTACACACTCCGCGCTAGACGTTTCTTATAGTATTCCCTCACTAGTACCTCTACTCGGTTGGTCGGTACTCTCCGACTTATGTGGTAGTGAGCATTACCCCATTAACATTCACTTATCCGGCCACCATACTGTGGCAACACGCTATCCGCACTGGATTATTTCCAAGGCTGACTGGGGGAAATTTCGCTCCTCATTCACCTTACCGACACTGTTTTTACCACCATTGATATGGTAGGGTATTTTACTTGCTCTATCCTCCTTGAAGCGAATTCCAGCATTCCTCGCGGTTCATCTACACCACGTCACGGTCCTGTACCTTGGTGGTCCGAGGAATGCCATTTGGCTATTAAAGCACGCAAACGTGCTCTGCGTGTCTTTACTTTACATCCTACGGAGGCTAACTTTATAGCCTTTAAGTGTGCTCGTGCTAGGGCACGATTTATAGTCCGAGACGCCAAACGCAAGTCATGGGAAAAATGTGTGTTCCCTTTCCCGTCGAAGTTCGGCACAAAAGGTGTGGGGTGCTGTTCGGCGTATGTACGGCAAGTTTCGCCGGACGATTATTCCGGTCTTGCCGTACAGGGCTCCCATTACACCAGTGAGCAGGACATCGCCGACCCCCTTGCCGACTCTTTCGCTGTTATTAGCCAAACGGATAGCTACGACAGAGCCTTTGTCCCTATTAAGGAATCTGCAGAGCGAATAGTTCTAGATTTTAAGAGCGACTGTAGTGAACCGTACAATGCACCATTTACAGAACCAGAGCTGGCACATTCTTTGTGCCTCGCAAAGGACTCTTCTCCTGGTCCTGATGACATCCACCGACAAATGCTGCTTCATCTTCCACCTGTGGCTATCTCCTTTCTGCTGAGCATTTATAACTGCATCTGGGTTCAGCAGGTTTTCCCGTCTTCCTGGCGAGAGGGTATTTTCATCCTTATCTCTCGACCTGGGAAAGACCGGACACTTCCCTCTAGCTACCGCCCTATTTGTCTAACGAGTGATGTTTTGTAAGACCTTGGAACGCATGGTTAAGACTCGCTTAGTGTGGTGGCTAGAGACGAATAACCTGCTGAGTAATGTTCAGTGCGGTTTTCGTCGCAATCGCTCCAGTGTCGACAACCTGACACGCATGGAAGCTTATATTCAAAACACCTTTCTGCTGAAGCAGCACGTCGTGGGTGTCTTCTTCGATCCGCAGAAGGCCTACGACATCACCTGGCGCTATGGGATACTCCGTACTCTGCATGAGTACGGTTTACGCGGTCATTTAGCCATCTTTGTTTTTAACTTTTTAAAATTACGCTGCTTTCGTGTCCGCATTGGGACCACAGTCTCACAGGAGAGGATCCAGGAGAATGGTGTGCCCCAGGGGTCGATTCTGAGTGTCTCGCTTTTCGTCGTTGCCAATAACGGTATCACTAGTGTTGTTCGCCGCGGAATACCGATGTCATTGTATGTTGACGATTTTGCTATATACTACCGCTCCTATAATCTTGAGCACATTGAACGTCAAGTGCAACTGACCTTAACATCCATCGCCGAGTGGGCGCTTCGCACCGGCTTTCGGTTCTCCCCTGCGAAAACACAGTGCCTCCACTTCCATCGACTTCGTGGTGTACATCCTCCTCCTGATCTTTATTTGCGTGGCACACGTCTGCCGTTTGTACCGCACCTTAAGTTTTTGGGCGTTCACCTCGACAGCACACTCAAATGGGAGCACCATATTCGCCATCTCGTGCTTCCTGCTTCCTGCGATCGTGCGCTACGTGTGCTCCAGGTTTTATCTGGGGCATCTTGGGGTGGCGATCGCACGGTAATGTTGAGGCTGTATCGCTCATTGGTCCGGTCCAAACTAGGTTATGGCTGTTTTATTTATGGCGCGGCGTCCGCCTTTAAACTCCGTCTTTTAAATACTGTTCATCATACTGGTATCCGTCTTGCCACGGGAGCTTTCCGAACTAGTCAAGTGTCTTTATGCCGAGTCTAGTGAACCTCCGTTGTCTATCCGACGCTCGTTGCTGCTTTGCTCTTATGTAGCCCGTTTGGCAGCTAACCCTGGTCATCCAACGGCTCCCAGGTGGGGGTGGCTACAGAATGCAGTTTCGTGTGTAACAGTGAGGCTCACCAGTATCGTCTTCCGGACTATAGTTAAGTTTTCACTGCCGAATTGTTTGCTATCTTTTATTTTTTACTTTTTACCTCCAGCTCAAATCCGGGAAATTGTATTATCTGTTGTGACTCTTTGAGCGCTATTCAGGCGCTACAACAGTTTGTTGGCAACTCGGCACTGATTCTGAAAATACAGACACTCATATCTCAGTTGCTCTCTCGCGGACACCAGTTCATTTTTACCCGGACCCCAGGCCATGTGGGTATTCCCAGCAACGAGGAGGCGGATGCAGCTGCTAAGTCTGCATGTCGCTTGCCGGGATTATCAACGCTCACACTGCCTTATACAGATGTATGGCGGTACTTTCGTCGACATGTATTAACTGTATGGCATTACTCATGGGAAGCGCTAGCTGGCACTCAATTGCAGACAGTTAAGGATGGCGTTCAACCCTGGCTGACCTCCTGCAGGGATTCCAGGCGGGCTGAAGTTATTCTAACCCACCTGAGGATAGGGCACACGCGAGCTACACATGGCTACATTTTGCGTGGTGACCCGGCGCCAGTCTGTCCTACATGTGACATCCAACTGTCTGTCACACATGTATTACTTGATTGTCAGCAATATGCTCGTGAGCGCCAGTCTATTGGTCTGGGGTCTACACTGGCCTCTATTCCAGGCAACGACCCGTCATCTGTTGCCAAGACTCTGCAGTTCGTCGTCGATATTGGCTTCGATAAACAGGTCTGACATGTGTTTTTAGCCTTTAAAGATATCTTTTATATGTTTTAATGTCTTCACTTTTTAAAACTCAGACTTTTTTTTCTTTTTAATTTTTGGTGGTTTTTAGATTTTAGCAGTTTTATGATATTTTAGGCCTTTTATACCTCACATTTTACTGCGTTAGTTTAGTATTTTTACCCATCTCTTTTAATTTTAACTATGTGAGTGTGTTTTAGACTTTCTGTTTAACTATGGGCCCAAGTGACCTCGTTGTCGACGGGCCATTAAACCCCATACACTCGCTCACTCCTCCCTATAAGCTGAGCTTAACATTTCATAGTGTTCTGTTGCGGTTTTATGGAGTTTATAGAAAAATTGTATGTTTATCAAAGTTCTAAGGCTTTCACGGCCGGTGTCAATACTAGATGCAATATTAACCGGGCTTGTGGGCCGTGGTCTATTGGGTTGTTGAAAGAAGCAAAAGACACAAAATGAAAATGCCTGGTTGTTCATTGTATGTCAAGAGATAGAAAACTGAAAATGCATCCTCATTATAAAATTTAATTATTTTGACTTGATTGTTTCACTCATTGGTAAATTTGTTCAGTATTTCAACATTGCTTTACCGTCTAAAATTTAAGTAAAATAATTATGTGAAATGAGTAATTTTAATAAATATGATCCAAAACACGTTTTTGATTTCATAATTACCTACTTGAGAATAAATTTTAGATAAATTCTGCATAAAACAAAACATTTTCCCTATAATTAATTCTATATTTAGTAAATTTTAACTCGTAATTAATTTACTTACTTACAGACCCATAAAATTTCAAAATTCTGGGTAATTTGCAGTCTGCATTTACATTTGAGGTGGTAATCTTAACATTTAGATTATTACATAATTTTACTTATTTTGTTGTTATTACATATTTCATTACATATTTTAATGTATTTGTTACATAAATATGTGCATATTTCACACCTTGATATTACATAAAAATCCGGGCTCTACTTTTCACATATAGTGGCCTGCTTTTAAACATCTACTCTGTGTCATCTATCCCCCTTGTACTTAGAACAAAACACATAAGGTAACTATTTCTTTAAAGGTTTATCTTAACATGAAGTAGATAGGAAAATAAGCTTTTTGTTTTTCCTTTTTCTTTTTCTTCTTTTTTTTTTTAACTTGCAGCTTAAGCACTGGTTATAATTGAGTTATAGATAAGACTTTGATGCTTTGATACATATTTGAATTTGCAGGTGCTTCGGCTGCTGGAGGAGCATTCACTCCAGAAATCCTTCAGGACATGGCTAAGTTTAATGAACATCCTATAATCTTTGCTCTAAGCAATCCAACTTCCAAAGCTGAGTGCACAGCAGAACAAGCATACACAAATACTAATGTAAGTTCTTGCAGCACAGTAGTGTGTTTAAATGAGAATGTAGATTGAAATACTTTCTTAGAGATATGTTGTGTAGCAATAAAGAAACCAGACCCAATATTTTAACTCATTTTCCACCACTTGGACAGTATGGGATAGAACATTGACCTGCGGACTCCTCTCCACTGTCATAGGAAATTTCACTCATGCATAGCAGTATGACTGTGACTATGTTAGAAGCAGACTTGTGTATCTCTCTGTCAGAATAATGCAGAATGCCAGAGTATAAATAACATGTTATCAAATTCCACATAGAACTTTGAAAATCTGCCACAGAAGGTACTAAATTTTTAACAGAAGTCTATGATGATCACTGTTTATCCCATATGCAAGTTTTCAGGTGGTTTTAAACATTTAAGGTGGATAGGGAAGATATTGGAGGACGCTCCAAAATTGAGCAGTCCTTCCACCACAAAAACTGAAGAGAAGGTGGAGATGTCTGCTAAAATTATTGTGGGAGACCAATTGAATTCAAGCTTATCAACATCAATCAGGAAAGTATTACACAAAACTATGATTTGAAGCTTTCCTGGCGACGAACATATTCAAGATGCTCTCGGGCTTCGAGCCAGGTGTAGTGATGAAAAGACATCAACGTTTCGGGAGTGTACATCTCTCCCATCTTCAGGATGAATGACTAGCCAGAGTGAAGGGACCAGTACTGTCAGCCAGTACGTACCGAGTAGAAAACACCCAGTCTAGTGTGCAGGTGGTTCATCGCTCCGTTGGAATCTGTGTTTTCTGAGTCGGTCGATTTCCAATTTTAAGGCTGGTTTCCAAGATGGACTAAACTGCAATCCAGCGTCCCGGTTCAGTGTACTCTTCTCGGAGGAGATGGCCAGAGCCTCCTTAACCCTCCGTTCCCATAAACCGCTACATTTTGCCACAATGGTTGTTTCTTTGAAGTTAGCTCTGTGGTCTTTTTCAAAGCAGTGCTCCGCCAGCCCTGACTTTTCAGGCTGCATTAATCGTATGGACCGTTCATGCTCCTTGACTCTGGTGGAAATGGTCCTGCCGGTTTGCCTTATGTACGGCGTCCCGCATTCACAGGGGATACGGTATACCCCTGGTACATTAAGGAGCAGTTTGTCCTTAACCGGCCTCACTAGGTGTTGGATCTTCAAAGGCGGCTTGTGGATGGTTCTGATGTTGTGTTTAGCGAGAATTCTACTGATTCTGCCGGAAAGATTGCCAGTGTATGGGATGCAGGCAGTGGCGGTCGGCTGGTCTGGTGTTTGCTGAGTTTGTGGTTTTCCTCTCTTGGCCTTGGAGATAGAGGCTTCAATATCCTCTACAGAGTAGCCGTTTTGGCGGATTGTGTGCCTCAGGTGCTGCAGCTCTTGTTGTAGGTGGCTGGGATCGGAGATCGACAGAGCTCTGTGGAACAGAGTGTAGAGAACTCCGACCCATTGTGACTTATGATGGAAACTGCGAGCATTCAAATAGAGGTCAGTATGTGTTGGTTTGCGTTATGCTGCATGCCCCAGAGTACCGTTGTTGTTTCTGGAGACCAGGATGTCCAAAAATGGCAGATTTCCGTCATTCTCAACTTCCATGGTGAACTGAATTTGGGGTCGGAGGCTGTTGAGGTGTGTGAGAAAGCTCGGCAAAGTTTCTCGTCCATGTGGCCAAATAACGAATGTGTCGTCAACATACCAGTAGAAATGAGATGGCTTAAGTGGGGCTGTGGCCAGTATTTCGTGTTCCAGGTGTTCCATGTAGAAATTTGCTATTGCTGGTGACAACGGAGAGCCCATTGCCACACCGTCTACCTGTTCATAAAATCTGCCACCAAACAGGAAGAAAGTGGACGTTAGAGTGTGCCGAAAGAGCTCGATGATGTCAGTCGGAAAGTGTTCCTTCAGAAGCTGGATGGTTTCTTGTAGCGGTACCCTTGTAAAAAGAGATACCACGTCGAAGCTGACAAGAAGATCAGAAGGGCCAGTAGTGATGTTGTCCAAGCACTGTATGAACTGTGGGGAGTTCGTCACGTGGTGTGGGCAATCCCCTACCAGAGGTTGCAACAGACGCGCTAAGTGGCGTGACAGCAGGTATGTAGGGCTGCCCATGGCATCAACAATGGGGCGTAAAGGGACGTCCATTTTGTGGATCTTGGGGAGTCCATACATTCTAGGAGCCCTGGATCCCGACGGTGATATAAAGTGCTTGGTTTCTGGAGAAAGACTGGATCTTCTAATTAGTTGAGTGGTCCGTCGCTCAATGGAAGTGGTAGGATCCTTCCCGAGGACTCTGTAGGCTGGATCGTCTAAGAGCTGCTCCATTTTCTCTATGTACTGGGCTGTGAGGAGAACCACAGTTGCATTCCCCTTATCTGCCGGTAAGACGACCAAGCCGCCTTTGAAGATCCAACACCTAGTGAGGCCGGTTAAGGACAAACTGCTCCTTAATGTACCAGGGGTATACCGTATCCCCTGTGAATGCGGGACGCCGTACATAGGGCAAACCGGCAGGACCATTTCCACCAGAGTCAAGGAGCACGAACGATCCATACGATTAATGCAGCCTGAAAAGTCAGGGCTGGCGGAGCACTGCTTTGAAAAAGACCACAGAGCTAACTTCAAAGAAACAACCATTGTGGCAAAATGTAGCGGTTTATGGGAACGGAGGGTTAAGGAGGCTCTGGCCATCTCCTCCGAGAAGAGTACACTGAACCGGGACGCTGGATTGCAGTTTAGTCCATCTTGGAAACCAGCCTTAAAATTGGAAATCGACCGACTCAGAAAACACAGATTCCAACGGAGCGATGAACCACCTGCACACTAGACTGGGTGTTTTCTACTCGGTACGTACTGGCTGACAGTACTGGTCCCTTCACTCTGGCTAGTCATTCATCCTGAAGATGGGAGAGATGTACACTCCCGAAACGTTGATGTCTTTTCATCACTACACCTGGCTCGAAGCCCGAGAGCATCTTGAATAGTATTACACAAGTTTTTCGTAATAATCTGGGTATGATAAAGATGTGTACCAAAATGGTACCACAAATACTCGCATCCATGCAAAAAGAAACATTGTCTTGACATTCTTGAAAACTTTGAAAATAACCCTAATTTCTTCAAAAACATAATTATCTGCAACAAAACTTAGGTTCTCCAATGTGGTCTAGGGTCTAAGTGACAGTCCAAGTATTGGAACAGCTTCCAATTCCCCAGGAGGAAGAAAGTGTGCATGAGCAAATCAAAATTCAATTTTTTTGTATATGCAGTATTTAACTCCATTGATTGGATGCCTGTAAGTCATACTGTTTATCAGGTTTACTACAAAATGTTTTGGAGACCATTATTTTTGTGACAATAACTTGTGGAAAAATGCCTCATGGATCCACTTCATAGACACCAGGAAGTGTTACTTGGTGAAAAACAATTTTTTTATTATAAACAGACATGTTTGCTGAACCTAGTACCATACAATTTTTTTCTGTACCCAAAAATTAAGTTCATACTCAAATAAATCGGGTTTGAGTCTGTGATAGTGAACACAAAAGTGATGCAACTGTTAAACAGCATAGCACATAATGACCTGTGTTATGCGCTGCTTCCAACAGGAAAAATTCTCTTGGAGCAGTGTAGGGACCATTGGAGGGGGTGGGTATAACAATGGCATTGACTAATTTCTTCTTTCATGAAAGTGTTACAACATGAATCAGGTTTCTTTGTCACCACACCTCATATTATGCAAATACCTTTATGTAATTGGAATCCTATAAGCTTTCTCATAGTTCCTAGATGCTCTTCAGTCTAAAGTATAGAAATTACACTTGAACAAGTTGATTTCTGATTAAAATGTGTGCCTTGATTCATAATGAAAGGGCCTCAAATGTAGTTTCATGTTTTAGATCATTTTAAAGAGTGGGCAGTGATTTATTCCAAAACCCTTTAAATAACTGTAAATTATGCTTTCACCTTTGAGCAATTTTGAAAGGCTTTTAAAAATGATTAAGTTCAAGACAGGAACTTTGGGTATGCATTTGCAAATATTGTAATTTTATATGCATATATAGGATGGAATGGAAGTCATTACATTCCTTCTGTGTGCATCATAGAAGGGTTACAAACAAAAAAGTCTAATGGCATTTTGTTCTTTGATCAGCCGATTTCGAAAAAATAAATGGTTTTTTATCCAAATTGGATGCGTAATCCCACAAGAATGTACAAAGATAAACAGTTTGTTACTTGTAAGATGCATAGAGTAACTTATTTCTGAAATAGCTTCGGTACTAATTATGCGACGTCACACAGGGTTTCAAAATAATTAATCACTTAAAAGACATGAAGGAATACTCCAAGTTGCCTTTTCACACGTGCAGTAAGTCGACAACATTGCATTGAGATTGGTCAGGGAATTGAGTAGGTTTGTGGATGTAAACATGTCAGGCGCTTTTGCTGTAATGTTTTGGGAGCTAATGCTTGTGATTGGCCTACGCCCACGCAGTAAACGTGGAAGGACAAGGCAGCGTATTTGTTTGTGTTTTCAAGAAGCATCGTTACTGTGTTTGTTTATGTACTGAGCTAGGGAAAGTGACACCCACACAATCTGCAGCTTGTTTTTGACAGAACTAAAATATCTCCGTAAGAAATGGTGAGAGATAAAAATGTAAGAGACAAAATGTGTTCCAAATACCGAGATCTACCACTGGTTTAAATTAATGTAATGACTTCCCTTCCATCCGGTGTGTGTGTATATATATTTTTACTAGTAATTACTTTGTTCAACTGCATGGTTTGTGGTCAGCATGTGACTGCAAATCCAAGGATCCCAGGGTGTGGCTCTGTCTGGTTATTTGCTTATTTTGTTGTGGGGCTGGAGGGGGTAGTAACATTTCCAGAGTTTTCTTTATAGTTCAAATTATTTGCAGCCATAACACTGCATTTTTACTTTCTCTACTACATATAGTAAAGTAGAGGGAGTATTCCACCCAAAAATTCAATGTAGAGATTTCACCGGAAATATATGTTTTGAGACTCCCTGATTCCAAAAAAAGACATTTTTAGAAAAAGGTCCGTGTGTGTGTGTGTCTGTCTTGTCTGTGGACAGCATAACTAAAAAACAAAGTCGGTTAAAAACTGAAGTTGGAATTTAAGTTTAATGTCTTTCAAGGATGCAACACAAAGATTTTGAAGAAAATTGCTCCACTCTAAACTATCCTTTACATGGAAAATTTCTAAAAACTTTTGATTTTCTTGAAAATGGCTCTAACGATTTTGATTAAAATGCCATATGTTTGAGATATTTTTATGACAAATGAAATGTTTATCTTGAATTTTCTGGTTATAGCCCATGAAGTCCTATTTACTCTGGATGACTTTTGCATAACTGGTAAACTGTAAGAGATAGAACAAATCTTACTCTACAAAAAATGTAGATCTTGCTAAAACACACAATTTATGTCTGAATAAAGTTTTTTGTAGAGTGAACCATTTCGGAGATATGCCTTATTATTTGTGTGAGTTTTGGAGAACTTAACACTTCTGACAAATAGAACATCATTATTCAATCTTTTATATGTTAACCGAGCAAAGAGAATGGAATCTCAAAGCTTTAAAAGATTTGACTATTACTCAAAGGCTACTGTATTCTCATATTCCCCTTGCACCTACAAGGAAATAAGCAATAAGATAATTTCTGCAAATGCTTATGTTGACTAACATGAAGAACATACAGGAATAAGGGTTTGTAAGAATGGTTAGTAGGGCTAGGAAGTTCATGCATTTGCATGTTTTTTCATAGGGGTTAAAAACGTATGCTTTTACATTATGTACACGAATTTTTTCAGTTATTTGGACGTGATTTTATGGTGCATATAACTGCATATTTTCTTGATTTTGATAAATGCATAATATTTCAATATTATAGCCCCTATATTGCATATTTTAATGATTTTTATGGTTTTTCATTATTTTTTCCCATCTGTATAATACTTTTCATATTGGTAGTATTGCACATGTTGATGCAACTCACGAGGTGAGTCATGTTGTCATGCAGTGAATCCCCTGTTTCCATCCTTTCATTATATGTTTGTGCTTAGAGAATAATCAGGCGTTATCTGAGAGGCTTATATTAATAAAGATAAAGTGCAGGTCAACGTTTTCAGCAGCACGATTATAGCAACGCTTGCCTGCTCACTAGTAGTTGTGTCGTGGTCTTCAAACGTAACCATGTTGTGAACTGGTTCCCACCAAATTAAATTAGGCATATAAAATGTTAAAAAGCTCTTCAAATGCCGAAAATAAAACCAACTTGAGTGCTAGATTAATTAAATTACAGAAAGAGTTTTCGGGTGATTTAATATATACAGATAATAGGGCACTGTTTTGTGGAGTGTGTGAGAAAAATGTTGTTGTTGTTGTTTTCTAGTGCCTTGCATCTGGCAATGAAGCCATTAGCATTCGTGCTTTCCAATACTTTTGAACTGTAGTTTCTTCTGATCTTAATGCTTCACAGGTCTTCAAGTGGTCTTCGTTCATTTCTGCTGGATCGTTACACAGGACACATATTGGTGAGGCTGAGATACCTATTCTGTAGAGATGACTTGCCAAGCAGTCATGATTTGTCAATAGTCGGAAGGCTGCAACAGCTGTTTTCCTTGGTCTCTGGGGGATTATATCTGGATTGGAAAGTAGTGTAATCCATTTTTTATCTTTGGCATTTGTTTCTATTTCTTGTAGATATGAATGACAAAAATTTTTTATGATCAAGCGTTTTATTGAGGAATATGAGAAATTGAATTTAGACTTTGGTTTTATTGTTGTGCCTTTCTTTGCAAGTGAGTCTGCAGCTTCGTTCCCCATGACTCCACAGTGTGCTGGAATCCATTGGAGATGAACAGTCTTATTAACTTTTTGGAGTTGTGTTAACATTTTGTAGCATTCTCTAATTTTTGTTGACTTCTTTGTAGTATTTGAACATATTCCCTGAATTGCAGCTTTAGAATCTGAAAGAATTACTGCCTTGTTAAATTTATTTAAGGGAAGATTTAATAATTGTCGGAGAGCAATGTATATAGCCTCTATTTCTCCATCATAATTTGTTGTGTCTCTGCCAACAGAATGATAAAAGGAAAAATGTGAACACGTAACTCCAGCTCCAGTAAGGTTTTCCTTTGAGGATCCATCAGTATATATGTGCAGCCATTCTTCTGTGGGATACCTAGTATTGATTGTTTCCAGAGCTAGAAGTTTTTGTATTTCTTTTGGTGTGTCTGATTTACTTATTTCCTCTATTAATTCCAAATTGAAGGTAGGTTGCAATAATTCCAATGGATTTTCTCTTATAAGTAGATTTTCTCTGGTGTTAGGAATGTTCCGAATCACAGCGGTATAACTGTTTCATCTAAAATGGAAGAAATGTCATTTACATATGTGCTGGCCTATCACAGCACAACAGCGTCCCTCAGAGGCACATGAGGGGAAGGTCGGTGGATCTAAATATCATCTATTTAGTCCTCCCGGCTAGGTCCGATGGACCCGTTGACCAACGATAGGTGTGGTCCCCCTTGCAAAATGGGGGTTTAAGTCGGGTGATGTAACTGCCACATTGTAAAACTGGTGCCCGTTAAGAAAACAGTTACATGAAAGCCACATACATGAATGTGAGAAAAATGTAAGGAGTGAGAAAAGATTTCAAATAGTTCAGCACATAAACACAGCAACACATAAGGAGAATTTAATCAGAAAACTCGCAAACAAAGAACCTGTTCAAAAGCAGCTAGTAGAGTGTTTAGGAAGTAGGGTTACTGAACTTTCCTATGAATTGTGCCAAGCCTTTTTAGCTGCTGATATTCCCTTGTTCAAAATTAATAATCCGACATTTAAAAACTTTCTTGCCAAGTACACTCGACCACATGTGCCTGAAGAAAGTACAATGCGCAAGACTTATGTAGGACATTGTTACAATAACGTATTTTCAAATATACAAAATGAATCAGGGATCAGTTGGTGTGGTTGTCTGTTGATGAAACCTCTGATTCTGAGCGCCGTTCTATTGCTAATATAATCATGGGTGCTTTAAATAATGAACAAAAGACTACAGCTTATCTCCTTAATGTGTGCAAATTGTCGGCCACTGACAATGTAACTGTGACCCAGTTTGTGATGGACTCTTTGAAATTACCTTGCCCATGTGGAATCGAATACAACTGGTTGCTTTTATTTGTTACCTTATATGGTAAAATCAGGAAAAACTCTGAAAGGTATTTTTCCTAACTTAATTCATATAACTTGTTTGGCACACACTCTTCATCGCATTTCTGAGACAATGTGCAATTCTTTCCCACTGGTAGATAGATTTGTGTCCAGTACAAAGAGAATTTTTGTTAAATCTCCTAAAAGAGTTAAGTTGTTAAGCACCTAATATCCGACTTCCTCCTGCACCAGTGTTAGCTCGATGGGGAACATGGGTCGATGCAGTTTTATATTGTGCTGAGCACATAGGAATAGTCGGAGAGGTTGTTAATTCATTGGACTCGAACGATGCTTCATCAATACAAACTGTGCAAAATATTCTGTCTGGTGCTGGTTTAAAAGAGGATCTTAGTTTCATGTCTGCCCATTTTTCTTTCTTACCAACAGCCATAACGGCATTGGAAGCTGTAGGATCTCCTTTGCATGAATCACTTGCTGTCTTTGAAAAAACAATAGGTGATCTAAGTTCGGTTCCTGGTAGCATAGGACAAAAAATGAAAGAGAATGTGAATTATGTAATTTCAAAAAATTCTGGTTATAAATAGATGTGCGATATTCGAGACATCCTCGAAAGAAAACCATCTGCCACACCAAAAGACTTGACTCTCTCTGTGAAGCAGTTAACATCATTTAAATATGCCCCGATAACATCTTGTGACGTGGAGAGAAGTTTTTCACGTTACAAAAGTGTTTTGCGAGACAACAGACGATGTTTTACAGTTGAAAATTTGTGCAAAGTGTTGGTTGTGAACTGCAATTTAGCAGTTAATACTAGCGGTAGGACTACTTCTGATTCAACCTCTAAGGAATACGGTAACTTTATTTCTTATTTATACTAACTTGCCTTGTCTACTGCAAAGGGGCGTTGTTTTAATTCAGTAGTGCATATTTCTTGGCATATTTTCAAGTTTTTAAGAGCATATTGGCATGCATATTTCAGTGTTTTTTAGGGCATGAACTTCCGAGCCCTAATGGTTAGTATAGGAGTAGAGAAAGTCATGTGAGTGCAACACATCAGATTTTTAAGGCTATTTTCTTTGTGCTGAACAATGGAACTGTGACATTTTAACTTGCCAGTCTCAGTTGTGGAGCATGAAGTATGGCATTTATTATAGTATGGGATCAACTACTGATGTTCATTTTTGTGCTTGCATTCCTTGTCTCATAACAGGGTAGATGCATTTTTGCTAGTGGATCTCCATTTCAACCAGTGACCCTGAATGGCCGCACATACTATCCTGGTCAAGGAAACAATGCTTACATCTTTCCAGGGGTAGCCCTAGGAGTAATCTGCACAGGAATTCATCACATTAAAGAAGAATTGTTCCTTATTGCTGCACAGGTATTAATATACATAATTTATTGCAGATAAAAGTGCTATTTGATACAGATAAGACATGAATCTAAAACTTTGTACTTATGTTGATAGACATTAGCAGATCATGTCACAGAAGATGACATAAAGAAAGGCAGCCTCTACCCTCCATTAAAGATGATCAGAGAATGTTCCATAAAAATTGCCACTCGAATCGCCCAGTATGCATATGAGAAAGGTAAGAAATTAAAATTGAGTGTTTATATATGGGCACCCTTTAACAGCCATGGTTCTCAGATCCCATTCTGTATTGGGTGCAAAAGACTGCTTTATTTTGCTCAGAGGACTGTTTATCAGGCTTGAGGTTCTTCTACCTGTCATAATTCTATGACACAGGACCACTGACTTCACTTCCTTTCCAAAGGACAAGATTTCTTAGTAATTAATTAAGCATTCATTACTAAGTTTGCTTCCAATGCTCCGAAGCCTATTCTGCTCACCCCAGTGTTGGTTACTTACATATGGTTTCAAATAGTAATTGAAATATTAACAATTTGAATGTGCCATAAACTTTAACAAACCTCTTTTAAACATAAACCTTACATTGCAAATCATCAACCACACAGCAGATTCCTTAGGAAAAATACAATAACATTAATAGATAAAATTTTCATAACACTTTAATTTATATATTATATCTGGAATATCATTATCGGGAGACTCCAAATGCTATAGTTATCCAAGGTAGTTTTGTGCATTGCATACAAACAGGATTCCAAACAGAGCACACAATGTTACATCAACAAACATCACTGCTCCTGTTTACACACTATGCACATCAACTTGAGAGAGGATGCTTTAATTGATTTTCTTCCCCCTGAATCTGCAACTTTCACTTTTATCATTAATGGCATCAATTGTAATATTATTTTTGTTACTCAGCAAAACCTGTGCAATTCTGTTATTTCATATGCTCACTCTCTTTGGTCTGAAAAGTTTGAGTTATTTATTTGTTCACCAACTGATCAACTGAATAAGTAATTTTCCAAGAAGGCACAGGATTTATCAGGATGTATATACAAGAATATATTCATAGCTTACAATAGTTAATCATTCCATTTATTTTTTTGAACATAAGGTATTATATTACCACCAGTGGTGTTTTCCCACAGGGTTAGACAATATAGGGTTTTTCCAAGTGTGACCAGATGTCTGGATTAATCTGGACATCTCCTCTTTTTAATAGAAATGTTTGGTGTCCAGGCAGATTTTTAGAAAATTAGTAAATGTCCTTTTTGGGTTATTTTGTTTTTCCTGCGGGTTTCGGAACTGTAGAATCTGAATTTTCAAACACAAAATTACCACAAGCTGGCAGAAGCAGCACCAATTAGAATGCGCTTGCAGTCTATTTTCACTTGCTGCACGATTGCTTCTTACAGGGTTTCTATATAAACTAAGTATCACATCAAGTCTTTGTATAACAAATTCATTCTCTTCATCCATTCTTTGCCTACCAGCCTGTATGTGAGAATGTGGTGTCCATCTGTTTGTTCAGCCAGTACTTTGTTGTCACACATAGACAGGCCAGGTACAATGATCCTACACTTACTGTTATGTTTTTAATACACTGGAAAATAGGACGTACGAGCAAATGTATTGCATTTGGGGACAATCCCAATACCAATATTGCGGGTATAAATTTTAAACTAAATGGAAAGAATGTTTACAGTAATTTGAAAAATCAATAAATGAAAATCTTGTGGGGGTAGTTTGTCCAGCTCACATTTTACGTAATACTGTACAACATGGAGCTGATAATTTTTCAATTGATATAGTGTGTATTATCTTAAAGATATATAATTATTTTTCTGTGTACACGGTGAGGGCAGAAGAGTTGAAATCATTCTGTGAATTTGTTGACATTAATTGCAAACATTTATTATGTCACTCTAAGACAACTGTTTGTTACTCTTCCCTGCCATAGAAAGATTGCTTCAGATGTACCTTCACTGAAGTCATACTTTTTGCTGCATTGTAGACCACCTAAGATCATAATTCAGTTTCTTGCAAATATATCAAGTGAAGCTTATTTTCGGCATTTACATTTCTTGATGTCACTAATTCAAGAATTAGAAAGAGAATGTAATTCCATAACTGAAATTTTGGATATTCTTACTTACATCTATGGTGTCCTGGAAAGTAGGTTTCAAAGCTCCTTTGCATGTCTGAAAGCTAAAGAGATATTAAGACAGGCACAAGAAGAGGGATTAATGAAAGAAGTACAACAGTTTATGGAGGAAGCTATGTCTGTGTACAAGCCATGTATGCAGGATTTGAAAAAATAGACTAAAAACTTTGATGAATTCAGTTGTTTTAAGTGGCTTGATATGAAATGCCTTGACCAGTGAGGTAGAAAATTGTTGCAAATATTTAGGTAGTAAAGGAATTGTTATTGATGTTAAATGTTTCAATAATTTTGTAATTAAACATTTATAAATGGCACTTCTGAGCTTGATAACTTAACTTCCAATGAGAAGTGGTGCAAGTATTTCAGAGAAAGAAAATCTGTAGATCTATTCAGAGCTTCTCAAAAGTAAGTAAAAGTAAGTCCGGGTTTGGTTGACCCGGGCCCCAGAGCCAACTGACTCCCTCAATGTGGCTCCTCCTTATGGTGAGGGAGTCAGTCAAATAGCCCATTGGGCTCCGTGGTGGGTGGGGAGCACTGGGGGATGAAATTTTATTTAGCTCTTTATGGCTACAACCATAAGGTACAAGGTGTCGTCATCCGCTCATTACCTAGTGATACATAGAATGGAAGAGGGTCAGACTTTCTTAAAGGTGAACTCCTTTATAATTCAATTTGGTTTTGACAAAATCGCCGGCCCCGTGAAGTCCTGTACTCGCTTACGATCCGGTTCCCTTTTGGTCGAGAGTTACACTGCCACACAGTTTAACAAGATATTGAAGGCCAAACTACTCCATGGATATCCTATCCATGTTGAGAAACACCAAAGCCTAAACTCCTGCAAGGGCGTCATCACCACCTCCCTGTTTGATGATATGCCGGAGGAGCAGATCCAGGGTTACCTGTCGGACCAGGGTGTTACGGACGTTTACCTTGTAAGAGTCAAGTGCAATGGCGTGCAGGTAGCTACCCGCACGCTGTTCATAACTTTTGATCAGCTCGATCTGCCACCAAAGATCAAGGCAGGTTATGAGGTTATCCCAGTTCAACCATTTATCCCGCAGCCTATATGTTGTTTCCAGTGCCAATGCTATAGCCATACTAAGATCTTGTGTAAGTCTTCGGTTGCGGTTTGTTCCAACTGTGGTAGTGATGCTCATGACGGAGCTTGTCCATCTGCTCCAAGCTGCGTGAATTGCCGAGGTACACACCCAGCGACTTCGAGTGCCTGTCTGCGTTACCAGGACGAGAAGGCTATTCAGGAGCTGTGGGTGAAAGAGCGTATCTCTTTCTCTGAAGCCCGCAAACGCCATCTTGCTCGACAGCCTTCTCTCCTGAAGTTTGGTACTTTCAGTTCCGTTGTTTCCACGCCAGTACCAAAGCGGGATATGGGCACTCAAACTTTCCCTGTAACTTCCACCGTGGTTACTCTCGCATCGCTGTGTCAACTCCCGCTGGCTCCAAGACCATTTCTATAAGTGCCGACACCTGGAAATTTAAACTTACTCCGAAGTGCACAGACTTTCTCAAGGACCCTACATCTGCAAGTGGAAAGGGAGCCTCCTTGGCTAGTTCCCCTTCACCTCCTCGCCGATCGTGCTCCCAAGATACCAGGGGGCGCAGTCGCTTGAAGTGGGATTCTCTTCCACTCCTCAGTCTTGGCAATCGTTTTATTCCTCTGACTTCGGTACCCGGTGACCCTCTTCCATCTGAAGAACCAATGGAGGAGAAACCACTTGCTCCAAAAAGTCCAAGTCCCACGCGAATCCAAAAGGGCAAGTTGAAGCGACAGCCATCGGTTAAGTGAACCTCGTGAACCTCGTGAGCAGCCTTTCCTCATTTGCCCAGGATGTCCATACACGTGGCGTGTGCAATCAAATCTGAACTGTAACTGCTCACTAATTTGCTGTCGTCCACTATTTTCTACCTGCAGGAGACCAAACTTCAACAACAGGATACTTTCACCTTTCCTGGTTTTACTCCGGTGCAATTTGATCTGCCACCGGACCGTGGTACTCCTGCACATGGTGCTGCTATGATCCTGATCCGCGATGGCATTTATTACCAGCCTCTCATATTCACTACTACATTGCAAGCTGTTGCCGTTTCTCTTCGTTTCACTCGCTTTTCTCTCACTTTATGTTCCGTTTACCTACTGCCATCTTCTCCCTTTGCAATTGCGGACCTATCAGATCTCGTGTCCCAGCTCCCAACGTCCTACTTGTTGGGAGGCTTCAATGCCCACCACCCTCTTTGGGGATCACCTAGGGCTTGCGTAAGGGGGAAGCATTTTGCAGAGTTCTTTCGTCAAAAGCACCTCTCTCTTCTTAATACTGGCGAACCTACTTTTATTTCTGATTCCACAGGTACTCTCTCTCACTTAGACGTATCTGTTTGCTCGGCACAGCTTGCACATCGTTTTGAGTGGAACATCATCTCGGACATCTTCTCCAGCGACTATCTTCCCTGCGTGATTAGCCTGCTCTCCAACTATGTACCCTCGTCACATGTACCCATCTGGCAGCTACACAAAGCGAACTGGCATCTTTTCTGCAGCCTAGCTGTTTTCGACGACCATGTGTTGGAAAATGTTGACCAGGTGGTGGATCAAAAAAATAGCAAAACATAAGAGCTCAATTGCCCATATGAATTTAGAATTAGAATTGTGTGGTGTGTGTTAGAGAAAGAAAGGGAGTAAAGGTGGAGAGGATGTAATGTACTGCACACCCACTGCGACAAGTCACGAGCCGCCACTGCGTTCGCATGTGGAAAAAATTAGTGGGTGTGAAGTTGCGAGTATGCGATCACCCAGGAACCACCACTGTATGCAACATTTGCGTAAGTAAGTATATCCTCATTTTCACATCCACAATTAGCACATATGAATATATTTGTGATGTTATTTTTCTTTAATGTATCACTATGGCTTGACTTTGCTAAGTTTTCACTATAACTACACTTACGATGTTACCACCGGCTGCCATTTTGTCTTTCATGAAGCGATGTCGCCATTTCTCTCCCGCATGTGCTTCCAGTCTGCATTTCGGTATTGGAATAAATTTTTGTTTGCTTCTCCAGTTTGGTTTTATCCCCCATGTTGCCTTCATTTGCATATCTTACAGCATCACTATATTTCATTTTGACACAATTGTCAACCACCATATTGCTAGTGTTAGCGTGATTTAAGTTTAGTTTTAACTGCTTACTCCGGGCCACAACACTACTCACCACCATCTTGAAGTAAATCATGTCCGATGTCCATTCTGTTCGTTAGTATCCCCTTCTGAAATATGGTGAACTCTGGTGGTAATTTCTTGAAGTTGGTCTTTAGTCATCTGTGGGTGAAAATGGAACTTCTGCCGCACTATGTTGTATTGTTACTTTTAATAAATGAGTCCTGTTGTACCTAACGTGTGATGGACCAGATCTCTTACCCAATTTAGAAAATGTTGTAAGTTTAATTTAACGGTCACTTGTACTTACAGCCATGTTTCAATGACCATTTTAGGTAGGATTCACTGTATTTCACTTACTACAAAGAGAAACAGTAAATGCTTTGTAACATGTCTTTCACATCTTGAACATCTGTTGAGGTCTGTTGAGGTTATTAGTCTGCCCTTGCTGATCTTCTTCCTTCATGTAATGTTAAAGGTCCTCTGTGGGTAAACACCATAATTTTGTGTAGCACCTAATTTTCAAAATTCATTAAAATTGGTGGAAATTATTTTACATCCTTTCATTTAAGTCTGTAACTGTTTCTACGGTTTTTATTAAAATACTTAAAATGCCTTACATGTGTTTTTAGTAATGAAGTATAGTGATGTTACAGTCAACAGGCAACTATGTCCGTACTGTGTTAATCCTTGCTGTGACTTAAACAGATGCTTGAATGTCTAAATTCATATAAGGGACATTTTCCTTGGAACATTTATTTGTCAGCGTAGAGAAAACTGACCAAACAGGTTTACAATGATATGTTCTCTGTATTAAAGAAGGGTGATTGAAATCATATGTTAGCACTTGTGAGCAAAATTGTACTTACAGATTTATCATACACGTCCATTTACTTAGTTCATATCTCAGTCCAATTCAAAATTCTAGTTTCTCCATTTTAATATCTGATTCACTTCCTTTCAGTGAACTGTAGTAATGTCCTAGTTTTATAGATTATTCTGGAATAGTGAACAGTAATTATTATGTCTCCATACTTATTTTTAAGGTATGGCATCAACATATCCAGAACCAGAAGACAAACGAGTGATTGTGGAAGCAGCCATGTACAACCATAATTATGACTGTCCATTGCCAGTTGTGTACCCTTGGCCAGAACTGCCAACTCTGAAGAGTGTCATAGCCGAGAAGACAAGTAAAGCCTCAAGTACTGAAAATTAAATTGTGACTTCTATTTTAAATACTTTATTCTTTAATGGGTATAATGTGTTTTAAATACTGACATTTTATGTATCACCACAGTTTTCCAACTGATAATCATCGCAGCAGATTATGCAATGTATTATCCTATCACTTGATTGCAAGGAGATTATTTTAACTGTCCTTTAACATGTCCCTTATTTTCAAGGCTTCATTGCTTAGACTAGAAAAGAAAAAATTGTCATGCATTACATGTTAGTACCAAATCTTATAAATTAATCCAAACCTTTATAATTTGTAAGAGAATTATCTTGGTTGAACATATTTGCAGTGCATATCACTCATCAACAGAATTAATTAACCCTTAAAGATAACATATGTGAATTGGTTTATTCAAACTACATCAGTTACATTTATGTAAATCAGGAGATATTCTGAGAGTTGTTGCTCCCATCATCAACCTGATGCCAACTGCTGAAGCATGGTGTCTGTGTTGGAGACTGTTGCACTAATATGTCTTCTGATGTCTTTTCAAGAAAGACGTAAGAAATTCCTTGTATTTGTACTTACATATGCAGCCACAGTGAACAGTATTAAGTATCCTTGTATATAAAGAAATTCTCAAGGAGTCTTTTCCTTAATGTGGTGATATTCGCACATTTTGCATATGTTGTAATACTAATATTAGTATTAAGCCATAATATTATTGGTGCTACTACAATTTTTCTAGTTATTTTCAGTATTTATAAATCCAGTATTACAGAATCTTTTATATTTGTTTGTTATTTATTAATTGTTTATCTTTGTGATAACCGTAATCTTTCTTAGAAATATTGTCCCTTGTAAGGTAAAGTTAGGTTAACTGAGCCACTTTTTTGTTTCTTATTTTTTGCACAGAACGTTTTTAGGTTAGGCAAATCTTAATTATATTATGATTATCAATAGTTAGTAGTGAAAACAGGAAAAAAGAAATAATAACCAGAGAATAACTTATGTGAAACTGGCTTAATTAACCCCCAGTGTAAGGTTAACTGGACCACCTGATGGGGTTAACTGAGCCGCTAATAAATAAGATACTAAATAAACTCACTTTATTAGAATTTCAAACTATGTATTTCAAGGTATAATGCTGAATACTTAGTTCATTCATATGGTCAGGTTTGTAATAAATGTCAATACAGTAATGAGGAAAAATCTAATAAAATGTAAAGTCACTCATCATAGTTAAATGTTATCATATTTGCATAGCGAGCTGAACTCAGATTACAGGCTTTGGCAACTTCAAAACATCATTTTCTGGCACAAAACATTTTTCATCTGTTGGCATGAACTTCATTGTTCCACTCAGCTGCTTAAAAAATACCACTCTGAGGCCATCTTTTAAGACATCTATGATTTTACACACATAGTGTCTGCAAGTTGATGAATCATTGACATATACTCTCACAACCATGAACTCTCCTGGAGAGTGAAATCTATTCTCATCATCTGAAGTAAGGCACATTAATGAAGATGAGTCCTCATAGATAACATATTCAGACAATTCTTTGGATACTTCTGCATCAAATAATTTTCTTTTCAGCCCTTTTCCTGTATTTTTTGGGTATTTCTTCGGAGGTCTAGACTTCTTTGTTTTTCTTTCTTCTGTTAAATGGGCTTCTTCATTTAGCTGGTTTTTTCTGGTGTGTCTGTCAGGATCATTGACTGCTTTTTCTTAGTTTGTTTTCTTTTTGGAATTGGAGCTTTGGGATGAGGACGTATATCTTCTGGTGATACTAACTTATTTGAATTTCCACCAAGAGACTTGTCAATGGTAACATCCACTTCTTTTGCAATTAGTAATTCTTCGGCAACACTAGCAGGTATTTCTGGTTTAGTGTCAGATGCAATGGGGAAAGAACAATCAGTTAATTAGCTGGTAAGTAATCTTCAGTTCCAAAAATGTCCATTTAGTGGTTCAATACCACTTTTTCTTAATCCACTACATATATTACTTGCACTAAATGCAAGGGGGAATGCTCTGCCAACTAATCCAGCAATATCATAAATTGTGATTGGTTTCCCCGTGCTTGCCATAAGATCACAACATGCTACATTGTAAAATTTCTTGAATGAAGAAAAAACAATTACATCAAGAGGTTGCAACTCATGGCTGCTGTGAGGGGGAAGAGTAAGCAAAATAATCCCATTATCTTTTGCATATGGTATTGCAACTATACTTGCGTGTGTCTCATGATTATACAAAATCAGGAGTTTTGGATTTTGGATGTTCTTTTGTGGGCCTTTCATGCTTCACAAAGTGTTGCAGAACAGGTAAAAATAGCTCACTGTTCATCCACCCAGAGATCGTGGCTCCACCACTTGAGCCTGTTGGAGCATTTAGCAGCATGTGGTCTTTAAAGTGCACTCTGGGAAACACAAGGTATGGGGGCACAGCTTTTCCTGTAGCACTAATTATCCCCACCATGGTCACCAGTGTATCTACCTCTCTCTGCTGAGGTAGCTTGACCAACATACCTGAAACCTGTTTGAGCCAACACTTTAGATCAGGGGAAGACAGGTAACGCTGCTGTGATGTCAGCCCACTTAGCACACATGCTCCCAGAGCAAGCCAGTTGAACGTGTGACGTCATAGCGGGCAAGGGGAAATGGGATACGGGACATCGTAATCTTAATGCTGACTGTTTCAATTACGGAACAGTCACAGATTATAAATAATTACATTTCGGCTTTATGCCATATATATAATTCTAGTTTATGTGAACAGTCATGTTATAACGCAAATAGAACAGAAATTATAACTATTTTGCCTGAGCTAGAGGAGAGCTATACAGAACAATTAGGTGGACATTTTCCGACATTTGCCAATTCGCTTTTCTTTAACTAGTTTGTCAATGTTAGGGCGTAATGTACGGCACGTTAGATTGGGATCTGACAATGTGCTTCAGGATTTTGACTTAGAAAGGTTCATAACCGAAAAGAATTGTTCGCACACATACGTAGAACCAAACATACATAATATCCGTGCAACAAGGGCATATAACCTCAGAAATCTGGTTTGAGGAACATTCTTATAACAATTACCAAGTCTTCCTTGTGTTTATATTTGTCCTTCAGCAAATCGTCCCACTGTAAATTTATCAATTCAATGTGCTACCTGCTAGAAACATTGTTAACATCCAGTGAATACGGGGTCGCAAAGACCTGAAACGTAGTTGACAATGTTTCTACATCTTGAAGCCTGGTCACAAACTGGTGTGAAACGTGGAGAACTGAACACATGCACCGCTGATCTAGGCAGCCTAGCAATACACTGCTCTCACCTGACGTCACACGAACGTACAAGCTGACTCTTTGTTTAAATACGCCACACGGCCCGAAGTTGTTTCCCCCCTGCTTTAGATGGTTTCTGTATAGTGGTGGCTGCAGTCTCATCCGTGTTATAGATATCTTGTGGTTCTAACTTGTATTTTTCTCTAGCTAAAACTAAGTTGTCAAAAATACTTTTGCATTTGCCTCAGTAAAACTGGTGGCCTGAGCTATACTTGTTTGCTCAGGAGTACATAATGAAATTCTGTTTTGAAGCTATTCCAGTCCAGCCATGTTTTCTGCTTTCCAATTTTCTGGTACAGATTTACAATTTCTTTTAGCATATTCACATGCTAGATGTCAAGCAGTTTTTGTGTTTAAACCATAATGTATTTTGCAAGCAAACATAATGTAGTTTGCCAGTGGCTTTTCTTCAGCCTGTGTGAAAATCTTTAAATGCTCATTTGATGGTCCAAAATTAACATTATCAATACCCAGATTTAAAGCCTTTTCTAAATAGTGTTTCAAAATTGCCCTTGGAATACCTGTGGGGTTTTTTTTTTTTTTTTTTTTTTTTTTTTTTTTGCAGTTTTCTCAAGGAAATTCTCTCTTCTAGATGCTGAGCTACTGCACTTTGCTACAATTCTTTTGGATAATCTCGATTTGTGGTTTGAATTCTTGTTCTGGGCATATTAATTCCTGAAAGAGAAAAGCAGTAGTAATGAGAATAAAAATAACTTTATAATTATAATGATATTAACATGCCCAAACTAGTTTAAACAGAATTTAGGACTACAAGTAGTTATGTGTGTGGTTAACTGGGCCACTGATCAGTTAACCCCATATTATGTGGCTCACCTAACACCATGTACAATAAGGAAGCATTTTATGCTGCAGCATAACCTTAAACTACAGAATGCACAAACCTGAAGTATATAATTAAAGCTTAAAACCTACTGTTTTATTCAGTTTATTAACATAGTATGCTAAGAGTTTCTCTAAAAAATATAGAAGCTCAAAAAATTAGTTAATAAATTTAGTTTTATCTTCCACAATTTAATAATGGAAAATAATCACATATTTACCTGATTCAAGAAGCCAAAGCACAGCTGAGAAAGTCCAGACCTACCAACTGACTATATCATTGTAGATTGAGCCTAAAATTTCCCTCTTGTTTCGTTTTTACAAGAAATGGTTCACTTAACCTCCATGACCAGTTAACCTCACCTTACCCTACTCTAAATAATGTAAAGCCATGTTATAAATATGTGAAAACAGATTCTGTAAAGCACTATACTTGAGTTGTTATTTTGCATCAAACTGTAGGTATCTGTTGGCAACCCGATTATAAAACAAAAATCTTTTATATTTATGAACACTGTTAATACTGAAAGAATCCTTTAAATAAATTAAATCACCAAAGAAAATATAAATGTTATTTTTGTGCCAAAATGTTAGTAAGTATGTGATACTGGCAATGTCTACATAGTTTTACAACTTTTAACAAAAATAATAGTGATAATTATTTTAAGGTTATTGATGGTTTTCATAAAATTGCACAGGAATGTTGCAGTGTATGGGAATTAAAGAAGAAAACCGCAACATGTTTACACTATACAGTAACATTTTGAATATATTTTTGATATTCCAAATGATATGCATTATAGGGCGTAAAGGTAAATTGATTTCTATACTTGCTAATTACAATCCTACTGTTATATATGGTGTTTTTAAATTCCTGATATGATATTTTAGGAGCAAAATGCTAATTTGCAAGTAGCATTAAGACACACATTTTGGTTATAGTTGTTTCTTGGTGTTTAACCCTAGAGCAGGCATGCTGGTGTATTTTATACACCACCTTTGCATTTTGCGCTCTAACGGATAAATACCTTAACGTATCAGTACATTGTTGTCAGTACCTTTCATGTCATTATTTAGCTTCCGTTTAGTTGTGTCAGAGTGATTGTAGCATCAACAACTCAAAGGCAATGATAAGTTATTCTCGGAACTGCACCAGTAGCATATTTTATATACCGCACGCCCGGTCATGTAAGTACTACTTCAATTGTCAACCTAATCTGTTGTACTTTTACACAAAGCGGTTGCATAACGAATTATGTGTTTTAGAGAGGGCCATTATTGTAGTGCATTATTAGCCACCAATATTTCGTGTTTCTAATTTTAGGGCCAAAACATGTTTGACAGAAGAAGAATCAGAACGGTACCTTTTAGAGGTGCTCGCTGAAGAAGACTGTGGGGATATTGATGATTTGTTTTCTGACAGAGAGGACGAAGTAATATTATCGAATGATCATGATACAAACTCTGAAATTGAAAATGATGAAGAGCTGTATTCCTTTGATAATAAAGCTGGTGTTTTCATTGGTAGGGACGAAGAAAAAAAAATGGATGAAAACTGAGGTGCATTGAAAAGCATCCCGTGTACCAGTAAACAATATTGTCAAGATCTTTCCAGGCCCTAAACTGGTAGCACGAGGTATTGTAGAGGAAATTGAATCATTCCATAAAATAATCAATATTGATATGACTGATTGAAATTGTGCGTTTTACAAATTTATTCATTGAAAGAAGGAGGCTAGAAGAAAGTTATTATGAAGACACAAAGAAACCTCACATTAGATTATAATATGACAAAAGGTGGAGTTGATACTGTTGACCAAATGTGTAATAAATATTCAGTAACACGAACGACAAGATGATGGACCATGGCTTTATGGTACACATTGCTGAACATCAAGGCACAAGTGCTGTTTCAAGCAAATGATAAGAATGAGAAACATCCTCGTCGAGTTTTTCTGAAGAAGCTTGCTTTCCAACTAGAAGCCACAACTTATAGAAAAACCTGGCATACCAAGTTTGCCAGCTACAGTTCTCTGTGAAAAATGCAGTATGTGTTCACCCGTAGTAGAAGATGATTAATTTTCTATGCCTAGTTATACTAATGTAATATAGCCAATTAGTGTGTATTAACATGTATGGAACTGATGTTAGGCATATGATAAGATGTTACTTACAATAAGAGGTAGAACTGGAACTTAAAAATTCAATGCCACAACTGGGATTTGAACCACAGACCTTCCGCTTGCCGGGCAGACGCTCTAACCACTGAGCTATTGTGACAAACTGCCAGAATGGCATTAAATTCTCAAGCCAGTAAGTTTGTTGGCATAAATAAATTATAATTACTTACAATAAATTTAATTATGTAATGTTAATTAGCACAATAAACAATAAAGGAATAGCAAGAAATGGAATGTAGTGTACTGTGTACAGAATACACCGCACGCCTGCTCCTGTATCATAAATGAGCGCGCCTGCTCCTGTATCATAAATGAGTGCGCCTGCTCTAGGGTTAATTTAGGAAAAAAACAGTGGCGGCTGGCAATGAAGGACTCTAGGATGGCACCCTCCCAATAAATAAAACTAAGAAAGAAAAGTTAGCACTAAGGTAACATCATATCAAAAGGACTAGTTCAAATATCCTTAACATCAGGCATTATGCCAAAATACATTCCTACACTTCCTGTTTGTATTTACCCATTTTGTTTTGACTAAAATGTTTTTACACCACTAATACATGAAAGAGCACCAATGTTCTCATTACGGATGCAATTTCGAACTGCACCTCACCCGTCCAGGAATCTTTGCATCTTGAGGACTCTGCAAAAGGTGCGGGGTTGGCTTCAACTATAGCTGAGGTGTGTGGAGAGGAAACATAATCCGTGCGGAGTCCGGGTGCAAGGGGAAAGCACCTCTGAGCTGTCTGATCAGAACGAAACAAATCAACATCCCATGATCATTGCTAACAGTGCTGCCATTCACATACCGTACATATTCCTTCCTCTTAAATTGAATTTTGTAATTTAAATTGATTGTAAATGAAATTTAGTTCTGAACTGGTATAGTGTTGCATATTCCATATAAAACAATGCCAAGAAACTACATTTATACTACATTCACATTGGTAATTTTGCTAGCATGACATATTGAATATGCATTATGTAATGTAATTTGCTGTGTTTGGAAGTAATTGTAGCGGTTAAACAAACACAGTTTTATACAAAGTTCAGACTACAAGCGATGCAAAGCAGAAGTAGCAGATATGGTAAGGGGATGGTGCAGTGAGAGGGGAACAGGCCTCATTATTGTCAGGTTTAGCCATGAAAGTTAATGTTTCAAGTTCTTTTTTTTAAATTTTCAACAAATCTATTATCAAACAAAATGACTAATTGTACAAGTAGTTCTATTATGCAACATTGGCAACAAATACAGCGCTTATTTTTAATGTTTTCAGTAAACTTTCAATTGGTTTTTGTCTCCTAAAGCACAACATGGCAACTACAAATGAAGTACATGGTTGCCAACTCTCTGTTATATCCTGTGTCATGTTCGTCTTGCTCAGAACCATATAGTTAGAGGTTAAATTTTGACAAAGTGTGTTAATTGATGATTATTAGTTCACATTAGTGTGCTGTATTATTAGTGAAAATGGAAGCGACGTCTCCAGAGTGTTATGTGAAAAGAGTTTGTAAACCCACCACAATGCTGCAACACTGCATGCCAAAACATGTGATGTGAGGTACGTCCAGTTTGTATCACTCATACCCTGAACTTCGGTATAGCAGCGCTTTTGAGTGGTATCATGATGTGAATCTTCATGAAAGTTGTGAACCACGAGCAGTATAACTAGTATACTCAGTGCGTGTGTAATGAGTTTGCATCTCAATTGGACTTAACAAGCTTGGGCTGCCAAGACCAATACTGAATGTTGAACAAATTCAAAATCTGTGCAAAAACAAAGGTGATTTTAGCAGAGAATGCAGCCCTTTATTGTACAGCTATGCAGGCTGGCTTTGCGGATGTGAAATTAAAAATATGTTTTTCTGTTATTCCTGTTTGGCCAAGCATGATGCAATTTGCTGCACATTTTATTTCTGAATACTACACATAATGTTTAGGAATTAAAACAGGATGCATTTAATTAACAGATGGAAGGTCATGCATAACAATCTTTTGCTTTATATGATTGGTTTCCTTTTCACCTATTTTCTGGTGAAATTTAGAATTAACTGTCGCATAAAGCATGCTGATTGTAAAAATATATCATAATGCCCTCCCAAATTTACGAGTCAGCAGCCACCACTGGATAAAAATACGTTTTTGCTTTCTGTGTCATTTCAGTGCTTGTAGAAGCAAATGTCTGCCACAGCACCTCAAAAATGTGCTATTCAAAAAAATCAGTGTTATTTCAGAATATGCCATGTAATAGATGCTAGTTAATTTCTTTGTTACCTTTTCTTTCTCCTTCATTTCTTAATTTAATATAAGCTGCTTGCTAGCTCAAAAGAATAAATCATTTCAGTCACTCTGCCACAGATTTTTCATGAAGTAACACTATTAATTGATGCTTTAACAGAATAGAATTTCCATTGATGAAACTTGCAGAGAACTCACTTAGGTTTTAAATACAAACCATTTCCTAATCCCCATGATGTCCTATTTGAATGGATGTACATGGGCACTATGCCATGGCCCAGTCTGGCCTTGGAATAGCTTCTTCATAGCAGTAAAAATGAATGAACATTGAAATGTTTTTTTATAGTTATTAGTCTGATATTTGTTGTGTAAATGAGAGAAGAATTCTATTCTAGAACTGTATGGCATAAAGGAAAGAATGGAAGGAAGGGAGGGAAGGGGGAGGAGGGATGGAGCAAGAGTGGTAGGTGGAAGGGGTGAAGAGGGAGGGGGAGGAGGGAGGGAGGAATGGAGGTGGGGTGGATGGATATGTATCAAACACTCAACAGCTTAATAGACTAATCACAGCTTACAAATAACAATCATATTAAAATAGGATTTGAGTTGATTAATAACACTAAACAACACTCGCTTTTTTAAATTTCCCGGAAGATGTTTCAGAGTTTAGTTTTCCTCCATTATCAACTGTTTTTTAAAAACTGGAAATTTTAAAAAGTAGGTGTTTAATGTTATTAATCGACTCAAATACTATTTTAATGTGATTCCAATAACAGTTATCAACTTCCAGTATTTATTATAACAACAATCATGTTTATAAAGACATTAAATCGGGTAAAGAAGGCCATGAACTCGTGTTATAGAATAAGTGGATTTAAAGCTGATGTTTAACATTAACTTGAATTGTTTCTGTTTTAAGAGTTTTCAATTTAAAAATAGTTTATTTTATTGTCCTCCATAGTATCTGGCATGGGAACCTAGGTTCAATCTCTGGTACTAGCATGGGGATATTTCCCCATTGGCAGGTCTAGCCTGGGGTGCACCCATTCTCATGTTGCCAATTCAGTAGCTATCCTGACAGAAACGTGGCATCAGATCAAACAATCTCCTTATGGTCTGGACTGTCAACACCACCATGCCATCCAACTCCTCCGTGGCCTTGGCTGTGGCTGTAGGACACAAAAACAGCCCAGTACACACATGAAACAACCTCTAATGATATAAACATTGAACACATTCCAGTAAACAAGAGCATTTTCACCAATATTCTTCCAAGAATAATTGGAAACAGAAAAGGCGTACTGGAAAATCAAAGCAACACAAACCGGGAAATATAAACTTTAAAGCCGAGGTACACTTTAGCAACAAACTGACGAAGCAGGTAGTAATATAAGACTTTACGACAAAAACAGTGGCTCTTATAAAAAGGGGTAAAGAAGTTACACAAGATATGCTTGATTCAAGTGGCATGCTTAAAGGAATTTTTATTAGGTACAAAGGTAACGAAACCCAACATGGAGGGTCAATGGTTTCTAATTGTATATAAAATCTAATTATTGACATATTCCACGTAGCTGCTATACAAACTAGTTGGGAAAAGACCTGCATGACCATTAAGTAACACCATTACATCCTGAAACTGCACAAAATTTCTGCATGTGAACTCTGTCAAAAGAGCAAACCGTTTAATATTAAACTCAGTACACCTAATTAAAACCTCGTTGCAGACAAACAATTGGCCATTGTAATCATGGGTGCCATAGACCTCTACCAGCAGGAGCATAAAGCATGAAATGAATATTAGTATTAATCGGTGTCTTGATGAAACTGGTAAAATTATATCCTATGACAATGCTGATCCTTGCAGCATGTGTGGAGAAAATACTAGAGTATGTTGTTGTTGTTGTTGTTGTTAGCTAATGCTGGATTTCTGACAATGAAGTCATTAATCCTCTTGCTCTCCAATATTTTTCACTGATGGATGGGGCATTAGAAGTGGCCGGGCATATTTGAAGGTGGTCTTGATCCATTTCCTCTTGCAGACCACATAGAGGACAGAGTGGTGAAGAATATCTCCCAATTCTGTTTATATGTTTTGCCAGACAATCATGTCCTGTAATCAACCTGAAGGTTGCAACTGCTGTTTTTCGAGGATACTCAGGAATTACTGTTTGAATGTTTGGTAGTTCCCATCTTTTATTCTTTGATTTTTCATAGTAATATTTTGCAATAATTTTTTTGAATTCAGAGTTGACTAATCTTTTAGCTGCATAAAATGGTAAATTAACTATTGATTTCTGCACATTGCTGGTACCCTTTTTTGCAAGAAAATCAGCTTTCTCATTACCACTCAGTCCACAGTGAGCTGGTATCCATTGGAAGACTAGGTGTTTTTGAAGTGCTGTTAGATGGGTAAGGATTTTCCAACTTTCTATAATTGTTTGGTTTTTTGGTGACAACTTGGAAGTAATTGCTATAATTGCTGCCCTGGAATCTGAGAGAATAACTGCTTGCTGAAAATGTGAAATTCTGTACAAAAGATTTTGTAGGGCCATTCGAATTGCTTCAATTTCTCCATCAAAGTTTGTAGTTCCATAAATTAAAGATTTGTAATAGGAAAAGAGGTGACATGTGACTCCAGCACCTGCTCCATCTAGGTTTGATATAAATGATCCATCACATATGGAGCCATTCGTGTTCTGGAAATCTAGTATGGATTGTCTCTAATGCCAATAATTTTAGAACACTAGTTGGAGTATCACTTTTCTTAACTACTTCTGTCAGGTGTAAATAATATGTGATGTCTAATGTTTGTGTCGGATTGACTTTAGATATGAAGTTTTCCTTTGAACTAGGAAGGTGTACATTCTTCCTGATGTCTTGAATTTTGGAAAGAAAGCTCTCCTGAGTCTTTAGTGTATGTGTAAAATTTCTCGTGCCATGTATTGAATGGGAGTCTGATCAACTTTTCGTGTTGAATAAGAGCCCTTTTTCTATTTCATATTCAATGGGGCATTGGTTGGTTAGTATTTCCATAGCTGCTATTGGTGTGGTTTTGATAGCACCTGTAATTAATCTCAGACTTTGGTTTTGAAAGATTTGAATCTTTTTTGTGTTTGCTGTTACAAGAACTTCGCTGCAGTAAGTAAATAATGGCTTTATATATACATTGTATGTTGTGTTAAGAGTTGCTCTGGAACATCCCCACTTCATTCCTGTTAGACGTTTTAACAGTGAAAGGCACCTCTCTGCTCTTTGTATTACATTTTCTATTTGTTTGGTCCATGTAAGTTTAGTATCAAATGTAACTCCTAAATACTTTGCTTCCTTTGTTTCTGGTAATTGTTGACCCTCAAAATTTATTTTAGTGGCTTTTTTCTTAGTGAAAAGATTTGGTAGTTTGATTTTGTTGTATTAGCAGTCTTTAAATTTTCTTTGGTCCACTTTTGTAGGTTTCTTAAGGATTATTGCATGGTTTTTTCTAGTTCTGTACTTTTGCTTTTTGGTTTTGAAGTCCACATTACTAAGTCATCAGCAAATAGTGCACACTTCACACCTGATTCTTGTATTTGTTGTGGCAGATCGTTAATAAATATATTAAAAAGTGTTGTGCTTAGCACTGCGCCTTGTGGTAAGACACAGTGTACTTGTTTGTATTTAGATATGTTTCTTCCGTATCTGGTTGCAATAAAGCGTTGTGTTAGGAAATGACATAGCCATGAAAACATTGGACCTTGTATCCCTATTTTTTTTTACTTTCTTTAGTAGTTTTGTTCTGCATATAGAATCATATGCACTTTTGAAGTCAATAAAAACTGATAAATTATCTTGTTTTCTATTGAAGGAGTCTTTGATTTCTTGACTGAGAAGTAAGACTTGTTCATTTGTAGAGTGGAACTCTCTGAATCCAGCTTGACATGGGGAAATTAAATTTTTTGATTCTAGAAACCAATTTAACCTGTTTGACACCATTCTTTCCATCACTTTTGCCATTATGCTAGTAAGAGCTATTGGTCTATAATTTTTTATTTCTGACGCTGTTTTGTCTTTCTTCAAGAGTAGGACAATTATTGCCTTTCGCCATTCAGCAGGTACAGTGGTTTTCCAGGATAGATTGTAGAGTTTTAGTAGTTGTTGTTTTGCTGTTTTTCCAAGGATTTTTATGAACTCTGGATGTATGTGATCAGGTCCAGGAGACTTTTTGTTTTTTAGGTTATTTATTGCAATGTTCAGTTCTTGCATATTAAAATTTTGAAAAAAGATATTACACTGAGTGTTAGGATTACATTCATTTCTTGTTTCAAATCTTTCTTAAATTCTTTATGTTCCTTTTTATTATTTCTTGTTACTTTATGTGAATTAGCATAATATTTATTGAATGTTTCGGCTATGGCTGTATCATTAGTTAATATTTTATTGTTGTGTATGATAGGTGTGCTGTTGTTTTCTTTCCTACCCTTGACATTTTTTATGAACTTATGAGCTTTCTTACCATCTGTCCTATAATCCATTTTTTCTAAGAAATTATTAAAGTAATTCTTTTTAGCAGTATTAATTTCTTTTTTTAGTGAGGCACATTTCTTCCGCCATATTTGTGTATCCGATATGTTTTTTGTTTGTTCAGCTGTATTAGCTATATCCCTTTGCTTTTTCAGTTCTTCTAACTGGGGGTTCCAAAAGGGTTTGAAATTTTTTATTCTTCCCCAAGGAATATGTTTTTTTGCGGTTTCTAGGATGACTTTACAGAAATTTTTGTTCAAATGATCTGGTATAGAGTATTGAGCATGCACAAAGGTGGATGAATACTGGATGAGCAGTGGCAATAGAAAAGCACATGATTAGGTCAACCAGCAGGCACCAGTACTGGGTGTTCATTTTTATTTGTTCCTTTGATTGTCAGGCATGACATCACTGCTGTCTGGCAAGTTGAAGAAAACAGGTATGACTACATAGAGAGCATGCAGATTGAATGCTACAGGGAGCGATGGATTCCACTGATGGAACTGCGATAGATGCATTTTCCGCTGATTGAAGAATAGTTTGATGATTCATGCAATACGGCCAAATGCTATGAATAAAATCTTGATTTATTATGGTGACATTGCATGCTGTTTTATCTCCTGTTTCAACGCAGTTCGTGTGTTAATTTAGCCACTAAAATCATGCAGGCTGCAGCTTCCATTTTCAATCAGCTGATTAGTCGTTCACAGTTTAGTTAGGTTATGTCACTATCCATCGTGTCATGGTGGTGATGGAACCAATGGTTAAGTGCTGCATTCAGCACTGAATTTGGTGGACATCGTGGATATTGTTAAAGAACGATATGGTGAATTTCCAGTGGATGTGCATGGGCATACACTGAATATAAAAACATTCCCTCAGTTTGACTATCAGGTGTATGCTGGGTGTTCACAAAGCTTTCCGTAGAGCACGCAATACTAGTTTCTTCTGTGTATTGGAAGACTTTCTAACAGAGAAATTCAGAAGTAAAATCTATGTGTGCATGTGCTAGTGCTGTGCCTTGGCCAGTGGTAAAATTTTAGAAACGTTTAGTGGGGTAAAGTCTGAGAGATTTCAATGAGTATGTGTTGTGTAGAGAACTTTGGATTAGATTTCCTTAAGTAAAATAGTTGATACATGAAAAAAACATTAAAAGCTTCAGTATTGTTTAGAGAGGCGGTGCTTTAACTTAAGCATTTGATCTTTTTCCACACTGAATATGTTTGGAAGGTAAGAAATAAACTTATATTTGATTACACATCTCAAAGATACAAAATACTTCTGTATACCTGTGTGTCGTTTATGTACGTCATGTCATAACCAGGGAAAGTACCTTGGTTGGCATAGTAGTGCTCTGCAGTGAACCTAGGTTAACTGCAACTGACGTATGCATGTGATGTGACGCCACATGACATCCGCGCGGCTCAGCGGACAGCTGCGGTGCTTACAAGTGAACAGCATACAGACATAAAGGCACAAGCTTCCGAAAACTTACACAAATATGATTCATTTAACATGCTTGGCGCATGCTTGCCACATGGTGGCGGAGGTGTTTTGGTCATCTTATGATGACGTAATAAATTCATTTCAAATATGAAGAGAATATTCCGGAAGGCTCCAGCAGGAATAATGAAATTCAAAGCAATGGCACCAGGGGTACCTTTACCCCCACAACCCGTCATTACAATGTGGGGAACCTGGCTCAATGCAATGTCATATTATGCTACGCATTATACTACAATCGGTAAAATAGTTAATATCTTCATCCGTACGGACTGTACAGCAATTGGAATAGTAAAATCACTGCTTTCTGATCACTTACGTAAAAAGCTCCAGGTTATAAACAACTGCAGACATGTCACACAGAAATGCCCAAAGCTCTTTAGCTAGTTCAGACACTGTCAGAAAGACTTAATAAAGCTCCATCTACATCGATCACCGAAAAAATAAAACAGAAGTTAAAAACTCTGTTCTACTGAAAAACATTGGGTATTCCATCATGAAAGATATTCAACATGCCTTAAAAGGAAAACCAATTGCATCAACTGTATTTATTTCCTGCAGATAACGTCCGGTATTCTCGCTTTGCGCCTGTCACATCCTGTGACATAGAACAAAGTTTTTGCATGTACAAATCATGCTTGCGTGACAATAGGAGAAGATTTTGCTTTGAAAGCTTTACAATGTATATAGTAGTGCATTGTCAGGTAACAATAAAGTCACTGTCATGTAAGTGTCGTACTCTTGGCTTTGTATCTAAATGGACATAGGTCAGCCAGTTGTCAGATTTATGTTTATTGCAGAACACCTTTCGTAATGGTACTGACTCCTCTAAACATGATTTTAATGTATTCATAAAGTGCTCAAACTTATCATGTGTTCCTGTTGTAGCACTGCACGTTACGCCGCGCGCCACTAGCAGCAACAAACCGGTTCCGCTGCGCGGCAATGGTCTGTGTGTTGTGTACCTCATTTCCCAACTAACCAAGGTACTTTCCTGATCATAACCATAGAATCATTGTGGTAACTGTTTAATATTTATTTCAGAATTCTGTGAGGTGTATCTTGTAATTCGTCATAACTGTCCAGAAAATCATCAAAGCACTGGTTCATATTGTACTAGTATTTCCCTTCATTCAGCAGTCCAGTTTCAAAATAACATTCCAACATGTAGACATGGTGGTGTATTGTCAGGTTTATATTACCCTCTACCAGGGGCGATATGCTCTGCCATACTTGAAGCTCTGAAGCCCTGTTCCCATATCATGCAGACGAGTTCAAAGTACATGCATGGTATAGTCATGTAAATGCCACAAACAGGCGCTAGAGGGCAGCTCCAAGTGAAAAATACTCTAAAAAGCACACCTTACAGCATCCATTGAATCAGTTGCCGATGCTGATAGAAATATCACAACTATACATCATTAGGTTGCGCAATGAGGAAGTGCATTTCTAGGTAACCGTAGACGTGCTTCAAAAAGTGACATCATAAATTGGAAAGCGAAGGCAGAAATAAAAATGAACATCATGTATAGCTATGGAGTGCAGTTTGTGTGTGACAGTCTGTGACGTGCATGGAAACAGCAGGATAGCAAACCGCAGCAGGGGGTGTCCATCTCAAAGTTTCTCTGGGACAGCGTTCTGTGCAGTGACCCACCTTCGTTCATAGTCCCTACTGTAGAGCACTAGATACCGAATATAGAAAAATGGATGCCCTATTAGCAGATATAGCCTTGGTACACTGAAGGAAGAAATTTGCTGACAAGATAAATGCTGAATGGATAAACGTAAAGCTCCACAGCATACCATCAAATGATACAAGAGGGACCTATCAATATACCTCAGAATGGTCTGTCATAAAAACCGCACATCATAGGTTCAATGCTTACCATTCATAGAATAATCTGCCAAATTGGAGCACAAGATTCCCACCTATGGGAGAAAAAACAGCATACAGGCAACACAGATGGAAAAACTGCAACAAGCATCTAAGCAGTCACATTGAGTAAAGAAATAAGCATTACCGGAGATACAACAAAACCTGGAATTGTGCAGTGGGAGATTTAGTGATATAAGCTGCAGTGTCAGTCATTGTTCCTAAAAAAGATGAAAAATAAAGCATACCTCAAGTGGCATGGGTCTAGCAAGATAGACAATTAAGCAGCCGCCACTTTGAATTCCTACAGCCTAAGACTTTCTAAGTTCCAGGCAGGTTCAATTTGGCTTTGTTATGTCTGTTTAGGATACCTTCAAATGACATGCAGTTACCCATTATACAACGTTAGCATGATTCTTGATCGTTAAGATGAGTGCATGAGCTTTCAATCTTTTTCATGCGGTCATATTCCAGACAAGTTCAGAATTTTTTTATCAGAGTCTCATTTTTCGGCAAAAGCTTTTTTTTTTTTTTTTTAATTTGCCTTTATTATCGATCAGCGCTGCAGCGCTATACAGATAAGTGAGAATTACAGGGAAATAACTGAATACAAAAACACAAAAAACTTACTACATAAGAACGTGAGTCTGAACAAGAATGAGGTCGACCTCTATAGGCCCCTCAGGGACAAGCACATGGTGAGAATGGTGTAGATCTCAATCCTCTTCTGCGGTGCCTGACGGGTTGTCAGGTGGTAGCAGCAGATCTTGCGGCAGACGACTACGGATGCGGTTTGGAGGCTGCGACCTATGGCCCAAGGAGAAGAAAACCGCACCTGGGACCTGGTGAAGACCATAGAAGCGATGAGCCTGATGGCGGATGAAGTCCACTATGGAGGAAATTCCAAGTTCACGGTGTAGCTGAGTGTTGCGAACAAACCAGGGAGCGTGAAGAGCGAGGCGTAAAACTTTATTCTGAAAGGACTGCATGGCTGTAATTTTACTAGAAGCTGCACCACCCCACACAGGGCAAGCATACGTGAGAAGAGGACGAAGTAAAGAGGTGTAAAGTAAAAGCACTGTAGCACTTTTCAGAGAAGATTTACGGTTAATCAGAGGATAAAGCTTGGAGAGTCGGGAATACGCCAAGTTGAGTTTGCTGTTGATATGAGCCTTCCAAGTAAGTCGGCGGTCAAACAGTACTCCCAGATATCTTACTGTTTCGTCCTTGCGCTTCCAAGGTATGTGCATGTTATCTATCAAAACAGGTGCAGGAGACGCGGGCCGGCGGAGAGTGAAAAGCATCATTTCACATTTGCTGTGGTTGAGGGCGATGCGCCATGATTTTAGCCATAGAGATAAAGAATCCAGGGCAGTTTGAAGATGATTGCCAGCTGTGTGAATATCCTCGTGGGAGGTAAACAAAGCGGTGTCGTCGGCGTACATGGACACATTGATAGACTGCAGGGGAGGAAGGTCTGAAATGTAGATGTTGAAAAGGGTAGGTCCTAAGACGGAACCTTGAGGAACACCAGCGAGGACGGGCCGAGAGGAGGAATGGTCTGAACCTAAAGTGACGGAGAAAGTGCGATCCAGTAGGAAACTGTGAACTAGTTGATACAGGTAATCAGGAAGACCAATATTACGAATTTTAAAGAGTAGACCACGGTGCCAGACTTTGTCAAAAGCTTGACTGAAATCTAAGAAAGCAGCTAAGTAATGCTGTTTCCTTTCGAAGGCTTGAGCGATGTGTTCAGTTACGCGGAGAAGCTGGTGCACCGGAGAATGCCTTTGGCGAAAGCCAAATTGAAAGGGTGGTATTACTGAGGAGGCGGATAAAAATTTGTAAATGCGGATACTAACAAGCTTTTCAAAAATTTTGGACAGGGCCGGTAGAAGACTTATTGGGCGATAACCGGAAGGCTTATGTGCAGGTTTTCCGGGCTTGTGCAGAACTATAACATTTGCAGGTTTCCAGCAGGTAGGAAAATAACCTAAGCGGAGTAGAGCATTGAAGAGAGAGGCAAGAAAGGCGTGGGCTTTGCGAGAAAGATTTTTAAGAGCAATATTGGGAATACGGTCATGACCAGGAGCCTTTTTGGATACCAGTATGTGCAATAGGCGGCGAACCTCGCTCGGTGAAGTAAACTTGATGGGCACGGGAACACTCGGAGGAAAAAGAGGCTGGTCCTCTATGGCGGAGTTATGAACAGCATCAGCGACTGGGTTGGGTGTAAAGGCTGTCTCAAAGTAGTCAGCAAATAGCTCGCACTTTTCGCTGTCACTGGAGTAGTGCCGACCTGCAGAACGAAGAGGTGGTATCAGAGGTGATTCCCGTAGAATGCGGCGGGTTTCCTTCCAGAGACTGCTATCTAGTGGGGAAATATTGGAAAGATGGCGCTGATACGAAGAATAGCGGTACTCATCCAGCGCTCGCTTAACGTACCGCGTCAACTGGTTTAATCTATAACGCTGATGAGGTTGACGGTGCAGTTGCCAGCAACGACGGATTCGATGCTTCTCTCTCAGTAGCTGAACAATCGTCTGAGGCAGTGTTTCATGAAATGGTGGATGGTGGTCGGCTCGCCGGGGAATAGTGGTAGCCGATCGAATAGACGCAATCACAGTATTGGTGAAATGAGTTATAGCCACGTCAACATCTTGCTTCTGTGTCAAAGGAAGGTGCGGGTAGAGCTGCTGGTCGAGATGATGCCGAAACTGGTCCCAGTCTACGTGCCCCTGTATCAAGGGAGGAACGTAGGTAGAGTAGGTTCTGTCCACCTGAAAGGTTGCAAGAACGGGACAATGATCGGAGTCCATTTCAGGCAGAACGTGCAGGAGGAGGGGTTGCGGAAAGTTCTGTACTAGAGCGACATCAAGAATATCTGGTTGGAGTCTGACATTAGAGTAAAAGGTAGGTGTGTCAGGGGCAACGACGTGGAAACCAATGGCATCAGCAGCTCGCTGAAGACGACGACCGTTAGGTGTGCTCACTCGGCAGCCCCAGAGGACATTTTTGCTGTTGAGGTCTCCTAGAAGAATCGTAGGGGCAGTGGTAGAAAATAAAATCCGTATATCCTGAATATCCAAAGTGGTAGAGGGTGGTTTGTAGGCTGCCAGAACGGTGAGCAGTGGCGATTTGGATGGCGCAGGCTTCGAAGCTACGAAGTCGTGGCAGAAAGAGAGGGTGGTGCTTGATACGGCTTTTAATTATAATGGCAACTCCTCCGGATGCCACGGCAGCGTCACGATCCTCCCGGTAAATTCTATAGCCAGGAATAGTAAACTTCTCAGGAGGGGTTAGGTGTGTTTCAGAAACACAAGCAACGTCGACGCCGTGCCGAGAAAGAAACGTAAGGAAACTTTGGCGTTTGGATTTGAGTCCGTTAGCATTACAATTTAGGAAGGTGAGAGTAGAGAAGACCGGGGTTAAGTCAAGGGGCATGGTTGAAAAGGTCTGTTATGAACTTGGAAAACAAGGAGCGTAAGTGTGGAAGATAGGAATGCAAAAGGGAGAGGAAGGAGTTGAAAAGGGATGAGATGAGAGAATCCGAAGCAGAAGTCGAGGAACACCTGGGTGGTGTATCTTTGGCAGATGACTGTTGAGGTCTAGGAAACCATTGTGGCGTAGAAGAGGAGGTGGAAGCTTGACCAGGCATGGCCGGGAAATGACGATCATTGACGGGTGGGGGCGGTGGCGGTTCACGCTCTCGCGGAATGGTAGTGTTAACAGAATCATTACGGAGCTGTTTGTGTTTGAGACGGAGATAATAAGAACATCCTTTATAGTTTGCCGCATGGGTTTCCCCACAGTTTACACAGCAAGGAGGTGCCTGACGAGCTTTAGTACAGGTAGAAAAGTGATGGTTGCCGGGGCACTTAACACAACGTGCAGGAAGATGGCAGAAATTCTTGGTATGCCCGTAACGTTGGCAGTTGGTGCACTGAGGGATGGTAGGAGATTTACGGCGATACTCAACGGAAACAACAGCATGCTGAATATGCTTCAACTCGAAGATACGTTTGGCATCCTCAGAACGGTCCAATTCGACTGCACAAAGGGGCATCGGTTGTTTATTGCGAAAGAAGAGACGAACCACTTTGTTGACAGGCAACTTTTCCGTTTGGAGTTCGTGTAGAACCTCTTCGTCCGTTAAAGAGTAGGGAACCCCGCGTATGACAACTTCAAGTTTCTGAGAATGTGGATCTTGGAATGTGTGAAATGGTAGCTGTTCTTGCTCAAAAAACTTGGTGACCGACTTGGTGAGTTGTGAAATCAGAAGAGGCATGAGATCGTAGGTCCGCTAAAACTTCCTGGTAATTGTTGACGTCGTGCAGGAAAATGGGTGGAATTTTTATGCTGGATGCGTCGGTGGATGCAGTTTGTGGTTCGGAGTCCTCCATGGTTTCCAAAACGGCGAATCTGTTATGCACAGAGGGTAAATCTACCATATATTTCTGGGGAAGAGAAGAAGAAGCTGCAGTTTTTCGCTTATTGGGTATACAGAAGGCACCTTCGGATGGAAACTGTGAAGTGGCGTAGTTGCATTTGGTTGCTCCAGTCGAATGGGGCTGGCTAGTTGTGGTGGCGAACTGCGATGACGGCATGTTGGAACAAGCCTCAGGAACAGAAAAAGCAGAAGTAGTAGAAGAATATGTTTGGCAGTTGCTCATTGAAGGTTGTTGAAGTGAGGGATGAGTTAACGTTGGTACAGATAAAGGCTCAGTGTCATAAGCAATGTTTAAAGAGGAACGTACTAAGTAGCCAGTTCCATCTGTTTCTAGTTCCATGTGGAAAGAAATTATAATATCTCACGAGAAACTCGCTAACACAGCACTGTAAGCACAGCAAACAGCTGAAACGCACAGGTGAATGACCTACGCAAATCACTAAGATACAACACGATTAACACGCGCAACGACTCCGATACACGTCCGTCTCAGATGACAACTGCGAGAGCACTGGCAAAAGCTAATTGAGTGGAAAATGAATTGAAAGTAATTGGATAATGGGAGTGGGTGTGTTAACAGATTCGTATAATGTGTAATATTCTCTCTGTGTGAAATGATTGTCTTAAAATCGCTTAATTGGTGAAAGTCAATTTTAGAAATATAACAGCCATAACATCAGAGACAATGCAGACAAAAACATAATACCAAATAACATATAAACAGCGTTAGTTGGTGTAACAATGATATGTCTTTATTCTATGTTCTTTCTTTGTGTAATGTATTATGTAGGTATTTTCAAACTATGTATATATGTGTATATTTAAAAGGTTCCATTTTCACCATGAACAAATGAGTGGACAACTGTAAAATGGAAAAACCACATGCCACAGAGATGAAAGAGTGGTGGTGACCCAGGGATTCAACATTCCCACGTGACATGACAAAGTGATGTCCATTGCACATGAAAATACATGTGTAGTGACAGTGCATAATATCCTCTTCACAGTAAATAAATAAGAAGTAGGAGCAGAAGCAGTAGAAGAAGCAATAAGACAAAGAACTTAAGCAACACAATATCAGTAGTATAGAGAAATGAAGTTTTTCTCATATCGACGACAGGACATTTCAACAGCAGAAATCTGTATAACATGCTGTCTGTCTACCAGCTCATGACCGTAGGGGAATTAAGGGGAAAGGATAGCATTCCATGCAATGTAACCTGAGTTTTGTGAAGTTCCTCACAAATTTCGTTGTTCCACTTATGTTGCCAACATGCCCCCAATATTATTCATGATATGTGTACTCGCTAATTTCCCTTAATTATAGTTGTAAAATTGCATGAATCACTAGTCTTATGTCACAAGTAAAATAAAAAAAAGTGATTCATTCTAAAGGTAAGGAAATAATTAGGAAAGTTAGTCAGCATGTGGTGAGAAAGCTAGAAACAAGTGTATAAAACTTACACTGAGTCAAGCACCTGAGAGAGCTGCTGTTTAAACAGGGATTTCTGAAAGAGCAACTACAGGAATTCACAACCAGGTGCAAGATTTAAGTGTAAATGGTGAAAGGAAATAAGACTGCACACTGTAGTGATTGGGTGATTTTGATAGGTGTGTGCGTAGGAGAATTATACATTCCTTTTACTTTGCTGAGAAGTGTGTTCCTACCACAATTCACAAATACAGTGCTGCCTGTATGGGAAAAGATACATTTTCCATGGTGATGAACTTTGCTTTGGAAAGTAATTTCAGAACTGGACTTCAAATGTAGGAAATCTCGACAAAAGAAAGGTACTCACTTCTATTTATCCCATAACGGCAGCTTCAGGAGGCATTCTTCTGACCTTCACAAGTGGAGTATGTAAGCAAGGAGGAGAGGTGTCTATTTGTTTACCTTTTTCATGCATGCAGTGGCAACCTGTTAAACGTGCACAGTTCTAGACTATTCACACATTAATATATAACTTTGAGCAATGTCTTCAAATGGCATCTGTCATGCAGCATACCTACAATTCTTCTCCGATGCACCTCTGCAATATTTACATACATCACATCAGCTATAGTTAAGGGACACTGGAACTGAATTTTCTAACTTTTTCCATTGTACATCTGTTTACTTGAAAATTGCACATTTGATATAAATAAAGAAAGAAAGAAATGATTGTGCGAAAGCTCTAAGTTCTACCTCAAAACAGTTTCTCACATAATAGAATTAAATACTTTTAACTAGCAAAAAAATACATTTTTTAAAACCCACCTTCACATTTTTCAGATAAGTATACTAGTGGCATTTTCGGATACTCAAGTAAACTGAAAATAAATGTAAGTATTTAATTGAAGTTCATATCATTACTTGCAGAGAAACATATTTTTGTTTTTATGAAGTTGTTGGTGTAAAAATTCCTTTTCACAATGGAATGCAAAGCAAAATTAAAGGTGGTATGAAAAGCAGTTTAATAAATGAAGTTTTTGGGCTAGATAAAAGATATTTTGCTTTGGATGACTCATTTAACAGAGGAATTATGGGGTTGTTACTCTTCTTCTTCTTCTTCTTCTTCTTCCTCTTCTTCCTCTTCTTCCTCTTCTTCCTCTTCTTCCTCTTCTTCCTCTTCTTGCTCTTCTTGCTCTTCTTGCTCTTCTTCTTCTTCTTCCTCTTCTTCTTCCTCTTCCTCTTCTTCTTCCTCTTCTTCCTCCTCTTCTTCCTCTTCCTCCTCCTCTTCCTCCTCCTCTTCCTCCTCCTCTTCCTCCTCGCCCTGCTCTGCCTCTCCCCTTCCCCCCCTCCTTCTCCTCCTTTCCTCCTCCTCATTATTATTGTTATTGTTACTACCATTACGATTATTGTTATTGCTATTATTATTATTATTATTATTATTATTATTATTATTATTATTATTATTATTATTATTATTATTATTATTATTATTATTACTATTGTTGCCATTATCATCACCATCATCATCATTGCTGTTGTTGTAGTTATTGTTATTCCCTTCTGCTAATATTTGTTGGCAAAAGGGTAAGAGCAGTACACATTCTGATTTTTAATTATAAAATGTCACTCAATTTTAATATTACAAACAAAAGTAAAAATTTGATGTGTTGCACTCACATGACTTTCTCTACTCTTGTACTAACCCTTCCCACGAATTCTTATTCCTATATCTTCTTTGTGTTAGTTGAGGTAAACATTTGCAGAAAGTATCTTATTGCTTATTTCCTTGTAGGTGCAAGGGGAACATAGGAATACAGTACGCTTTGAGCAATAGTTAATCTTTTAAAGCTTTGAGATTCCATTCTCTTTGCACAGCTAAGATATAAAAAACTTAATAATGATCTTCCATTTGAAGAAAGTTTAAGTATTCCAAAACTCACAAATAAGAAGGAATATCTCTGAAATGGGTCACTCTGCAAAAAAAGAATTATTTGAACATAAGTTGTGTGTTTTAACAAGAACTACATTTTTTGTACAGTAAAATTTGGTATATCTTGTACAGTTTACCAGTTACGCAAGTGTCATCCAGAGTAAACAGGACTAGATGAGCTAAAGCCAAAAAATTCAAAATGTACATTTCATTTGTCATAAAAATATCTTAAACATATGGCTCTTAGTCAAAATCATTAGAGCCATTTTCGAGAAAATCAAACTTTTCGAACAATTTTCTATGTAAAGGGTAGTTTAGGGTGGAGAAATTTTCTTCAAAGTCTTCATGTCACATCCTTAACAAACATTAAACTTAAATACCAACTTTGGCTTTTAACCACCTTTTTTGAGTTATGCTGTCCACACACATACACACATGCACATATACATGGATCTTTTTCTTAAAATGCTTTTTTTTTATTTTTATTTTTTTTTATTTTATTTGTCTGAGTTTTGGAAAACAAACTTTCATCAAATGGAACATCATTTTTATATGCTAACCATGCGAGGAGAATGGAATCTGAAAGCAGATTTGACTATCACTCAGTGTACTATGTCCCCATGTAAGTTAAGAAAATTGTACGACCGCATCTTTCCTGTTTAAAACAAACGCGCTGATCGTTAACTGTATCAATCCACCACTGACAAGTGTTTATGAAGCGAAGAATGTGGGTGTTGTAGTGGTGGTGGTGGTGGCGGTGGCGGTGGCGGTGGCGGTGGCGGTGGCGGTGGCGGTGGCGGTGGCGGTGGCGGTGGCGGTGGCGGCGGCGGCGGCGGCGGCGGCGGCGGCGGCGGCGGTGGTGGTGGTGGTGATGGTTTCTCTTGTCTGAAAAGTGAATGAATTTAAGCCGTGTTTTATGCTGTATTTTAATGTCTTTCACTCTTTGCCTCACAAAGCTACGTTCATGAAGACCGGTATTAGCTTCCAATTTTAACCACTTCCTACACAGTTACCTTGTTGCTATACGGCGTACGGTTTTAGAAGGCACATGGGCTGAGCCAATGCGTGCACACGGTGGCTGATATAGGATTTTGTGGTAGCTTTTCTCTTAGAAACAAGAGTGTGTCAACGTATTATAGTGCTGCCTTAGAGTATAGCTTAACTTGATTATACCCTCTTTCGAATTTAATTTTCTTCACTTGATGAAACATGCAGAAGAAGGTGTCATTAAATAAAATGCAATGCATAACCACTTACACTAAGTCCCCATAAGGGATCTATTAACCTTGCTAGTGTACTGAAAGACCAAAGAGAACGGAAATAATATGAGAGTGAGTTTGCATTGTGTTAGGCTACTGAATCAGCCTGACTTCACTGTATCACACATCCACTTCTCACGAGTGCTGTTGCAGAGCACCTTCTGAACATGGTGAATAAATCACCAAAATCGCAGTGTTTATTCATATTTTGTTTTATAACTACGAACACTATAACGATATCACTTTGGCCGCGCCGTGACCGAGTGATTAGACCATTCGCTTCTCACCAAAGCGATCCGTGTTCGATCCCAGGCGAGCGCATGTAAGACTTTTGGTGGACAAAGCAGCGCAAGGGCGGGTTTCCTCCGCGTTTTTTTTTTTTTTTTTTTTTTTTTTTTTTTTTTTTTGGTTTCCCCCGCCATCTCACTCCACCGGTGCTCCATCTTCATTCCGTTAATCATCAGTGTCACTGCCGCATGTACTAAAAGCGCGTGTTAAACACTACCAAGAAAAAAAGATACCACTTTACCTTTTTAAGGTCTCTTCAAAAGTGCTACGAGTTGTTGCGAATTTAATCTTATAGTTTCGTATATATCCGACGTCACTTTAAATCAAACCTATGTATAGATTTTGTGAATATTATAAATACAAATATCTATATCGGTGATGTCAAACGGTGCGCTTTCGAGCTTAGCAGGTTCACGCTGCCCGTAACAGCAGCACCTGCTTGCCACTTCCACAATTACAGTCTCTTAAACATAAGCACAGAAATTAATAAGTATTCTGACATATTGGATGCACTTTTAGAGGAGTTTGTTGGAAAATTTTCAGATTTGGAGGCTCTCAAATCTAAACTGCATCTCTTTTCCTTGACCTATTCTGTTGATCCCTAGAATGTTCCAGTTGAACTCAACTAGTACTTACTGATTTATACTGTGATTCAGATCTTAAAAAAGCCGTATAGAGATAATATTGTCAGCTTCTATCAAGGCTTTGATCCACAAACATATCCAGAATTTCGTAAAATTGCTGCAGAAATTATGTGAATGTTTGGCGGTACATAAATCTGCGAACAATTGATTTTTAATGAACTTGAAGTGCATCTTAGAGCAAAGTTGTCAGATGATGACCTTTTTTCTGCCTTGAGACTTACTTCTGTATCTAATTTCTCCCCAAATATTAAGATGTTGGTGGAAAAGCATAAACTGTGCGTAATAAATGCGTAATTATGTTCGAAGTGTGTCCACAGGTAGAGGTTTTAATGTGGAGTTACTTTTATTTTATGCTACAGGAGCACTTTATTTCTTTTACAATTGTAACGTTAAAAGTTATATAAATATTCCTTATCTTTTGTGGTTTTAATACTTTCTTGTTGGAATAGTAATTTGTTTTTTAATAATTACGTTATTACTGTAATTCACATTAAAACCATATAATCACAAAATCTATGCAAATAAATACTTTTAAACCAAACAAGAAGAAATACAATAATAAAAAGAGTGCACTTTATTTTCCGTTTGAACTTTGTAGACCCACGTTTTGCTTAATGCCGTCGCTACCTGTGTCCACACCACGGTCTGTCTCGGAGTGCTTCATGCCCACGAGTATTGCTAAGGACACGAAATTGCGCTTGGGTTGACATTGCTGAACTCTATGCTGAAAAGAATATGGGTACCTATTCGCAAAACGAGATATACTATATTATTGTGAAATAAACGGTCCATGGGTTATTTGTACTTAAAGTATCAGAAAATAAGTTGATGCGCTTAATTTATAATTTTTGACGAGGCATTCGGCTACTCGCACTCTAGCTGCCACTCAAGGGTATACAGGGGTGGACTGAAGCGAGCAACGGGCTATCTCGTTTCAAAGTCTGTGTAGATTGACCTGAGATGTCTTCTTGAATATTCCAGGGTGTGGGTGCTTCCTGGAACTGGGATGGCTGCACAATTTGAAGGGATGCCTCACGTCGTCGGCGCCATGCTAGTAACGTTCTACGTTCACATATGTTGGGCAACGGAATTAGATTCTCATTATCTTATCGTTCAGGAACTTCACGACCTTTTGTTTAAGGGCGCTCAACTTCGTGGTTATCAGCGCCCTTAAAAAACAGTTCATTGCAATAGCCAGATATAAATTTCAATAAAGAATAAAATTACGCTGTTGCAGATCCAGTGTACAACGTGTTAGGGGCATGAGTGCGCAGACTTCAAAGGCAACTTCCTGGCGTTAAACTGAAACCTGTGACATTTTCCTCTATAGTGCATAGTTTCATAAATAAAAGTTAAAACTGGACATAAGTGTAATTGCAAATATGTCCCCACTACGTTATCGTCTCTTTCTGCAATTAGAACAGCGAGGTAGAGCTACATAAGATGCATTATTTATGTCTTTGCCATATGTTGCTAAAATGATTCGTTTAGCCACAAAATGATATGAAAGGACTGGATTCCAGCGTGTCTATTGGAATAAAGTCGCGGGCGTGCGCTTGGCAACCCCGCAACATTAGCCCGTGAGAAGCGCGGAAAGTGAGAGAATGTTGAACGTACAACTACCCCCGCGACATCCGTGCACAACAGCAGGTTCTGTCAGTGCTTCAGGTGCGTTAAATGCATTCAGAACTATGGCAGTCTTTACAAATCAAGAGTATTTAGATATGCTTCTTGCTTAGGGCAAAACCGATTGCAACACACGTGAAGCGCAACACTTGGTGATCTTCGCACACGTGTGTTTGAAGCAGCCCTAGAGATTGAACAGAACACAGAAGCTCTAACGAGGGTAGGGCAAAATTGATTAAGAAGATGCGATGCCTGTATAGATTCTCATGGAGCACATTTTGAACATGTACTGTAAAAGACATCTTGTTGAATTTGCAGTTATTGACAATTAATAATCTTCATCTTCTTCTTCTTCTTCTTCTTCTTCTTCTTCTTCTTCTTCTTCTTCTTCTTCTTCTTCTTCTTCTTCTTCTTCATCATCATCTACTTCTTCATCGACTTCTTCTTCTTCTCTTTCTTCTCCTTCTTCTTCTCCTTCTTCACCTCCTCCTCCTCCTCCTCCTTCTTCTTCTTCTTCTTCTTCTTCTTCTTCTTCTTCTTGTCTTAGGCCATCTAGGCTGTTCCGGCTCCAAAGTCGTGTTATTTATAATAGATTTGCCTGTTTAGCAAAAGGCGGCTGTTTTTAATTACACGAATGAGGTATTTCCATACTTAACATTTGAAGTTACTATCTTTGATCATCCGACTACACCTTATGTGTAGTCTCTTACGCACCTTTTAGTTTAGTTCTCGCAAATACGATTGAATAGCTTAAAAGCAAACCACCCCATCCCTCGTTACTGGCATTAGCTGACAAGAAACAAACCGGCACGTGGCGAACCGGATTTCTAGCGCTAGCCTAGTTTAGACCTTCATCCGTTGCAGGTGTGAACGCATACCTGAGTGTTGCTCTCTAGCGCACCTTCGGGATTCTCTGCAGCTGCCTGCCAGACTTGCAGAGGTCCTATCGGACGACAAAACAGCGGTTGATAGAGTTTTTAAGTTTTTAGCGGAGTGCAATATCAATTTGATGATTTAAAATTTTAGTTATCTCTTTATGCTTTTCGACATATTTATCACCTTGTTTCATATCTGGCTATTGCCACTGTTTTTTTACTTTTTGTGTACATTTTTCTTGTTGCTAGTATTTTTATTTTTGAGTAAAATTTATATCTGGTATTGCCATGAATCTTTTAAGGGCTCTGATGACCTAGAAGTTGAGCGCCCTTAAAGCCACGAACCAACCAACCGCATGCCTGACCACAAACCAAAACAAAACATTCGGCCTGTGTTGCCACACTGTGCAGATAATGTATTCAATAATGTTCGATTATCTCCTTTAACTTTCAAGATAGATGGAGTTGTTATTGGACTTTATTATTAGTCATATTTGGATCTCCCAGGACGCGAAGTCTGCGCACTCATACCCCTAACATCCTGTATATCTGGTGCACGGTTTAAGGGAACTTCGGCTGCCCGATGTTGTTCACGATTCCATGGCTCACGGTACTTTCCATCCAATTGTGCTACAGCGATAATGAATAGAGTTTGAACAAATGTCCACTGAGTGGGAAATCAACGTTACTACCACTCTACCTAGTACAGCCGCTTCCAAACATTTTCCGACGCACGCGGGACTCGCCTTGGAGACGGAAGGGGGTAAAGCGTCTCAAGTGGTTTACCTGTCTCGTGAGTATGATAGCTGTAATGCTAACGTTTTCCTGTTTTAGCTAAAGAAACTATCACGAATACAAGTTTCTTTGGGACTTTGCTGTAAAACAACGAAAATTATTAATTGGGTTCTACATCACTGAAGTTAGGAATGTGACAAATGTATCTGCAAAAGTATTTTCGGGAGTAGGGGCACAATAAATACAGCTTGTCCACTCCCGACGCAAAGATGCGCAATAGCACTGAGCAGTCCACTTGCATAAAAGAGAAGTGGGGGTCAGTCTTCCAGCTGCCGTGAGAGTGATAAGTTCGTGTGTTGTATATGTGACTGCCTTCAAGTTCTGATAATCTTCTAGTCACTTGCTCTCCCACCAGTCTTAGCACTTCCCCGCATTTCTCCTCACTTGCTAATGTGGAGTGTCACGACGTTCAGACAAGCTGTTGTGTTTAACGCCCGCTTTTACCACTACGGCAACGCAGGTGGTGACACTGATGACACATGGAATGCAGATGGAGCACCGGTGGAATGAGATGGCGGGGGAAACCGGAGCACCCGGAGAAAACCCGCCCTGACGCCACTTCGTCGACCACGAATACCACATGCGGGTCCCTGGGATCGAACCCGGGCCGCCTAGGTGTTAGGCGAGCGCGCTAACCGCTCGGCGACGGCGCCGCCAGTCAAGCTGTACATATTATAAACAATCTCTTGCACGATATTAGGTAACGTTGACACACGCTCACACACAATATTGCACCAAGCTTCGGGACGTTTCCTAATATCACATGTTGATGACGATGATCATAATAATAATAATAATAATAATAATAATAATAATAATAATAATAATAATAATAATAATAATAATAATAATAATAATAATAATAATAATAATAATAATAATAATAATAATAATAAATAATAATTATAAATAATAATTATAATAATAATTATAATAATAATTATAATGATAATAATTATAATAATAATAATTATAATAATAATTATAATTATAATAATTATAATAATAATAATTAATAATAATAGGAAGTGTGCGTTGCACTGAGTCGTAAAGATGCTAAGCTGAAGTGACCGCTAAATCTGTATAACGCGAGCATGGTCTTTAAGCGCTGCAGTTGCGAATCACAATAGACACTTCTATAAGACGGGAAAGACACACATTCTAGAAATGCACACCCTTTTATCAACTTAGTCCCGCCTTCAAGCATTACTCCCACCCTGGTTCCTGTGTAATGTTGCCAAATCTTAAAGCTACCAATTCGTATCTGCTACACGATATCACTCTGTGATTTTGCTTAGTTCTAAGAATCTTCATTTCATTCCTAACTTTCAGAATTTTATCTTCAAGCATAGCAACTGCACCTCCTCTCGTAAGGACATCTGATGTGCAGGAATACCTTAAGCTAATGGTATTCTGGTCGACATTAATTTCCTAGTTATATTGGGAATTATAATTGCTTTTACCTGACCATGAATCTCACTAATGACCCCATTCTCAGACAAGACTTTACATTGCCTAGCCAATGACTGTAACTCAGGCTTATTACATTATAGTCTATTTGGTTTATCTTAAAGAAAGAGAAGGATGCACGATCATGCCTCTGTCTCTGTTGTTATGGGGAAGGCGGGAGTAAGTTCGGCTCCTTCTATCCAATCAGTGTTGGACTGGAGAGGCAAGTATGAATAGACTTCCGACGTTTCTGCCTCTGCCTCTAACTTGCATGGTGGTACTGGTCTTCCACTTTTATGGTCCTAGAGACAAGCTAAACCACCCCAACTATAAGCATCCGTTTGAGCATATGGAAACAATGTATTACAATTGTTTCTCTATCTGCATACCGTTTCTTTACAAATTATAAGTGTTACCCGTCTCCAATTTGTAACGGGAACTTCTCCCGGAAACCATATACTCAAACATGAACAGCCAGGATTCTCGGAGAGGGCGTTTTGAGTACATATTTGTCCCTTAAGCTGTTAATTTTAACGAGGGTTGTTTTCAAAACCAAAAGTTCAGGAGTCTGTGTGGTCCAGATGGGGAGGTTCAGAGGAGGCAGCAGAGAATTAGAGGACCTCAGCTGTGTGACTGGGACGGGGCAGATGTGCCAAGATATGTGGTAAGGAGACTCCGCAAATGGGTAGTGCAGAAATTAGCAATCTCGGGGATGAGAATTTCATCAGGGAAACACCAGTTAAAAGGGACAAGAAATTATATACGGTCGCGGAAATTGTTCTCCGAGGATACTGGTACATTTTGGGAAGGTGTCACTACAATCACAATAAATTAGAAGTGCAGTAGAGAAAATAGTGTCGTCTTCCTTGTTGGACACCTGAAGGTCCTCCGTGACCTTCATTACACCCTGAGATCGACCTAACCTGTTTCCCCACATCCCTACATTGACCGTTAATATGTGTGGCTGGCGATAAGCACGATTTGCCGACACGAGCAGTCGAGGAACGACGACGACGCCGAAGTTCGGCCCCCGCCGCCGCCACAAATTCTGTATCAAAATGTCCCGTTGCATTTATTACTCTCAATAATAAAAGAATGTATACGTTTGCCCAAATTAAATACTAGTTTTAGATTTATTTGATCCTCTGTGTACTGTTTACACTTAATAAACTTTTTCATTAAATGAAACTATTCTTAATATTCTTCTTTTGAGCATAGGTAAGTTAAAGAGCTGGGTTGCTTTAATATAAATCTCAAGTAATTGATGCAGATGTTTATCAAAGTCGAGTATAATATACTAGCCAACTCGGTAGTGTGCAGGCCTCAAGCTGAAGATGAAGCCTAGGCAGAGTAGCGTTTTCTCTCTGACTAACCGAAGAACTTCCACTAGGCAGCCTGGTGCATCCTTATATACTAAAGTTTAATTTCGTTATCCACCAGACCGCCTCTGTGGCGTGGTAGTAGCGTACCTGCCTCACGTTCAAGAGGTTGCGAGTTCGAATTTCGCTTAGGGTGAGTAATCCGGATAATGTTTCTACCGAGGTTTTCCCTTCTCCAGAGAAGACGAATGTCAGGTAACTTAAAGCTCTATGGACCTCGGGCTCATTTGAGCATTATTTCACCCATTTCATTCATTCACCATCCGATATGACACTACGTTGGTGGAAGTTAATACAATTAAAAAGTCAACTCAAGCCTTTTTACGGCGTTTATACAATGTTCCACCAGTCTACTTGTAAGCTGCACAGTAAGTGACAGCTCAGTGACAACTTGCCGAGTGGGGTCTAGCGTCTTGACCGAAAGGCGATCGTTTGTGCCTATGGCCCGGACGGGGCACCCCCGGGGAGGAAGGAGGAGGCCTATGGATCCTAAGGGCGGCCGGAACGTTGCCACGACAGAGCAGAGGGCAAGATCCCTACATTTCCCAATTAGAAGCACCCCGGCGGAGGCTTGCTCATCCCGGTTCCTCTTCCACCCCTTCGGGTTCGTCTTCACAAGGGGTGCGCCCACTTGGACTTGGAAACCGAGCTTGTATTATCGCATGCGGTGCCCGGAAACCAGTAGCCTCACCTTCCAATCCTGGGGACGAAATTTCCAGAGAGCATTTGTTCCCCCTGACGTGCTGCTGCCGCGACGCTTGCCGACGCTTCCAACCCTGAAAGAAACCTAACGGAAGAAGAGTGAAATGAAATGATTAATGTAACGAAATGGAGTGCCAGGAAACGCAGAGGATATGGAAATCCTTCCCAGCGTTCGCCTGGTGACCCGGAGAAACCTCCGAGAAAACCCATGGGTCAGGAAGGTAGGCCACGGGTATCGAACCCGTGACCTCCCGAATGTGGGTCACAGACGTTACCACTTGAGCTAACCCGCTCGGTAAATTACACAATAAGTAGGTATATAGTTAATATTTATACCGTGATAACTGATCATAAATCCAGCTGTCTCACTGAGAAGACAATTCAATAGGTCAAACATAGATTTTAACGATATATGCCTTATACTGATTACATCTTGTAAAATTATATTATACTCTTATCACACACCAGTTTTTATTATTGCAGTATATTCTTTCCCATTGATTCCTACCCGTATTCTAGGCGGGTCCACTACTTTTTAATTTACTTCATGCCCATTTAAAACTTCTCTATATTTTAACCAAAATTTTGCCCTTTGGAAACGTGTATTTCCATGTACTCACCACAATGATTATTCTCGGGGTTTACTGAAGGCGTGAATGACTTGGACCAGCGTTTCTCTGTATCCTATTTATTGCACTGTTTCGGTTCACTATTATTCTCACTCATAATTGCAACTATCTGATCTACCACGTGCCTTGTTATTTGTACTGCTTCCTTGCTGCTGTTTCTATCGGTAAATTTCTTCCACTTCTGTTTTTCTCCCCGTATTTAGGTGGCCTAGGTATAAACTCATAGTTATTTTCTGTCTTCCAACATTCATTACTTGAATTATGTCTGCTTCTGAATTGTCGTTTTCTCGCTCTAAGTCTACCATATTCATATAATTCACCTGAATATGCCTACTGTGTTGTCTGAGCTTCTATTTGGATTATTTCTATGAAAATGTTTCTACTTTTTCTTTCCTACTGTCCTGGTTCTTATCTAGGAACTGAAGCTGTATACCTATTCCTAATGTCACCTTGATATCTATTTCTATGAGACTCTACCCCCTTGCCCGAAGAAATGTGAACATTCTATTTCATTTGTTCATTGATTTCTCTTATTTTTTACCTCTTCCTTCTATTTGTCACTTTCGAGTGCTATCAAGAAATCAACCATTTCCGAAATATTATTTGGTTCTGCAATGATTAAATAGTGCTAAATGGCTTCGGGAAAAATGTGTTGTAACAATATTTATTAAATTTGTATCAATCATTGATGGATCTAACATTCTACATTTCCTTTCTAGTTTAAATAAAAAGTAGCCATCGAATGGTCAGTTCTCTGGTTATATTTTCCATTACTCGGCTCTAATCTGATACTTGCATATTTACTGCCCAGCACCTGGTCATGGACGTCTTTCTAAAGGCCCTAAAGTCGCTGTCGTTTCCTGCAGTTATATGCCAACCTACTACATTTCCTTTAAACATTTACGAACATTTGTCACTTTATATTCCCCCAGTACCCCTGCAACTGTCGGATAAAGGACATTGGTCGTCCAAGTGCTCAATCACAAAGGTTGTTGGCGAAATGTTACAAATATGGTTAGGCCAGTACATGTTGTGGTTTTGGTCTCCGTGTCTGCATATGCCCATTAATTTGTCTAGGTTCACTATTTGAGGTGGTTGCACTCATATTCGGCAACGAGATACCCTCTGATGCATTCTGTCGGTCTGGGTGGCTCAGTTGGTTAGACGTTGGCCTACTGATCCCAAGGTCGCGGGTTCAAATCCGGTCCAGACCGATGGTTTTTAAGTGTGCTTAAAAACGACAGCTCCATGTCAGTATATTTACTGGCATGTTAAAGAACTCCTGCGGGACAAAATTCCGGCACACCGGCGACGCTGATGTGATCCTGGCAATTGACAGCGTCGTTAAAGAATTTAAATAATTTCTGATGCATTCTGCATTGCTTCGTCTCGTACTGTTATTTCACTTACGTGAACAAGTCTTGTTTTGGGCGCCGGAGCCTGTTTTTCACAGCTTTGACTTCCCTGAAGATGCCGGACGAAGTTTTCGGCGAAACGGAGAATAAAACTACTGGACCACGGCCTACAAGTCTGGAAAGAATGCATCGCCAGCATCATCATCATCATCATCATCATCATCATCATCATTAATTATCAATGCCAGCCTCGGTAGCGTCATGGTTAGCGTGTCTGCCTCACGTTCAAGAGGTTCTGAGTTCGAATCTCGCTTAGGGTAAGTTATCCGGGTAAGGTTTTTTCTAAGGTTTTCCCTTATCCTGACAAGACGAATGTCGGGTAACTTAAAGCTCTATGGACCTCGGGATCATTTGAGCATCAGTTCACCCATTTCATTCATTCACCGTCCGATATGACACTATGTTGGAGGACGTTAATTAAAAAGAGAGATTAATTATCATTTATTATCGTTGTCGTCATCGTTATCATCATCATTATTACCAACATTATTATATTGTTATATTTTTTTCGTATTCTCCAAAAGTAAGGAAGAATTAAAAGCAGGCACAAATGAATTCTGTTTGAACGAAAGAGTAAAGCATGTTGTTTCCTTAACTTGACTGTGAACAAGCAATATAGAGCGTAATTTGAATACGTGCGTTATATATATATTTCGCTCTCTATTGCTTGTTCACTTGTTCATATATATATATATATATCGAAGGGATACACTCGGGTGTTTCTAGAACATGCATTTTGAACACCTGAGTTAGCCTAAAAGCGAGTCTTCCTGGCGTGAAATGTGAATAACCAGAGCTGTATAACACCGTAGCGCGCTGTGTGTACTGGATTGCCGGCTTCTAAAACTGAAGTACGGAGTTTCAAATACTAACACATGTTGGTTTTTTTTTTTTTTTTTTCCTCTGGATTCTATTTAAAACGGGAATGTTTGTTTTTCAGATCTTAAATTTTGTACAGCATTCGAAAATTATAGGATAAATTACTTAATTAACTGAAAGTTTTTCATTTTACAGATATAAAGCAATTAATATTCATTTGTAATTGAATAGCTGATTATAACCAAATGTGGGCAAAGCGTTGCTTTCACGTGTATCCTATGATTCATATTATTTCCACTGTTGCAAGCTTAGAAAGTTCAAATTGTTGCTGTTAACCTGTTAGGGTGCTATATAATGCTCGAGTATTATAATGCTAAACTATTTCCATTACTACAGTCATCAGTATAAGTTTTGGTCATAACATTTGTTTATCAAGAGCAAAAAGCAAATATAACCATTATGTAATTTAATTTTATAGCTATTTAAATACAATTTATTTGTAATAATTGGTAAAAAAGAAGCATTTTAGCAGCAATGAATATCCTTAATTAAATAGGCAAACATATCGTCTGACATAAGTATTTCAATTGCATAAATGCCCTGTGCTAAAGGTGCAGAGTTATTTCTTCCTTGATCCTCCTTCAATTATTTAAAAACCGGTCGCTCGCCTGATGCTTTGGTAGATAAGACCTTTGACCTCACACAACCCTTGCTCCCTCCACCTAGGGATGACCAAACAGCGCATACGCGATTCTCTCTTTCTTTCGATACATGATCCCAGTTTATTTCATGAGTGATTGTACACATGGCGCAAGAATTATGTTGGGAAAGGGCTCACGGTTCGTACTCAGTCGGTGGCACTTTGCAATATCGGTTCACTTTAAGCTTCATCGGGCTCTTGCCGCGCGTGGTATGCTGCCTGTTAAATGTGTTCTCGTTGTAGCTGTAGAATAACACTTCATAAAACCGTGCCCCTTCAATTCTCGTGTGTTCACTGTACTGCGTGACAAAATGGGAATTAACCACACAAATTTATGGTTTCATGGCGAAGAACGTTGCTTGTCAATAGTTGTAGCATTCTGATGCGATTGCTCAAATTTATTGATGAGTTGAGGTTATTTTTATTACAAGTCAAGTTTGAACTAAAATACCACTTGACGGGCTTTTCCCCTCTTTCCTATCTTCCACACCCATCTGACGGATTCATCTTTATAAATTCATTAAAATGCAGTCTTCAGAATCCAAATGTAACAGTATACGCAATTCAAAACAAAACCGAAGCAACCATAGATAAATACAATTCTTATTCTCGCCCTCTGACAAATCGCGAAATCGATTCCTTTGTTATTCTCAATGATTTCCCTGAAACTAATGGTAACACATTGTAGTCCGTTATTTTTCGAAGTATCAAAGAGGATTTCATTTCATTGGAGTGAAACTCAAGGGATTTCTTCCTGTCATACATGGGCGTCGCGAATGGGGGGCAAGGGGGGGGGGTGGCCGCGGCCCTCCCCTGGAAGTTGGTCAACTTAATGTGCAATCAATTACGGACTATTAAATTACCTTTTTAATTGTAATATAAAGATCAATTTTTATTTAGCACAAATTAATATGGTTATCTACAACAAATAATATAAATTTTGACAATACAATAATGACTAATATTATCTGATCGCAAATTTCCAGCATGTGCGCCCCCCCCCCCCCCCCCGGAAAAAAGTCTGCCGACGTCCATGCTGTCATATAATGTAAAGATTAATGGGATGAAAAATCTTGTTTTGGTAACCGAAGGAGATTTCTTCTTCGAACATGCAAAACAACTGTTGTCTCTTTTGTGATTCAAGTTTGAAGACAGTGCTTTCTTCAACGAACCTGCTTCAGTTTTGGCTACATGCCCAAAAGTTCTTTCCCGAAGTTTCCTGAAAGGAAATTTAACAGCCAATGCCATTTGTGATATGCTAATACTTGCGCAAATCAGCATTTTCAACCCTCATGTTCACAAACACTAACAGTTTTATGTTGAGTCTAATTTCTGACTTAGAGTACCTACCATCGAGGCCAATCTCCAGAAACTGACAGGTTGTTGACAGGCTCAACAATCACTTTTACTTTCTCTGGAATCACTGTATCTAAAGAGGCTAGACCATCTATAGAAGAAACTAAGTGTAGAAACATACTTGATATAGATGCTTATTTAAAACTTAACCTCGCAAGTGTATATCTAAATGTTGAATAGCTGTGAAACAGCCGACCGACTCATATATTTATTTATTAAGTTAGAGCTAATGTAGCGGCGCCGTGGCCGAGCAATTAGACCACTCGCCTCTCACCTAGGCGACCCAGGTTCGATTCCAGGGATCCGCATGTGGGATTCTTGGTGAATGAAGTTGGGCGGGTTTTCTCTGGGTTCTCCGGTTTCCCGCGCCACTCATTCAAATGAATATTCCATTATGGCCTTTCCATTCATCCATTTCCCCTACATTTCGCATCATCCTCTTATTGGTGCTCCTTGTTTGCAGGACGTTAAAATACAAAACTTTGTGCTGTGATAATCACTTGATTTGACAGAAAAAAAGAGGCTCTTACATTAAAAGCACTTTTAAGTGTTAGAAATATTAAATAAAATAAATATTTCAAAAGTGATGCTTTTTAAAAGGGTTCTCCAAGACAGGTAACGTCTTAAAGAGGTTACTGTTCTTGAAGATAGGCGTATATTCTGAGTAGGTAATAAATATAAATTAATTATTGATATTAGTGATTTCAATCTCATTTGTCTGTCATTAATAAAAATAAACTAAAGGAACTTAAACTACACACTAAACACTGCAATACTCGTGCTTGTTATAGAAATATTCTCTTTCCTTATTCCTCTAAATAAATGTAACCGAACACTTAGAAAAAGAAACACAAATTTTTAAACCATTTCTAAAGGTGCACACGAACTTTCCGCCTTGCAGTGAAATTAGCTGCTAAGGTAGGGACAGCAAGCTTAATAGCATATAATAGAGCGCGAGTGCCCAAGTAACGAGTAGCTTCGTCGGTGATTGTGAAACTCAGAACTGCTAGCTGACGGGGGTTCGAACCTCGTCTTTCGTATGTTTATTTTCTGTCATACAAGATTAACAAACGTGTTTAGTTCTCTACAGCTTTTTATCAGGAACGGAAACTCAGATGAAGGCACACTACTACAAATTGAGTTAATGGGGACATGGCAACGTTGTGTCTACTTGGATATAAACGACATGACAACCTTGCTGGGTGCAAAGGTTGTTTCAACAATTGCATTTTGTTCTGTTTAATGTGTCATATTCACTAGCATCCAGATCTGGTAATTTACACTATTACACGCTTATATATTTTAATATGGTAATAGCCTAAGAAAATCATAGAGATGCTTTTGAATGTGAATGTTTTAAGGGAAATATTAACTTCAAGGGGAATGTTTGACAATTGAGGTAGGCGTGTTCCCCGCCTCATTTTCAGCAATTGATATCTTAGGAAGCATTCAGTTGTAAAATTTCCATCATACCATAGCATTCATAAGACGGCGAGAAATGTTACAACGGTACGCGGAATAAAAATACCTAAAGGAGGAGCTTTATTAGAAATAGATTCCATTAGTTTGTATAATTTTATATTTCTCACGGGTTAAATAAATAATAATGTTCCCGTTAAGAAAGAAAAAGGAAAAAGGGAAATAAAAAAGAAATATGTTAGATGGGATTTGAACCCATGTCAGTCTACACAGTTTATTTGAAAGAACACGCTTTAGCCAGCACAGCCATAGTGAACACACGGCTTTGGTCTGACTGATTTAACTCACGTTCTGTAAGTCTAGCACCAAAACTGAATCATTTTAGTCCTAGTCCACAACTTAACAGAAACACCATAAGAACATGTGTTCTGTAGGCGCACTGAAGTTGAATCTACAATGTTTGCCCGTTAATGTAGAATGATTGCTGAAATATTGCTTTTCAAAGCCACGAGGTGAGGTGAGTTGCTAGGTGACATGGCTGCCATGTCCTCCGAGCAGCAAGAGAAGCATATGACTAATTTAATTCTCATACCACCTATGCAAGCACGCCTGAGAATTAGGTGACCCTTCGCGCACGTCTCACCGAAGATGGGTATTTACTTTTGTGAAAGATAGTACATGAATTCAATCAGCCAAAAACATTTTAAGAATATTAAAGGTGGTTTACAGTTTTATCTGCAATGTACTTCTAAACTTAAAGAATTTGCTTCTGTTTGCTTGTTTCATCAGCTTCAAACAATATTTTGTAGGCCATGCACATCCCTGTAAAACATGAACATTTAGTCAAATGATCAAATTCATAATCGAAATATGACGAAATATGACAGATATGATTAAAATATGACCAAAATCATAAAAATTACAATATATGACCTAATATGCAAAATAAAATCTGTCTAATTTGGATTAAAAATGTGAAATTCGTGCTTAATTTGTGCTTACGGTGAGAATGGGTGTAAGGATAAAAATATGACATGTCATAAAGATCCGAACCCTGCTTATAACAAACCTGTGGGCAGGTTCAGTCAGATAAGCGGTACTGTTGAAAGCACATCTTAAAAATTCTCAAGAAGATGCCAAAATGCTGAACACTAACCAAGAAACAAACAAGATACTGGAAGCTGCTGAAATTAAATTCTTGAGAAATGTTGCAACTTAATATTGCTATAGAAATAAAATGGAATCAATATATGTGAATGACAGGAATTGAGACCTACAGATAGAATTAAGTGTTCAAGCATCAAAGCGTGAGCTGTAAAATTCGTAGCGAATTGTAGGTCATGTTGCAGAAGGAACATCTAGAAGAGATGAAATGAACATTTCCAACTTCCGTGCATTCGGAATAACCCAAGAGGTTTAATAGCTGAGGTTGGTGTTGGTGGTAGTGGTGGTGGTGGAGGTGGTGGTGGTGTTGGTGTTGGTGGTAGTGGTGGCGGTGGTGGTGGTGGCGGTGGTGGTGGCGGCGGCGGTAGTGGTGTTGGTGGTGGTGGTAGTGGTGGTGGTGGCGGTGGTGGTGCTAGTGGTGGTGGCGGCGGTGGTGGTGTTGGTGGTGGTGGTAGTGGTGGTGGTGGTGATGGTGGTGGCGGTGGTGATGTTGGTGTTGGTAGTGGTGGTGGTGATGGTGATGGCGGCGGTGGTGGTGGTAGTGGTGGTGGTGTCGTTTGTGGTGATGATGGTGGTAGTGGTGGTGGCGGTGGTGTTGGTGGTAGTGGTGGTAGTGGTGGTGAGGCGGTGGTGGTGGTAGCGGTGGTGGTGGTGGTGGTGGTAGTGGTGGTGGCGCGGTGGTGGTGGTGGCGGTGGTGGTGGTAGTGGTGGCGGTGGTGGTGGTGGCGCGGTGGTGGTGGTGGTAGTGGTGGTGGTGGCGGCGGTGGTGGTGTTGGTGATGGTGGTGGCGGCGGCGGTGGTGGTGTTGGTGGTGGTAGTGGTGGTGGTTATGGTGGTGGTGGTGGCGGTGGCGGCGGTGGTGGTGGTGGTAGTGGTGATGGTGGTAGTAGTGGTGGTGGAGGTGGTAGCGGTGGCGGTGGTGGTGGCGTCAGTGGCGGTCGTGGCGGCGTTGGTGGTGGTGGTGCTGGCGGTGGCGGTGTCGATGGCGGTGGCTGTGGCGGTGGCAGCTGCGGTGGCGGTGGTTGTGGTGGTGGATGTGGCGGTGGTGGTGGCGGCGGTGGTGGTGGTGGCATTGGTGGTGGCGGTGGTGGGGGTGGTGGTAGTGGTTGCAGTGGCGGCGGTGGCGGTGGTGTTGGCGGCGGCTGTGGTGGCGGTGGTGGTGGTGGTGGTGGTGGCGGCGGTGGCGGTGGTGGTGGTAGTGGCGGCGGTGGTGGTGATGGTGGTGGCGGGGGTGGTGTTGGTGGTGGTAGTGGTGGTGGTGATGGTGGTGGCGGCGGTGGTGATGGTAGTGGTGGTGGTGTCGTTTGTGGTGATGATGGTGGTAGTGGTGGTGGCGGTGGTGTTAGTGGTAGTGGTGGTGTGGGCGGCGGTGGTGGTGGTGGTGGCGGTGGTAGTGGTGGTGGTAGTGGTGGTGGCGCGGTGGTGGTGGTGGCGGTGGCGGTGGTGGTGGCGGTGGTGTTGGTGGTGGTGGTAGTGGTGGCGGTGGCGGTGGTGGTGGTGGTGGTGGTTGCAGTGGTGGCGGTGGTGGCGGCGGTGGCGGTGATATTGGCGGCGGCTGTGGTGGCGGTTGTGGCGGTGGCGGTGGTGGTGGTGGTGGTGGCGGTGGTGATGGTGGTGGCGGTGGTGGTGTTGGTGGTGGCAGTGGTGGTGGTGGTGATGGTGGTGGCGGCGGTGGTGGTAGTGCTGATGGTGTCGTTTGTGGTGATGATGGTGGTAGTGGTGGTGGCGACGGTGTTGGTGTTAGTGGTGGTGTGGGCGGCGGTGGTGGTGGTAGTGCGGTGGTGGTGGTGGCGGTGGCGGTGGCGGCGGCGGTGGTGGTGGTGGTAGTGGTGGCGGTGGCGGTGGTGGTGGTGGTAGTGGTGGCGGTGGCGGTGGTGGTGGTGGTGGCGCGGTGGTGGTGGCGGTGGTGGTGGCGGTGGTGGTGGTAGTGGTGGTGGTGATGGTGGTGGCGGCGGTGGTGGTGATGGTGGTGGCTGTGGTGGTGGCGGCGGTGGTGGTGTTGGTGATGGTGGTGGCGGCGGCGGTGGTGTTGGTGGTGGTGGTAGTGGTGGTGGTGTTGGTGGTGGTAGTGGTGATGGTGGTAGTAGTGGTGGTGGTGGTAGCGGTGGCGGTGGCGGCGGTGGTGGTGGCGTCAGCGGCGGTCGTGGCGGCGTTGGTGGTGGCGGTGCTGGCGGTGGCGGTGTCGATGGCAGTGGCTGTGGCGGTGGCAGCTGCGGTGGCGGTGGTTGTGGTGGTGGTTGTGGCGGTGGTGGTGGCGGCGGCTGTGGTGGTGGTGGTGGCGGTGGTGGTTGCAGTGGCGGCGGTGGTGGCGGCGGTGGCGGTGGTGTTGGCGGCGGCTGTGGTGGCGGTGGTGGCGGTGGTGGTGGTGGTGGCGGCGGTGGTGGTGGCGGCGGTGGTGGTGGTGGTGGCGGTGGTGGTGGCGGCGGTGGCGGTGATGTTGGCGGTGGTGGTGGTGGTGATGGGGGCGGCGGTGGTGGTTGTGGTGGTGGTGGTGGCGGTTCCAGTGGCGGCGGTGGCGGTGGTGGTGGTGGCGGTGGTGGCGATTAAGCGAAGGCAACTGGAGTTAATAGAGATTTAAAGGCATTATATACAAACTGATTAACATATAAAGAGTAAAGGGTACAGACACAGAGGGGGGCATCTCTCTCACTTCGATCTACACAGAACTTTTGTGGCTACCACCCCGGAAGGCAAGAATGAAATGAGGGAACCGAAGCTGGCACACAGGGTCGCAGCTAGACAAGCCACAGGGACGCGCGGAAGTCCCTAACAAGTGTTGATATCTCTTCATCCCGGCGCCGTGCCCCGACGAGAGACATCACACCGCAGGTCCGGTATCGCACTGAGCGTCCCTCGCCCCGACGGAGGACGAGCGCCTGCCAAACACCACCTAGCGCCGAGAACAGTAGTTACCATGCGCAGTCAACCACGCCATCTGCCCCGCACTGTCAACACTACTCTCCTAGTACACCTGAAAGATGAGAAGGAAATGGAATGAAGGGAAATAATGCACCCCAGCATTCGCCTAAGTGACATGGGAAAACCACGAAAAACCCCTTGTCAGAGTGCGTGGCCACGGGGATCGAACCAGCGGTGATTAACATATAACTTTAAAATGTATGATAAAATTGTTTTCAAAGGAGCGATTTAAAGAAGAAAAGAATTAAAGTCAAGTAACAAAAGTGGTCCAACTTGAAGAAGGGAAGTTGCGTGATGTTGAATCTAGCAAGGAAGCTATCGCTTGAACTTAATATTCACGGCAGTGCTCAAGGAAAGGAAATGCAAACTGTGTTTTAGTTCGTTGTACGATACTACCTGTAGTGGGTTGAGTGAGTCCCCCCACTCCTGAAGCGTAACGGAGACTGACCACCTGACACAGCGATCGTCAGCTGTTGTTGCCACAGTTGCTGGTGAGTGTCGCGTCAGTTCGCACGAGTTCAGTGCTTCATTCTGGTAAGAAATCGAACTTATTTAAAAATTAACTATAATAGTTTATTCGTCAATTTGTTGAACGACCAACGTTTTGTCAGTTTCACTGGTTTGGAACTTTGTGGTATAAATGCATCATATTATTGAAAATTAATATATCTCACATAGCCAAACAATTAGTTCTAGTTGTAGCCGCGGGTTCTTTAATTAGTGTGATTGAAATAGACGCCGTTAAAACTGAAGATTTTAAACATGTTCAAACTTGTTTCTATGTTGTACACGAAGCAGTAGACATTTTAGAAAGTTAAAAAATCTGTTAAAAGGGATTGCATTATCAAACATTTGATGATTAAAGTATTAAGAAGGAAGCTGCAGTGGAGTGATTAACTGAAAATAAAGCGTACCCCTAACTAAATACAGCATGAAGGAAGCGTTACAAGCCACATATAAATCGAACTATTTATTCAACTTTAATGGAGTTAAAAGCTGACATTTGTACTTTATGCTAGGTTGCACACATCCTTCTTTGTCTTCTCCACCTATTTAGCCTGACAGAAATCGCAAATTATTATTAAAATAAATCCCAAAAATAAGATTTGTGAGTACATTTACAATTAACAAAGTTGGTATGTTGGTATGTAGCAACCATGGCTGTAAAATGAAGCATATGTCAGATGCATGTTTTTAACAACCCTGTTTTAATGCAATTAAATTTAACTGTTTGGAATATTTTTACACAACCACATGAGTGGAAATACAGCTCGGTAAATTTATTTGAGTATTCGCAAGCCTAGAGAGTGTTTACACTGCGTGTTTAAAATGTATCTTATTTCAAGAACTCTGCAGCTGTAATTCAGAGTCCATCACTAATTAGATGAATGTATGTATGAAGATCATATTCATTTAATTAAGTAGAAGATTCGAACTATTGTCAAATGTTTTATTACAAAGTGTTAATTAGGAATGCAAATGCTATTGATCTGCTATACGTGGATATATTGACTTATTCACTACAGGAAGTGCGGTTGAAATCAGATTCTTATGGAAGACTACAAGAATATGCCTCTTACAGCGCTTCCTGTGCACCTGTAAATTGTACACAGCGTTATGTGGATAAAATCGATCAAATGTTCAGCCGTTTCACATTTACGTATTGGTGATGCTCCTGAGTTCACACTGAGCGAAACACAAACCAAAGTTGTGACAGGAGGTGGAGCATAGCGTTGTCACATTGTTGCACTTTTTATCGAACCAAATGTATACACACAAGGTGCTTCCAATTCCCGTCCACTTCAAGTTATGCCGCCCCGGTATTGTCGGTTCTATGTTGGAAGGGTTTCAGGACTGGTGAGTATTTTCATCAGTTGCGAGTTCTAAATTCTGCACATAGATGTGTAAATAAAGTACGGTACGTATAAAACTTTGTATGCGAGAGCGTATTAACAACAATATAACAAAATAATAATAATAATAATAATAATAATAATAATAATAATAATAATAATAATAATAATAATAATAATAATAATAATAATAATAATAATAATAATAATAATAATAATAATAATAATAATAATAATAATAATAATAATAATAATAATAATAATAATAATAATAATAATAATAATAATTAATAATGTAATGTAGTGCGGGATAGTGCATTAGTATTCATATTATAAACATAATATCTACATCACGAAGTAGATACAATTAACAAAGAGTATATCGGTTAAAACAATATAATTATGAAAGCTAAACGTTAGTACTCGTACCTGCACCAAATATAATATTTGCCTCGTACACGGTGACAGTGTTAGCAACACCAGAACGCTTTTAAACAAATTGACTGAAATGAAAGAAAGCGCTTCTACATAGTATAGCTATAAAACAGTAGAGGTACTCCAACGACGGACGGCGATTCAGGAACGCCGTGGAGTTGTATGAAACATCTCTAACGGAACAAATTGCCTTTACTTCCTTCCATGGGAAAGGAGTTACATTTCATTCTGTATACCTTCTTCGTTAACAATGACTATTTCAAAACTGTTTAACCTCATCTTGCAAAGATTCCTCACACTAAGTTAGTACTATCATAACTTAAACCTTTATTTTTCTCTCAGAGCAATACTTTAGGTTAATTAAATATGGCATCCATGGGCGTCGCTAAAGGGAACGGGGGGGGGGGGGCCTCCCCTTCGAAATGAATGAATTTAATTTGCAATGACTGACATTTAAACTACCTATTATTTTAATTTTCATGCAAAGAAAAAAGTTTATTTGGCACAAATTAATGCAGTTATCCGCAACAAATACTTTTTACAACAGAATAATGAATTAATATTGTTCGATTGCAAACTTCCAACATGCGGCCGCCTGCCAACGCCCGTGATGGCATCATTTGAGTTTAACTAACCTCCAAGGTACTTTATTGCTAAGACAAGCGTTGTTTTGAAGATAGAGGAACTTGATGTGAATATGCAAAAAGAAGTTAAGAAATCAAGATGTGCAGAAATGGTGACTGAAATAAGAGGAATTGCGTTCATATGAAGCCAGATTGTGTTGAGCTGAGTTGCTCAGATTTATCGCATGAGGGTAATGGAAAACACCTTATACTGCAACTAACGCGATTGAACTGGAGCTCGCCGGGTTGGAAGTCACAAACGTTAACCCCTCCGCCCACGCGGAGTAAGCCTCCAGTGACTGGTCTGTGTAGGCCTGCAGGGTTTGTCACTGTTTCTTCTCTTCTTTTCTTCCATTTCTATAGGCCCGCTTATCGGCTGTTGTATAATTGGGGGCGTTTCCTGATACATTTAATGCCTTTCTTACTCTTTGAACTGTTAGGTTAGGTTACTGTAAGTTTTCGTAATTGTTGACATATTTTCACATGCGCATTCACTCTCACATCCACACGTTCAGATACTGTTGGCGTTAGGAAATAATCCTTATTAAAGAAAAATTGTAACTCCCCGGGCAGAAATCGAACCCGGGACCTCTGGGTGCGATCTATGCAGTTATCACGGAGTGTATAGTACTATACCGAGCAGTGGCGTATCGTGGTGTGTGAACTTGGGTATGCACTTTGAACTCGTGTTAAGGGTACGCATAGTTGAAATTGCTAAATTATACAGCTATTAGCGGATTTTATTCAAATTCATATCACAATAATGTGCATACAAATTTTCATTGCAGTATCTTTAACACTTTTAAATTTATTTTATTTGTTATCATTTTTAGCTATTTTCAGCATTGTTCCTGAAATGCTCCACACAGTGGAGATTTCAAAATTTTGGTGCTTTGAAATATTATTCTGTTATGGATAGGTACACTCAAAAGAATGTTAGGAACAAACAATTTTGTAATGCCTCTTGTTTTTAAATAAAAATTAACTGAAAAATGTTTGGTTTTTTTCGCAATTTTTATAATTTCTATAGTACTTTATAATTTACCTACTGCTAAAGATTAAAGTTACAGAAAAATCACTCCCATTATTTATTTCTGCATTCTCAGTTTGTTGATTACAAGCACACGGATTCCATATTCGGGGCAGTAGGTCTCCAGGAAATGCAGCGTGCTCTCTACAACATGTGTTTTCCTAGTTGTGAACCACACGGAAGCACATGAGCAAATTACATACCCTGCCTCCGGTATCCTGGCGTATTTCTCTCTTACACATTCACACAGATTACTGTTCAAAATGCTGCTTGTTGTATTCTTATGTATGCAGAAGAAGTTAAAAATAAGACATTAACCTTCACTACCAAACAAAATGCTGAAAAACTTAGCTTTAAACCGCATTAACATTAACAAGCGAGATGCACTTCTCTATGTCGCATCCAGTGCGCGTGCACATCGTTTGACGTGACTGACGCGAGGCAAGTACAACCACCCAGCTGCTCTGTTTCAATAACTCAACTGATATGATACGGTAACACATCAGCATCTTGTTCATCTTGTTCTAAACATACTCCTCAGCAAGAGTAATGCGATTTGGATTAATATATAGAAAATAGGAAAATTTAACTAAGGAAAACTAGCAGGGTATGTAACACATCACCCACATCCATTGGCACTACGCCCCTGATACTGAGGAGAGATTATTGCTAAGTTCCCCTGGCTATGACTGCTAAGAAGCTTATTACTCTTATATCCGTGATCTTACAGTATTGTAACAATTTGACAATACAACGAATCTCACTTCTGACACCAGAGTGACGAAATGACAAACTCTAGTTCACTTACTTATTCTTACTTTGTTTTCTTTTAAATGAATGCACAACAATACAGTTCTCTTTTACTGCCGTTAATACAGTCTACAGTCTTTCGTGATATTATACGCACAACTGTTTTCTTCCCGTAATCTTGACTCACTCCTTTCTGTCTTTCTTCATTTTCTCTGTCTCTTAAACAGCTGACTCTGGTGATATCACCACTCAATACCCATTAATTGCTTCGCTGTCTTCCTTTCGACGCGACCGTACTTACACAGCTGACACACACACACACACACACACACACACACACACACACACACACACACACACACACTAAAACTGTCCCCGACGACTCATGACTGCAACTCACTCCTTCGCTAGTTTCCTCGCCTCCTTATATAGCGAGGATAAGGTAATACTAACCTTTCTCGACCCTCTGCAAAACGCTGGCTGCTGGACGCTTCTCGAATAATCTGGAAAACGCTTTGTGTCGTCGCTTTCATTGTTGCTACATGTATACTCACGTGAGTGATGTAGGAAGCTTGACCTTGAGCGTCGTTGATACGCACCGCGCCTGGTATTTGATATAAGGTAGCTTCACACCTACCGTCCTTTATTGTGCGCCGCGGCCGGCGTCCCAGTATTCTGTGGTGGAGAGGACTGCAGCTCTAGCTTGGGTGTTTGTAAAATGGGTTCCGTAACAATATAAACACTACTGCTTTCTAATCTTAGTTTTACTCCTGGAGAAGGATCATAACTAAACTCAAATATTGCTAATACTGTGTTTTTATTATAGAAGTACATACCTAATCCTACGTTCAGCAGAACCTTTCGGTTCACCTTGTCAGTCTGTCTGTCTCTCTCTTTGTATGTGTGTGTGTGTGTGTGTGTGTGTGTGTGTGTGTGTGTGTGTGTGTGTGTGTGTGTGTGTGTGTGTGTGTGTGTGTAATTAAGTACATATGGCCAAATATCAAAGAATGAATAAATACATATACAGAACAAGAAATAACACAACACAGAAACTGGTAATTAAAGGACGGGGTAAATAACACAACATACACAGGAGCAATGGTCTTAAAGGTTTCCTTTTTATGAGAACTTGGTCAGATTCCATCCATATGCTGCTAAATATCCTTTGCAATTTGCTATAAACGTACATTTATGTATAAACTATTTCCTATAGATGTTCATAGATAAAAACGCCGAATTTCAAATTCATTAGGAGTTACTGGAGTAGCCAATTATTAAGCACATTTTATTTCAAAATGTGAATAACAGTAAATGCGTTAGAGACATTTGCATTGACCAAATTCTATTGTGGTTATTAAATAATTTATACAGCTCAATAATACAGTATGGGTGGAGGCACTCTTTCTTCGCGCTATTTTTTTTTTCTTTCGAATTTCGTAAAATGAGTTCTCATTTTCTTGGTTCTTTTTTTTTTTTTTTTTTTTTTTTTTCCCTGTATAGGTGTATTATCACTTTAATTTCATGTTATTATTTTTAATTCAATTCATGGTAAATAACACTGGGGAAATGTTTTCCCGAATTCGTTTTTTCGAATTTTGTGAAATGAGTTTGTTTCCGTCTTTTACCACTATATGGATTGTATTTTATATCGATATACATGCATCTCGCTATATTTAGCTTTTGATAGTTGTACATTTTATTAAATTTACTCAATATACATTTTAACATATTACAGTTTGGAATGTAAGATGTGTATTATGGAACGAACTTAAAAGACAGTGAAAACTGGTTTTCATATTCAAAATCGCTGGAATTTCGCGTCTTTCGCAAAATAATGCAATTTCGCTTCAATTTGCACTCATCGCTAAAATTCGCCAAAATAATAATATTGATTTATTGACCCACATCACATAATTCGGAAAGGTAATGGGAAATTGCTGTAATATAACGTTTGTCTCTTTTATTGTTAATGCGAAGAGCGATGAACGACCCATGGAACCAAACAGCCCTCTAGTGTCCTCGGGAGGAACTCTTTCCTTTGAAGCATATGCGCCATGTATCCGGTAGCACCACACACCATGAAACCTAGAAGTACACCTGAAAGATGAGAAGAAAACGGAATGAACGGGAAATCATGAAAGGTGGTAGGCGAGAAACGTTCACAGCATTCACCTACCGACCTTGGAAAAACTCGGAAAACTCAAGGTCACAGTAGAACGTCGACAGAAATCGAACTCAGAACCTCCTGAATACGAGCCTGACACGCTAACATAGAGCAAGGCTTCTCAGGGTGCATGCACCGGTACAGTGCAAGGTGCAAAATGCGAATACGAAAAGTTGACCTTGGCGCAAATCTCCATTTGCTCTTTCGCTTTGCCTCTCATCCTGCCTCACTTTCAGCGCTGTTTCTGCCTCACTGCGTAAAGTTTACGTGTGCTGCACACTGCTAAAATGGTTAATTTGATTTTTGACACGAAATCTGCTCTTTTGTTTTAATGATATAGAAAGCAGTGATACAAATATAACTTTAGGATAAGGAATGCTTTTCTACAAGGTATAGCAGTCCCTTTAATTCTTCCTCGCTAGAGTCCCCTGTGATTTCATAATATGTGTACTCTGTTACAGTATCTTTTAACATATGATTTTCTTACACATGTAGGTACTTATTGCACCGCACGCGAGGTATTTTGGCCTCTATCGTGACGACTTTCCAAACCTTAAGGAGATTCCCACTGTGATTTAAATGGACTTTCGACATTTTTTGCCTTCTTTGGAGAAAGTTTTTCCATAATTGTGTATTTCTATTGCATGTATTTATTTCACGGATAAGCAAGTGGTCCACCAGCGCAGGTTTCCTTGACTCTTCGCTTCTCTACTCTGCGGTGATCAAGTTGAGTCCAGCTTAACCGAGTCATTATCACGATGCACGGGCAAGGACCCTCTGCACCTTGGATTGCACCCTGGTGCTGCCATAGAGCATCTCGCTGGATCGCCTTAATAAGAAGTACCAATACATTCATTTTAATGAAGTCAGAAATAACAACACGCATAAGAATGTTTGTGCAGTTTAAATTATCACAGACATTAGGTGAAAAAGCTGAACAGCAGAAATCTCGTCAGCTGACACGCAAATTAGATATGTGTGCTTTATGCAGTGTATTCTACTATAAGAAACACATATGTTTTTAAAATTTAGTATTAGTACAAATACCGGATGAAATCTTGAGTTTAAATACTTAGCTCAACTGTTTACTGCCGTAACAATTTTAAAATAGAATGAGTTGACCAACAATTGTAATTTTGTAAGTTCTTAGTAATTTATGTAGCTATATAGCTCATTCCTTTCTGAAATTAAGCAGTCATAATGGTTATTTAGTACTAGTAGCTTCCAGCGTACCTATCACTACATTGGCTACATAACGCCCCTCTGAATCAGTTGCCTCATCAATTGATAAATAATTTTTTTTCCCCATTCACACATTCGCGTATTCGGTTTAACGTGTCTTCATAACATTTTGTAGGTAGCTTTTACGTAAAGTTGATTCATCTGGAACTGTAGGACCAGTGTGACGTTCAAGAAAATCTCGTAATTTGGAATTACTTAATTTTCCTAGCGGAATATTTGCACTAACAAACACTTCACATAATTCTTTATAAAAGGAAGATTACTTGTTACTTGATGTCGAAGAAGTTTCTTTTAACAGTAACTGAGACACTTGTCTTTTTTCACATTTTGAAGAGCTCGCAAATGTTTTTCCCGCCCAACATGTTGTACGGTGAACCGATTGTCTGCAGTGACTTTAATTTCGCACATTTTACAGAACAATAGAGTTCCATCAGTAGAGAATATGTTTCCACCAAACTTTGAAACATACTGTCTCAAACGGGATGCAGTTGACTTTTTGTTTCGGCATCTCAATTCCACAGCACAACAAATTTACACACCTCACAAACTACTCTCTTACTGCGACACTTCTAGCTCCTGAAGTCCTGACTGATGCAATCCACACGTATTGCAGATTTACTCGGCGATTCCTCGAATTGATGCGTCATAAATTCATCAGCACTGTTAAGACGCTGACCTGTGTTAATTACATGATTACTACACTTACAAAGTTACTATTTTATAAAAGATGATATTAACGAACTTTTAACCACAGATTATTTTAAAATGCCCAGTAAATTCGTGAAAAAGGAAGAAACTGACCGGAAAATGCATCTAAATGTTTCAAAAAATGACTTTATTATAAAAATGTGGAAAAAATGCATTCTGATGACCTATAAAAACCACATATATCTAACGTATTTGTTCCAGAATGCACTTAATTTCCAATAAGCATCGTCTGTGACTACTAAGGAAAATGATGACTTTTCATCAAAATCCGGACCCTATTTATAACGAAAGTCACAATTTTTTAGTACCGCATCGTGTTTAGAAGTAAGTGTCAGTTATGATGTGAGTGTGTTCGCCCAGACCGAGAGGCCAACCATCAGCACTGCACGAAACAGCCTCATGCACAGGGTAAGGTGACTAAGAATTGTGGCCTTAGTTATAACTAAGCGTCGGAGACGGTTGCTGTTACCTTGCACTTGGCTGGAAAATGGTTAGGTGGCACAGGGTTTCACTGCTACCTCCTCCTCCCCAAGTACTGCTTGGCCTTCATCCTAAGCTCTCGCTTGTAAACAACGTACCGGTCGGTATACTAGAAGTGTATCTATCCTAAATGTATGTCGGAAGCCTAGTTAACGTACAAGCTAAGTTTTGAAGTGGAAACAAAGAGTTTTCCTGGCATAAAGCTGAAGTAGAACTACTTAAAGAGTGTCGGGTATCAAGATACTAAATATCTCAGTGGTACAGCCAATGGCGTAGCGACAGTTCGGAATCTCCACGCAGAATCAGTACAGACCCAAATATGTAATAGCCTAATAACTAGTAATAATAAAATATGTACTCGTGTATCCTACTTAAAATTGATCTTGAATGTTGAATCGCCGCCTTCTAACAGGACTTTTCGTAGCAAGGCCATCCACTAGCACATCAAGATATAATGTGCGTGCTCTTTCCACCTCAGTGCCTGAGTTGCAAACGATGTTACGTTGAGAGCTACTTTACTGCATTCGCTTACACAACGTGCCTGTTGACAGTAGAGGAGGTAGAAAAGGAGAGAGTGACACACCGCTACAGTATCCTATTCGTAAGACGACGCGACTGTACCATCCCTACCCAACGTGTACTACGTCACAAAACGTCCCTGCAAACATAATTGAAATGCCAACCACATGTAAGCGGGACTGAAGCCTACTTATATTAAGGGTAGTCAAACACTCCTGCATCATCGAATAGCGCACGTGATTCTTAATTGACTTTAGTAGACCTAAGCTGGATAATTTCTTTGTTATTTGTAAATGTTTTCCAGCGCTTTTAGGCATTTTGTATTGTATTCTAACCCCTGTACGTACCTTTTAGATGTTTTTGAGACATTTCGGAGTATTTTGAAGCTATTTCAATCGTCTTGGGGGTAATTTGATTGCATTTGTAACATAATAGATTGTTATTTAGTTCACTTTCAGGCATTTTGGGGACATTTCAGAGCATTTGACTCTATTTTAGCCATTGGTTTTAGGTATTCTGAATCCTTTATGCCTGCTTTAAACATCTTTTAAGGTATTCGAGGTGCTCTTATAGACATTTTAGAATTTAGACACTTCTATTAGTATTTACGAGTTTTGATGCACGTGCTTCAATGATTTTCAGACTTACATTTTGGCTGTTGATGGCGTATTTTAGTTACTTTTAAGGGCCTTTTTGAGATATTAGTATTGGTAATGAGATCACCTTTAGATGATTTCGAGAGATTTTGATGGCATTTTGTTGCTACTTAGAGATACTCTCAGAGTACTTCGGAGCACTTTTGTTGTATTTTACCTGCTGATGGTGCTATATTCTGGCTATTTTATTGTTCCAGGACTCTGGTGCTGGTAATATTGTCTTTGCTAGAGGTATTTTAATGTTTTAAAGGACTTTTCGATTGTATTTCTCAATGATTTCCCTCGTTTTATTGGAGATGAGCCACTTTCATGACTATTTATCCAAGGCAGCTCGCGTTTTTCTCGTTTTTACTGTAGATTTATGGAAGTTTTAGTTCGATATACCTGTCATAGGCGTAGTATATTTTTTCAGTAACTTGGAGCTCTGATGTTTTATAGCAGTTTTACAGCAGCTGTAACTGTTTCATGAATAACTATTTTCTTTCACAGACATTTCTTTGTGGTATGTAGATGTTTTCCAGTTATTTTTACGTATTTTAAGGTATCTAAAGTGCTTTTGTGGTATTTTTAATTACCTTGATCGTGTTATAGTCACGTACACATATTTTTTGCCACTACTGGAGGTATTTTGGACGTTGTTTAGGGTATTTCACTGTTTCTTTTGTTTCTTTTCAGTAATTTATATCCTTTTATAGCACTTGTAGCTGTTTAATTAGCATTTATTTTGAAACGGGTAGAATGAGACTGAAAAATGTAATGCCGTAGCTGGGATTTGAAAAACGGATGTGCCGGTGTCCGTCCGGTCGCTCTAACCACCATGGCAACGCGCCGACACGACGTCCAATTGCATGGAAAAAAAGGAGGAAAAAAAAAAATAATTCCATCGGTTGACCTTATAGTTGGTTAAACTACAAGCCCGGGACTTAAGTACTTACAGTATGGTACGTCGCCATTAAGGCATGTTATCTCATATGAATTGAGATCTGTTTGTGTGGTATACCGGGAAAAGTGTGAGTCAGTTAGAGAATTTAATGTTCTGTCGACACATTGCCGTGGTAGCTTAGTAGTTAGAGAGTCCGGATGGAGACCGTGTTTTTTTTTTTTTTTTTTTTTTTTCTCAGTATCATTCTATCCTTTCCGACTCTGCCCTACACACGGATATTGTGTGGAAGAACAGTTAATCAGCATTTATCTTGTTTCACATTTCTTTTTCGCTAGTCCGCAATACGCGGCAAAATGCATGGCTCAGTGGGTTGTCGAATAAATGGTGATGTCACAAAGCCTAAAAAGCGAACAATAAGTGCAGAACTGGAGTAAAACAAAGAAGATTTTTCGAAATAGTGGAGCAGAGTATCTTTTAGTGTCTGGGAAAAGTTATTCCTGGCGAAAGTATGGTATATATTGAACTGATTGAGAAGAGGATTGGCAAATGGTAATTTATGTTAGTGTAGGTATAATCTGACTGATTGTGATACGAATATATGTTTAGCGCGTGGGAAGGCGAACGCGCTGATTTTTACGATTGTCACTATGAAATCTTTATACACGTGTTACATACAACATTGATACATTTTCTCAATGTGAAATTATAATGTATCAGATCACAGATGTATGAGGTAATATGGGTGCTAAGTGGAAGTTTCATGAGTTTCAATGCTTATAGAGGAAAATGGAAGGTAATGATAAAACTATTGAAAATATGGATTGTATTCTGCTTGACATTTTGAGCGAAGCCAACAGTGCTGGGTGTTTATTAAGTCCACAAAAATCTAACGAGTTTTACGAAAATAATGTGCACGAAGAAACGAAAAAGCGTTGGTTTGACTAATGAAACTACATTACTGGCATTTTCAGGTTTTCTTACAGGGACATTGCAGATTATGTTGTGGCCGTGATGGAGTCATTGCTGTCTTGTTGCCATGGTGATTGCGTCATTCATTTTCTGGCGTGGTGCCAGAAAGAGAACAATTTCGCACAGTTTATGTCGTCATAATAAGTCCTTTTAATGCTAGGGTTGCATAAAGCACGTTTGTTGTGTACGGTGGACTTGCGTGTTGGTCACAACAAGAAAAATTGCAATAATGGGAAAATGTCTGTATATGATTGATTGTGGATTGTCTGAGGAAATGAACAGAAATTTTTGCCGGGTCACACATTTCTTGCGTGTGATGCTGACATTGGAGCCATTGGAAAAGTTAAAAGAAAAACCCAATTGGTTTGTACGCCTGGGCAGTGGTGTGATTCTGTTAGAAAGTCCAGGTGAAGAAACCCTTTACTGTTAATGAAATGGGGACTCAACATTTTTAAGATCTCACCAACTTAAATAAATTACCCATTAAGAGAAATATAGCAGTAAAACAAAAAAAGACAAAGTAGATACAAAAAAGCTTCGCATTTTCGGTTTGTGGAACAAATACATGCAATGCACATGAAAATTAATTTTGGCAACTTGGCTTTATAAGAAAAAATAAGCTTATAGAAGATGAAGGGCAAATCAGCTGTACTACGTGATGTTGTATTAAGTACAAATTACCCCAATGGCACGAAGTTAAAGAAGGCTAAGTATGGGAACGTTATGGAACTTTTAAAATTTGTACTCCCTGTATATCACACGCTTTACGAGAGACAACAATAATACCGATGTCTTAGTTATGCCTGGATTAATGAGCTGTGGTTTTATTTAGTTAATCATTTAGTCATGAAATAATTATATTGCCATCTTATATTTGAATTTGTTGCTGTTATTACTTTCCTCACATAATTTCTTCTTTGTCCAAAAAGAAAACACTAAACTGCATTGAACATTTGCATGTAGAGAGCTAATTCTATGTAGAACATACGTACCAAGTTTCATTTACGTGTGCCTCATTCATTTGGCATTAAAAGTTAAACCCGTGGCACTACAGTCCATATCGGACCAGGGCCTGCCAACCCGACTGCCGGCCTCACGCCCACATACGCAAGGCAGAGGTGGGCGATCATCCATTCGATACGGGGAGCAGATGTGGTCAGCATCTCTACACCCTCAGCCGGAAAGTTGGCTTTCATGACCAGGGCCGCGTACCTATCGCAAGCTCCTCAATTTCCTCACGATGCTGAGTGGCCACCGGTCCTATACCCGGGACTTACCCCAAGGGGTGCGATCGAACCCGGGCCGCATTCCGTGGCAGGGAACCAAGGCATGACACCCTAGCCCACTACGCCACGGTGCAGGACATTCATTTGCCATTACCAATACAAAATCCACTTTGTTTTTCGTATGTTGGTCTGGTTGGGATGGCCCCTTGTTCCATTGAGCCTCTTAATTGGTTGATATAGCGGTTGTGGTCTTAATGCAAGTGCGTTGATTATGTTATCAAACTCATTGCCCTATTTGGCAGAGTTGGCTGAACGCTGGTTTTGTGTCTGAAGTTGTGATTTCAAGTTCGGCTCAGCAGACTACCATGTATGTGTGTTTATACATGTCAGTCTCATGTCAATGGAATTTTTACTACGTAAAAGAAGTCGTACGGGACAAACTACTGCTACCGCTACCGCTACTGCTACTGCTACCGCTGCCGCTGCTGCTGCTCCGACGACGACGACGACTACTACTACGACGACCACCACCACAACCACCATGACCACCAGCACCACCACCACCACACGACCACCAGCACCACCACCACGACCACCAGCACCAACACCACCACAACCACCACCACCACCACCACCACCACCACCACCACCGCCGCCGCCGCCACCACCACCACCTCTTCTTCTTCTTCTTCTTCTTCTTCTTCTTCTTCTTCTTCTTCTTCTTCTTCTTCTTCTTCTCCTCCTTCTCCTCCTTCTCCTTCTTCGTCGTCGTCGCCTTCGTCTTCTTCTTCTTCTTCTTCTTCTTCTTCTTCTTCTTCTTCTTCTGTTTCTTCTCCTTCTTCTTCTCCTCCTCCTCCTCCTCCTCCTCCTCCTTCTTCTTCCTTTTTTATATTAGCGTCCTCCAACATGGTCATGTGGGACGGTGAATGAATGAAGTGGATGAACTGATGTTCAAAATGAGCCCGCGGTGCATAAAGCTTAAAGTTACCCGACATTCGTCTTCTAAAGATAAGGGAAAACCTCGGAAGAAACCCTTTCCAGATAACTCACCCTAACCAAGATTCCAACTCAGTATCTCTAGAATGTGCTCTTCTGATATTGGTAGCATCTCTTGATGTTAAAGAACCTAACAACAATACCAATTTATTATTGTTATTATTAACATCATTCTTCATCGTAATTAGTCATCAGAATTAAAATATATTGTGAAGTGTTGCTTCTCTCAAATGAAGGGGAAAATAGATATCAGTCTTGAACATAGCGCATTCATTAAGAGATCAGAGAATAAAAAGAATTGTAAGGTTATCACTCTAAACAGAGACACGTGCTCTTTTCAAAGTGGACGTCAGGAAATTGGCAGAAGTTTAAATACCAAGCCGTATTCTTCTTGCTTCGTTTCATAAAATAAAACACTGCTTTTTAAATTGCCTCGCGTCTGAGCTGTGGGACAGGCAGTAGGTATTGCATTCGGACAAAAATTAGGTATCAGACTTTCACTAGCAATAGGTATTTAAAGACATCTAAATCTAGATAAAGAATTTTCAGCAAAATATGTGTGTGTGTAGTTATGTGTGCGTTCGTGCGCGCGCGCGCGTGTGTGTCCAGTAAGGGTGGATGGATATAAATAATGTAACTCAAAAAGGAGGGCCAATAGTACACCAAATACCTATCTTATTTAAGTCGTGCATATTTGAAACCTGATGGGAGACCATTATAAGAAATACTCCCCTCGCAAAGCTGTCCACCAAAGAGAGCGAGAAAGAGAGAGAGAGAGAGAGAGAGAGAGAGAGAGCTACAGACAGACAGAGACAGAGACAGACTGAAAAGAAAGTTTTTCGCAGTCTTCTAAAAACATTGTCTAATGCGTGTGATATATCATGAAGTTAGCCCAATATAAGTGCTACACTACAAGAGACAGACATGTTTTTCTCTGCAATCGATCTGGTTAATGCAATTTATGTGAAATATTTATGAACGCAATAACTATTTTCGGAGAATACCGGTGTGTACAGTCGGCTCCAAATGTTTTCCGATGGACGAGAGGGTATAGGAGAAAGAGACTAAGAATTTCCTTATGAATTAGTTGTAGCTGGCTCGCCTGGTCCAGCGATGGCTTCACCAGAGTTGTTTACTTTTGTGTGTGTTCCTCTGATCTGTGGTCAGCAAACAAGAAGCTAAATAACCAATTTTATTTTATGCAAACAAAAAAGCACATTCTTTTCTGCAGGTATTTAAACAAGCAGCATTGCTTTTTGTGGTAGCATTAATGGCGTTTAAGAAATATGTTTAAACAATTCCTTAAACAAAGATAATGCATATGATGCATTTCTCGTTGTTGTTGTTAATAATAATAATAATAATAATAATAATAATAATAATAATAATAATAATAATAATAATAATAATAATAACAATCACCATCATAATAATAACAATAGTAATAATAGATAAAGTGGTTCAGATTTAAGGGTGATAGACAACAAATCTGAGGGGGGGGGGCCAGCTATACCCTGGGAGAATTAACCTGGCACTTGACGTTGCAGCTGCCTGCCGGCTACTCTGTCGCAGCGTTGCCGCTTTTGCACTGGCTGTCCGTGGCCAGTGGTTCCACCATAATAAGAGGTCCACCATTTTCCTTCTCTTTTTCAAAGTAATCAAACAAACCATCTCCCGGGCCTGACTTTTTAGGGTTGTTCCTGCACCCACACAGGCTGTTTGACTTTACCAGGACTATAAGCCATTTTTAAACAAAACGTAACGTAACCAAGGTCACTAAAATCTGTTACGAATACCTACAACAAAACACTTACAAAGTATGCAGCGGTAAACCATATAAAGTATATGAAATAATAAGAGTACAACCCTCCCAGATACACTGTTGTATGTAATTCGTCCGTAAGTCAATTTCTTTCACTATGCACTTATTAAACAATAAAAAAGTATATTGTTGCGAGCGGCAAAACACGCGAAAGGCGGAAGCCGGGCATACACGAATACACGCACATATTACAACATGGCTGAGTACACACCTCTGGTCACGTGATAGTTACAGGGTGTATTTGTAACGCGATTGGATGTGATAAGCCGAGCATCCTTACCCGCCCCTTATGAGCCACGTGAGCAACGTGGCTGCTAAGTGCCAGGGTTAGTTCTCCCAGGGTATACGTCCTAACCTATAGTTTGATGCCTCATAATTTTTTGAAACATACTCTTTTGCGATTTGCAGTAGTTGTTACTTGTTTTACGCTAAAGTTAAACTTTCGTTTTCCTTTTTGAAGTTCTGTTTTCCAGCTATTTCTGACAAACAGCCATTCAATGTTTTAAACTTTGATGTAATATTTTACGTCAAATACACGATTTCATGTTCGCTGATAAAAACAATTTGGAAATTTTACAGCGCGCATGCGCGTGTGTCCAATGAATAGATTGCATTGAAAACGTGGCATATTAAAATTATTTAAACGTTTTAAATGTAATTTAATTAAAGAGTGATATGACGCTGCCAAATATTTAGTTTCTATCATCGCTGCGATTTCGTGGATTTACAACGTTAATGTTGTTTTGTTTACACTGATGTTATTTTCTTACGACCAAATCTAAGAGGAATGTTTCAATTGTATTTTCATTGGACTTACAAACACATTACGCCCCTCACCCTTGTAGACAGGTATGAGCTGGCAGGTCGACCTTTGAGATCACCTGGCATAACTTACTGATAAGCTATCTCTCCTTCCCAGTACAGCTAGGAACGCGTAGCTCGGAAAACATTTGAGGCCGGCTGTCCCCTATTTGGTGCATTTCTTGGTTTTTGTTTTGTTAATACATTCATGCCTAGTAATATTTTGACTTTGCTTTCAAATAACTGTTAGCTACCCCAGTCATCTCAGTCACTTTCTTAAAGCGAAATCGGTACTCCCGCATCATAACCTAATTGAAATAATTTGATGCGAATACGAACCAATGTGGATAATTTGTTTACATAATTTTGCTACACCTGTACATGTGTCTTTGTTTTAGTCCTAGTTAGGTCTAATGCTACGGAAGTACACTCATGAACTACACCGAACGCTGAGCATCTCGCTATACGTCATAACTCCGTAAAATCTCAAGCCGAGGCGAGCCAAGCCGAGCCGAGCCGAGTCAAGCCGAGCCAAACCGAGCCGAGTCGAGCCAAGCCGAGCCGAACCGAGCCGAGCCGAGCCGAGCCGAGCCGAACCGAGCAGAGCGAAGCCGAGCTGTTAAAGAGAGAGTTCCACTTTAGCTTAAACTTTCCTTACACTGGAACAATGGCGGCTCGTGGGTCGTAAATTTGGGAGAGGGGCATAATATATTATTTTCAACATTACCACATGGACATGATAGTTAATTCTGAAATTCACTCGAAGATATACGAAAAGAAAATTAATCATATAAGTCGAAAAACTGCTATGCATGACCTTCCATCTGATCAATCATATTTTGAATTTGTGCAATATTCAGCATTGGTCTTGGCGGTCCAATCGAGGCGCAAAACTCGTTACACCCGCACTAAGTACGCTAGTTACACTGTTGGTAGTTCATTAATTTATTGGACAGTCCCCGTGAAGATTCACTCGAAAGCGCTGCTAAAACTGGGTTTGTTTAACCGTGGTTTATCCGTTACAACTACCTTCAGACAGTGTTGCCAACCCGTGGGATTTGTCCCATATTGTGCGACATTTTGACAAATATTTTTCAGGAAGGGACAAAGGGACTTTTCTGGAAGAAAAAACTTAGATGAATGTGGGACATTTAATAATTGCTGCCTATATCATAGTGTAGTAATGGTTATGGTACACACAACAGCAAAGATAAACTTTTCACGGAAGTTAAATACACAACACACACAAACTGTCGTTTGTGCAACCAGCAATCAGCACTCTCACTAAGGGCACAGTGGGTTTGCTTACAGACACAACAGTAATAGCCATGCACTATTACCTATAGGTGAGATTCGAGTATGTGTTTGGGGAGTAAAGGAAAGTTGTATCTACTGATAGGAGGAGCAAGTACTTCAATAACATGAGTCCTGATTTTACATTATTTGTATCTAACCTAGTATTGCAAGGGCGGTGGTAAATATCGTAGTTGTACACCCAAACTCCACTACTGATTTATCGCCCTGCATGTGGGGCGTTGTTCTTTTTTAAGCTAGAAATTACATATTTTTCTTAACGTGGGGCACTTTATACAGAAAAGGGACGTTCTGAGTACTCGTTTGGGACTTTTGAGCTTCAGAGGTTGGCACCATTGCTTTCAAAGCGAATTATGACGTAATACGTATTCAATGTGTCGTAAGTTTGGTCTATTGGCCACTCAACTAGGTTGTGTCTTGAATCGCGACTCACATTTGTGTTTGGGAATATGTATACAAATGCGGGTGGTGATTCAAGAAGTAACCTAATTGAGTGTCCGACAGACGATAACATATGGATCAGATACTATAAGTAAACTCAGCTACATGTTGGAATATCGACTTGTGTAAACTGCGCTGCCACACGATGTGGAACTTAAAAATCTCCTAATGCACTCAATCATTTTTTCCATGGCTGTTCAATATACTGGCAGTTTAGAAAGCTACCATAACCTTTGTCCTATATATCTATGTTCCTTTCTTTCTTTCCTTCATAAAATGGTGTCAGCTTACTTCCATAATTACAGCGCTAGATCACAATTTCACTGTCAATAAAAATAGAGATCGTTTATCAAAGGTTAGTGCTTCATAGCATCTGGGATTGGATAATGATAACTAAAAGGTGAGGAATCTAACGCAGAGTGAAAATGCTGGTAGTAAATGAAATGAAAAGAATTCCTGCACTTCCAATGTGTGGACCCATTACTAGATTTAGCATATTGGTTTGTTATTACCAAAGAACATCAGTGAAATTTGAAGCCTACACATACTGCACTGGGTTTTGGAAATTTATTTCTAATATTAACACAAACATAGCTATTTTGTTGCATTCAATTACTTATCATAACACCTTGTTATTTAACAGGTAGAGAACACATTAAAGTCATTTTTTTTTAAATTTTGAGCACTGCATATTTTGAGAGTTACAAGGTGTGATATCTACCCGTTAATAACCATAGTAACTACATTAAAAGTTCTAAGTTGATAAAACAGTTTTATGAATTGTATTTGAATGCCCAATTTGTAAGCTACTTATTCTGGAACAAACATTTTGACTTAACTTTCTTTTTATTCACATAGTATGATAGTTTATAAAACTCTTAGCCTACATTCCGACGTCACATATTGCATATCTGATGTTAAGCTCATTATTTCCCACAAGCCTATGTAACTACCATGCAGTTTGTCTACCATATCTATGCAATGAGCTACCAGTCTGAAGCACCATTTCTTTCCCTTCACAGATATTCTACTTAGGTCCATATTTTGGTCAGCCTGGTGGCTCCTCTCATATTCTGATTATATAAATGAAATACATGGAGTTGTTTTCTGAGTTCTTTTCTTATCACTTTGAGAATACCGTGTAACTGTGTGAAGTGGGTTTGCTGATGTACAGTTAGAACCTATTGTTACCACACGGTTTTCATTCCGTTTGGCGATGACTACATTGTTGGCTTTATCATTTGTATAATCTACTGTGCCTCGTGGAGATTTCTTCATCGCCTTGCTGTCAAGGTAATCTTATATATACGATTATCTCTTACTGTCCTTGTTCCTCTTATTCCTTTACTGTACAGAAGCAGTACTTGCCAGAAAATATGAGCTAAGGAAAGACTCCTTTATTCAGTAGTGCATCCGTATACTGGACAACAACATTTGCTCCAAGGCCATGGAAATATGGTAAGTCTGTACTAGAACCTTGGTAAGGCCCCATACACAGAAGATAACTATTGTTTGTAGCCCCTTCCAAATGTTATCGCCGTACCCTGTCGGTTTCCGACGAATAAACTGTCCGCATCCCTGTTTACCAAACTATGACACCATTGCCTTACCTACGGTATGCATTCCTCCATTCTCCCGAAAGTTCACATTTAATATATTAAACGGCTTCCTTACATTAGCACACTAGATCAATGTCACACATATGTAGGTTGGAGGTTATGAATCTGAATCTGTCACGGGAAATGACTCCAGAACAAGGTCATTGTGAGAATCTGAGCTCGTTTCCCAATACATGTCCCGCCTAGATACTGCAACAGATCTACTCTTCAAAAGAATGACACATGTTAGGTACTATTTCCTCTTCAGTTATATCGGCTATCCGGTTATGTTTTGCAGAACACTAGTTTATATACACCAGTAGCAGCTCAACGATGATTTCATCGAAGAATGAGAAAAACATGTCTGCGGGAGTACGATTATGCACATTTTTAGGCCAAGTTTTATTGCAGTCTAGATCACGTTCCTCCCAATGGAATGTATTTTCTCTTCTCACTGGAATAGCAAACATGATTAATCCTTCATCGGTCTTCTTCTTCTTCTTCTTCTTCTTCTTCTTCTTCTTCTTCTTCTTTGTCTTCTTCTTCCTCTCCTCCTCCTCCTCATCTTTTCCTTGTCTGCCAGAATGGATTCTGGTAATGGAGAGCTCCATCTCTGTTTAGGATGTCGATTAGCTGCCTGGCAAGATTTCCAATGTAACAATATTTCGATCCAGCGAATCTTGATCTATGCTGTCATCATATGCCTTTACTGCAGGAAGAGATGTTAAAGTAACCTGGCTGCTGGTATAATTAAGGTCATCTTCATTTTTACCCATTTCTAAAGCCTCATTTCTAAACCCCTGTAGGGTAGCGGAGGTGGGGGGACGAAATAATACTATAATCAGAATGACCTTATTATACAACTGATGTACTAAATACAGCACGCTGACAATCAGCATTAATAAATGCTACTTAGAATAAGGGATGCACAATAAATTGCTAATTACGCATTAATATAAAATATTTCAAATAAATTAACAAAACATTACTATTTTCATTTCATTGTGATCATAAATATTATTGACCTTTGAAATACGTTGCGGTAGTTTTCTGCCATTTTAAGTGAAACAAATTATTATTGATACTTCATACACTCACAACTACAATTGAAGAACAAATAGTAGAATAAAAATTGGTGGGAAATCTTGAACCTTCAGTAATGTATTGCAGTAGGTACCAACTGTTGCACAAGTAATTTACCACTAATAATTAACACTTTTAATGCCGAATATCCTACATATAGAGCTCGGATTTTTACGTAAATACATTGCGTCCTAATGTTAACTTGAAACTCACTCTGGATATTTACACTGGACTAGATATTTTACGTTTTATTGTACATAACAATGCATATTTTCTGATTTTTTATGCAAATAAATATTTTCGGATGTTCACAAAAATCGCATAAACAAAACCTTTTTAAAATAAGTTTTACATATTTACATAAAATCGATAAAAGCAGCAGCAGAATTATTTTTTAACTGGTCACTATTCAGTTTTTTAATGCTCAATTACACATGCCGGACGACGCAATTTGTTATTCATTATTGGAAGAACTGATATGTCAGCTATAGTAGATGTCCCTTCAGTTGCAAGAAAGTATAAACATCCTTTCTTTAGCTACATGAGCGTGCAAGACAGGAACGGGAATTCCTCTACTGCCATATGCTTGAAATAAATGAACACCCGTTATCGCTTCACAGCCCGTCTAGTATATACATTTATACTTGTTAAACTGTATAGTCAATTAATCACTTGTGAATCCCCAAAGTTTACACAACCTTCCAGATGTGTTGGGAAGTTGCTTATCGACAGTTTGGAATTCACAGTGAATTAAACACGTCCAGAGTGAAAAATTGTGTAAGTTATAGTGTGCAACAATATGCAGAGGAATTTAAGGACATTTTCAGTTCCTGTATTGTCAGCCATGTGGTAAAGCTGTAAAGCTATAACGGCAGACCAACTTTCGCAAGTGATATAACATTTAAGTGGTAACAAACATAAGGTAGCTATTTCATGCTTTATATATAATTAATTATGATGATTATTATTATGATTATGATGATTATTATTATTATCATCATCATCATTATTATTATTGTTATTACTATTGTTGTTACTATTGTTATTACTATTGTTATTACTACTGTTATTGTTATTATTGTTATTGTTGTTGTTATTGTTGTCATTGTTATTGTTGTTATTGCTGTTATTGCTGTTATTGCTGTTATTGTTATTATTATTATTATTATTATTATTATTATTATTATTATTATTATTATTATTATTATTATTATTATTATTATTATTATTATTATTATTATTATTATTATGACCACCTCCGTAGCGCAGTGGTAGCGCGCCTGCCTGTGGCGCGGAGGACCCGGGTTCGTCCCCGGTACTGACATGGGATTTCTCCCCCGCTGGGAGGTCTGGTACGGGGTGCACTCAGCCTCGTTAGGTCCCTGGGGGGCCAATTGAGGAGCTATCCTGATAGAAAGGTAGCGTCCCTAAAAGGTCAAAGTAGTCGCCTTACGGTCGGGGGAGTCGGCGTGCTGACCCCCGCCACCCCCAACCTGCACTCCTCCGTGGCCTTGGCTGCGGCTGGAGGACGCAGCGGCCGGGCGATGAGGGTAACCTCTGAATAAGGGGAAGACGCCCTAGGGAAATTATTATTATTATTGTTGTTATTATTGTTGTTGTTATTATTATTATTATTATTATTATTATTATTATTATTATTATTATTATTATTATTATTATTATTATTATTATTATTATTATTATTATTATTACTATTATTATTATTATTATTATTATTATTATTATTATTATTATTATTATTATTACTATTATTACTACTATGATTACTATGATTACTATGATTACTATGATTACTATGATTAGTATGATTATTATTATTATTACTATTATTACTACTATTACTACTATTAATACTATGATTACTATGATTAGTATGATTAGTATGATTATTATTATTATTACTATTATTACTACTATTACTACTATTAATACTATGATTACTATGATTAGTATGATTACTATGATTATTACTATGATTATGATTATGATGATTATTATTATTATTATTATTATTATTATTATTATTATTATTATTATTATTATTATTATTATTATTATTATTATTATTATTATTATTATTATTATTATTATTATTATTATTATTATTATTATTATTATTATTATTATTATTATTATTATTATTATTATTATTATTATTGATTCCAGTTCCAAGTACTCTAGCAGGACTTTCCAAATGTTCAGTGTACTTTGAGGATTTGTGCAGAGCATTAGTTTCAGCAGACTTACCCATCTCGAAAGTGAACCAATCTCAGTTTGAAACATTCGTGACAAAATGTACAAATATTCACACACCTGATAAACATTATCTTCACAAGGACTATGAAAGAACTGTGACGTGTAGGCGTAAAATTTATGCTAATGAACTAATATGGATGATTATAGATGAAATTATAGATTCGACTGGCAGGAAAATTGGAAACTTGCTATAGGGATATTGAAGAATAATTCTCAAATTTCAAAGTCATCTTTTCTACTGAGCTGCCAAGACATGCCAGCTGCATACCATGTGACTGTTGTCAGATTATTTAATGAAGCAATGCAGAAGTTGTGCCTAAATGGTGTACGATATGACAATGCTTTGTTAACTGATGCTGCATCATATATGGAAAATTCAGCAGCAGGACTTGCAGTTAGTTATTCCTAAAACGATTAATGTCACATGTGTTGTGCATGTATTGCATAGAATATGTGAGGAAATTGGGGCCACGTTTCCTGACATTCACAAATTGATTTATAATGGGAAAAAAAGTGTTCAAGTCACCTAAAAGGATTGACATTTTTCAGAATAAAAATCCGAACACTCCGCTGCCTTCTGCGCCTGTGGTGACTCACTGGGTAACATGGTTGGCCGCAGTTCAATACTACGCAGAAAACCTGGATGTTTTTGCTGCTGTCATATACGAACTAAATTGTAAAGATGCCAGTTCAATTAAAATTCTTCAATAACTTTTAAGTGGCACTGTGTTAAGAAACGACTTAGCATACATTTCCGCAAATCTTTGTTTCCTCTGCGATTCCATAAAGAAACTGGCATCAGTAGGAACGCTTTTGAGAGAAGCAGTTCAAGTAGTTCAGGACGTGGAAAAATAACTGAATGTTCTTTCTGGTGCTGCAAACTTAAAAAGACAATGCAAGAAAGTGTTCGAAAATAATAGTGGATTTAACATAATGTGTAAAATTAAGGCAGAGGATATCTGTAGATATATTTGATCGGCTCGATAGGGACAGCTAGCGATCGATGCTACTGAGACAGAAATGCAATACAGTGGACCAGCGATGTCCAACTTTTGCGAAAGAGGGGAGTGTGGGTTTACCCAAGGCCATCTCTATGTTACAGGCCTGGATATGCGATTCGTGACGTCACAACGCGAGGCCGACGTTCCAAGCAATTCATAATCACATGTTTTTACAGCATTTCTGCGCTGGAAGAAGCGTGCATTCATTTATATTTTTACATTTCGTATTAAAAAGTATAGTGTGTTAGTACGTTAGTGGAGAACATGCTTTGCACAGTTGTTAATGGCAGAGCATGCTTCTTACCTTCTCAATGCGAATATATCTCCAGTTTCCTGTTTTTGCCTCTGGATAATACCAAACTGCCTTGTTTAATAATGCAGTAGTTTTTCATTGTTGGTTACTACTTTTATTATTTTCCTCGTCAAAATAGCACCCGGCAACTCGCAATCACTAGCATTACAGTCAGTACCGATATTATTAATGTCACATGCCTCAGCACCTAAATGTAGAATTAGGTGTCTCTGGTTTTCTACTTTAAGAAATTCTTGTTCATATGTCTCAACAAATGTATTACTTTTTCGTGATCAGTAAGCATTTTCACCTTCTCTATAAACATTTTAAATGCAATGATTTCGAGTTTCTATCAGGACTGAGGGGTTGAGAAAGTTGTCTGAGGTAATCAGGATGGGGTAAAGAAAGAACATTGGAATCACGTAACTAACTGTCTGTAAGCTGCTGTGTGAGAAAAATAAATTGAGCACACCCATAACAGGGAATCGGGCGTACATTTAATTGACTTTTGACTGAACAATTTTACCTGCTCTTCTAGGAATTTAGTTTTTAGATATTCTGTGGAATCTTCGTTCATATCCTCCCAACATTCCTTTAAAATGTTGGCGGCCTGAAGTAGTTTAGGTTCTTATTATTTATTTATGCCAACAAACTTACTGTTGGTGTTTTTAAACACACAAGCCGTGTGTGAGCAAAGTTTGAAAGGTAGAACTGGAACTTAAAAATTCAATGCCACATCTGGGATTTGAACCACAGACCTTCCGCTTACCGGGCGGCTGCTCTACCACTGAGCTATTGTGACAAACTGCCAGAATGGCATTAAATCCTCAAACCAGTTCGTATTTTTAAGTTCCAGTTCTACCTCTCAAAGTTTATGTTCTGTTTGTTCACTTGCTATTGTGAACTCATTCACATGACTTAAAGGAGCATCAAATTTAGACCATTTATCCAATATCATTTGTTTACCGAGAATCCATTTAAACTTACTATTGGGTATTTCAATTTTAGCCTGTAGAACCTGAATAATAAAATTGGAATTAATTTTCAATTTCTTCAGTGTCAAATTTCATAAAAATTACATCGTTTTCTTTTATGATGACGATGAATCCCTTTAATTTCTTGTCACTAATTCTATTTTTAAAGCTCTGAAAATCAACAATTTTGTCATCTTCGAGCCATTTACAAAATGCTGTTGCATACCTTTTCAACATTTCCCCTCTTCTTTCTTCTGGATCCCTACGTTTGGGTGCTGGTTCGGAAGTCAGGTAGGATGGTAAATTAGGAAACAGCGAGGGGCATGCATTTCGGTAAGTTTAGGAGTTATCTAGGTACTACAAGAACGCTTCCATCATTTCGCGTAGCAGTAAATTCTTTCACTATGTGCTGTTCAGAATAATGTTTAACGCATACCACAGCAGCAACACCTGGTTCATAATTATCCCTATGAATAGCGCGTACCCACTGCTCTCTCCTGTGTGGATTCTTTGGTAACGAAAACACTGTAATATACTTTTCTACACTGTTTCATAGTTTGAGGTAAAACCCGGCACACAACACTTCCTAGGCATTTTGTACTAAAAACTACACCATGTTGTAATTCGATTTTTCGCTCACTTAATTGTTTACTGACACGTTGTAAGACACAAGCGACTTCTTAGCATTCCAACCACGCACTTATATGTTGCATCCCCGTAATAAACAAGCAGGTGATAAACATGAGCCCCCGATGATGACGTCATTAACCTAATCTCTTTCCGTCTCCAGACCTGTTAAATAAAGATGGCCTTGGTTTACCTCCTTCCAACATAGGACTTTGCCTCTCTTTAACCCCTACTGCGCCTTGTGTTGCAGTGGCGGGTTGGTTATACGTACGTTGCGTTTGATTTAGGAAAGCACTTTCAAATCTTATACGATAAACATTTGTTCATTAGTGATTTCTTTGGGACTGCTTACGTTTAAGAAGACTATCAATATTTAGAAGATCCACCAAGTGATCGTCGCGTAACCTCTTGCGATACATACTTTTAGTATAGTTCAATTTGGAGAAACTGTATTCGCAAATAACATGCAGAGCTATACTCACTCTTATACACACTATTCTTGCCAATGCTTATTTCTCTATATACTACGTTTCAAACGACAAGCATTTTCAGAAATTACCTTTTTGAGAATTTTCTCGTAGGTGCAAAGGAAATATGGAAATACGGGAGGCTTTAAGCGAAAGACAAATGTTTTAAGAGCTGGTTGCTATACGATGCTTATGAGATTCCGTTCTCTTTGCAAGGCCAACTAATGAAAAAACGAATAACATATTCCTATCTGAAAAAGTATGAGTATTAGTAAATTCAAAAAAAGAATTTTCAAGAATGAATGTGTCATAAATGGTTTACCCAAAAGAAAAAAGGAGTATTTGACATAAATTGTGTGTTTTAAAGAGATCCACATATTTTAATTAAGTATGCTTTTGTTTGTCTCCTACTGTTTACAATTTATGCAAAAATTATTCAGAATGAAGAGTCTTCTGAGGACATTCCCAGAAGATTTAAGGTATGACCTAGAAACTTCCATGGAATTGCCTGCATACTGACTGCCTGTCCCTCCGACCGAGGAATGGAGTTAGGCATTACCGCTCACTGCTTAAGGTTCTCCAAAGAGAGGTTGGACACCCCTGAAGTAGACTCTGTCTGTAAATCTAGTCGTATTGCAGTTAATATGCAGGAACGCTATTCTGATCTCTATAGATACATCTAGTGGTAGACTTCCATTAAATTTTTGGATTACTTCAACAATTTTCCAGATTATTTTATCCGAAATTCAATTGGTTCCTTTGTAGTCAATATTCTGATTTCTAGGATCTCTTCTCTGAAATCTTATATTTTTAATTCAACATCTTTCAAACTGGAGTGCATAGTATGTATGAAGTATGGCTACCTAGCAAACAATGGTCTTGGTCAAAGCTTACTTGAGTTGGCAAAATCAATACAACCACAAGTGCCTCTGCTATAAAGGATACTTTCAGCCTTAAGAAGGATAAGTAATTACACTAGAGAAAATTACAAAGGGTGAGCATTGACAAAACACTTTACTGTTGATTTCAATCGCAAAAGCATTCTTCGGTGAACTTAAAGAGACCCAAATTTATTGATACCCTTTCTGACATCTTCGTTGTATAAAAGAAAAATAACAGAGAACTTGATTACAAGTAAACGAACAACAATTAGTATTGATTTACTGTAACTTACACACACACACACACACATGTTAGGGATATAAGTGTACATATTTTGATAACTGTATCAAATATGTATATGTCTCCACATACACAAACCAATCACATTGTTTACTATCAACGCCGTGACATAGTCTTTTGCTTCACACTTCAATGCGCGAGCCACTGGCCTAAGTAATGTGACGTCTCTGACCCTGCAGAAAGCATTTGAACTCAATTCCGATACAGCATTCGTTACCGCGTTAAGAGCATTCGTTCCACCCACTCTGCCTCACGTTTTCTGCGGCACGCCTATTGAAGGTACAGCTACTCAAAAAAAAGAATGGCCGCACTCTTGAAAGGTAGAATATGACAAAGTTGCACTTCGGATCAAGTCCCCTACAGATGACAACAGGTCTCAGAGAATGAGTGAAAGCACATGTTTAAACAAGACATTGGGGCTCCATATAACAGTATTGCGAATAGCTGGAGCTGTGGCCGAATGGAGAAGAAGACGGTAACAGAATGTACTGACGCAAAGCGTGCAGGTTCAAGTCTCGCACGCTTATGTTTACACCCTAATCCAAGATTCTCTGTTTTTATGATGAGTGTAACTTAGCAAATGTGTGTTTTAAGTATTACCAAATTAAATTGCGTGTATATATCCCGCTTCCTTTCAATGATAATATCCTTCCACTGATTAAGAAACCATACTATGCGATTCTTCATTTCAGTGGTCGCGTAAGCGTCTCGTGTTGGGGTTGGATTTCGCTTGAAGGTTCTGGGTACCGTGAGCGAGTACGTGGAAGGTTAGACAGTTGAACCTATCACATTTTGCAGTTCTTTTAGTCCCATCTGCCGGAGAAAGATGTCCCTATGCAACAGTCCTGTTCCTGCAGAACAACCATAGCGTCCATAAATGAAAGAAGTTCAGCGTTGGTTTGATGGGCAAGAGGATATCTCACTGATACCGCACCCTACAAGGTTACCTGATCTAAACCCAATTGAGAATGTGTGGACAGAAATGAAGGAGATTCTTCCTCTGTCTCCCAGGACGTCTGCGAACTGTGGAACAGAGTCGAAGACGCATGGGATTCCCTCACAGAAAGACCACATTATGCTCACCGGCTGATGGACTCCATGCCAAAAAGAATTAACAAGGTTTTCGAGCATGAAGGATATTGGACTGGGTATTACGTATTTTTATTTTTTGTTCCATTTTTTGTTTATTTTAATTTTTAATAGAGACCGAAATATATCTTAGGTGTAAATGATAAAATAGTTTAAACTTCCTCTTTTATTTAAAAATTACTTGTTACTTAGTTGTTAGCCATGCAAACAACGAAAACATTGCGATTAAAAGGTGAAGATGGTATGCGAGATTCGAACCTGCAACGCGGTAGATATAATCAAAACCGCCAACGCCCAGAACCGCTCGCACACGTTGAGGCGATGGCTTAATTTTGTTGTTTGCGACACGCTTTCATACAGCCCACGACAACATTCTGTCAGGCGCGGCTCCTCAGGGTAGGCAGGGTAGGCATTGCCTACCCTATCGTAATACATCAACAAATAATGTTTAACTATGATTCTGCATTTTATCATTTGAACCGTCATTTTCCCCTAAATTGTAGTTCAAGAAAAGTTTTCTCGGTTATAATGACCAGCGCATGGTCAAATCCTTTAATCTCAATTCCGATTCATCAAAACTGCGCTGCGCGTTTGAAACGCGCGGCAGAAATGATACGCATGGAACCTGGGTAGTGGAGAGCAGGCTAGCTTAACCTCTGCCTGCCCGGCCCCATTTCCTCAGTACGAGGCCCTTGAACAGGGATAAAGAAACATTCGGTCTGTATATGCACTTCGAGCATGCGTAGACGCGTCTGCCAGCAGTCCGAACACTTGCCTGCCCAAACCCGAATTTATGCGATATTTTCCGAGCCATACTCCACGAACGAAGATCTCAGAGATCTGAATCTGTCGTTATCTCTGTGTAATACCAGTATGACCGACTTAATTAGTGAACTATTACAAATTTCGCTTTCGCGGCGCACTGACAATGAAAAGAGGAGTGTTTTAGCTATTTAACACAAATCTGCAGTCAGACAATTTTTCAATTTCTTAATCTATTTTAATCATGGGCGTCGCGAAACGGGGGCAAGGGGGGCCTCGGTCCCCCCTTGGAAGTTGGTGAACTTAATGTGCAGTCAGTTACTGACTTTTAAACTATTATTTTAATTTTTATGTAAATAACAATTTTTGTTTAGCACAAATTAATACAGTTATCTGCAACAAATACTATAAATTTTGACAGTAAAATAATGATTTAATATTATATGATTGCAAATTTCCAACATGTGCCCCCCCCCCCTGGAAAAAAGTCTGCCGACACTCGTGACTTTAGTTTTGGCGGTAATTCGTCCGTAAGTCACACTCATTCAGTCTGCTCTTATTAAACAACCAAACAAAATATTGTTTGCGTTATCCGCAATGACTTCGCCTATATTTCGGATAAACGGGGTTTATTATTATTATTATTATTATTATTATTATTATTATTATTATTATTATTATTATTATTATTATTATTATTATTATTACTACTACTATTATTGTTGTTATTTGTTGTTGTTACTGTTACACTTTGCCTACCCTAAAATTTTGACTGCGAGCCGCCACTGCATTCTGTTTAATCTGTGCAAACCCAAAACTTATTCACACTTGTGATTTTAATCGAGAAAGTCATAAACGTTTCTGTTTTACTAGAGGAAACGATTTCGTCGTTAAAGATTGATTCCTGTCAATACTAATCGCAATCACAAATCAGTACAATGTCTTAACCCATGCAGGAACCTGCCTGTGACTTCAGCTAAGTTCGAAAGCACGAAAAGATGTTGGTTTTTGACAAGCGGCCAAACATTATTTGAACAGCTGTGCTAACCAACCTAAAAGTACACCACTCTTAATAATTAAAATTATAAGTCCACAAATGAAGCAAATATTGATGTATTATGATTCATTGCCCGTGTCCTCAATTACCAGTACAAATATGTACACTTGTACCCTAACGGTCTATAGATAGAAAAGTCACGAGTGATCGTTGAATGGTACGCTATAATTTAATTCCAAGACAAACTTCTCATATTTTATTAATATTTTGGCATATTTTGGGCTTGTGTATGAATAACACTAAAACTAGGCCAGTTTAGAGTTTTAGGATGCTAGTTTTTGCAGTAAGTGTTGTTTGTTCAGTTAAAGGCTTTCCAGCTGCCACTATGTCCTACCAGAATGCGTTTAAGAATAATTGAAGATAGATTCACTAGTCTGTGATGAAATATGAAGCCGAAATTGTGAACGCCATAATTATGGATACAATACTGCATCACATGGCGGAATTAAATAATCAGAAAATGTTAAAATCGTTACATGTATAAAGCTACAGAATCTGGGAGATTAGTTGTGACTAAAATTGTCAAATGGCACGAAAAGGTACAGACAAGTCATTAGGGGCGAGCTTCCAGGTAGTCAGCCTGATACATAGTAATACCGGTTTTCCTGGAAATCGGTAGTGCAGGTGTTGAGCAGGGTCGTTTCGGCGAAACCTATAGCTAATTAGGAAGTGAAAGGTATAGAGAGCGTCATGACGCACAGGGACTTGCCTGCGAGAACCCGGAGAGAAAGGGTCGTTTAGACTTGCCTTCCAGAACCCAACGGGTCAGGACACACTTGTCGCCCATATCTCCGAGCAAGCACTTCAGTCACGGGACTTGCATTCCGGATCCTCGAGTGTGAGGATACATTTATATTTAATAGTAACAATCTTCGGTATTAGTAAAGACAGTCACGACTTAACGTGGTTAATAACGATCGGCAAATCTCACGCAGTCTTATTTTGGTGAGAATAAAAGTATTCAAACGAGAGTTCTGGTTTTATTCGCAAACACCCACGCATACCCTGAGGTTAAAATCACATGCCAGAGCAGCCGGAGCAGGAATCACCAGAAAGCAACATTCTGCGGAGGATAGTGGAACGGAGGAGCGGGTAATTCCACATCAAATACTTGTCTCTAAACTTTGGGGGTTTTAGGGTATTTTTAGCATGCTAAAATCAAATTCAACGCCAGAAAGTTCCTAACAAATGCTATTTTCTATTATTTTAATTTTGTTATACCATATTTTGACAATTACAACATGATTATTTAAGCTGTAACACTTTAACAGATGTAGCTTTAATATGTCAGTATATGTAAACCAAATTTACTAAACTACTTTAAGATGTTTGTAGCAAAAATCAAGGACACCGGATGTTTCTTTTTTGAAAGGGACTGCAAAGCACACAAGAAAATTGAAGAAAGGATTACACGCACCCTTGTCATTATGTCCATTTATGGAAGATAGAAACGTCGATCACTCCGGTGAGAGAGACAGTTTATCCTTATAAGCAGTTACCTGGTTCCTCTCACATTTAATTAGTGTATATTTTATTTGAAAATGAAATCAACTTGAAGCTTAATTTTGTAGTTAATGTAGTAATGAAAGTATTTACTATGTTACACCGAGAATGTATTAATAATCGAGATCACTTTATGTGCGTGTGTATGTGTGTGTATATGAGGGATGCATACTGCCAAAGCAGAAGCGTAATATTGCAGATATTAATAAGGTCAAATCATGCCTATTTTGGAGTCAAACTATGAGATCAAAGTAAAGCTTTAAAACCACACAAAGTTTGTGTAGTAGGACTTCGTCATTGGGTCAACAGCAGAGAACCGTCACTATCTTTTGGAATATCTATGATTTTGAGAGTGCATGGTAATGACTGCTGCTTCTGTTCGTGTAATGTATAGTGGTGCCATTCTAAAAATTAAAAGCAAATCGTGTGTTAAGTTGATCTGTCAGTCATTTTAGCTGTGCCCCAAGGGTCTGATGTATCAATCTCTGTGCAGCCAGATCTTCAATATATTGCAGTTGAGTCTAATGTAGAAGTCAGGGAAATTGTGACGGGTGATAGTGACTCTATACCAGAATCGTCTGCTGCTGAACGTGGGTGTTCTGACCAAAGTGAATTAAAGGACTTCTTGAGGGATCTTACCATCCTTAACCGAGTGGGATGGCTGAGGTGGTAGCGTCTGTGGTGGGCCGGGAGGTTGTGAGTTCACTCCCCGTGGCCGAACTTCCTGACCCATGGGTTTTTCTCGTAGTTTTCCTCGGGTCGCCAAGCGAATGCTGGGCAGGATTTCCATATCCTCCAAATTTCCTGTCCCTACACTTCGTTACATTAATCATTTCATTTTACCAGTTAAGCTTCTTTCAGGGTTGGAAGCGCCGGATTTAGGGCCCCCCATGGGGTGGTACAAGCCCGAGAGGTGGAGGGGGCGGTTTCCAAGTTCCGTGCCCCACTTGGGAGTATGAACCCAAAGGGGTGGGAGAGAAATCGGGCTGAGCAAGCCCCCGCCGGGGTGCTTCTAACTGGGAAATGTAGAGACCTTGCCACCTGCTCTGTCGTGGCAACGCTCCAGCCACCCTTTGAATCTACCCTACCGGGTATGCCTCGTCAGGGGCATGGGCACAAAAAATCGCCTTTCGGTCGAGGTACTAAGTCTCTCTCCACAAGTTGTAATAGAGCCATAGTCATACTGATGCTAAACTCCAAAAACAAATATCTGCTGTGCCAGAAACATCAACCTATTGGTACCGACAACGAGAAATAGATTTTTAGCCCACGCTCTCTAGAACATTTGGATTACTAGCCGATCTAGGCCTCTAAAGTCGATATGGAAACATTTACTGGCGTAATAAAATCCAGATGGCAGTGATCAGTCATTCTAACTTTAACAGGATTTTAAACAAATTACTTGGTCATAAAGTAATAAGTTTAAGATATTTTTTAGGAAACTGTTTGACACAAATATTTTCTTTTAGATAAAAGGTAGTTTGAAGCATTGAGTGTTTGGACTATGTTGAGGAAGCTTACATTGGCTTTGATTTCTCAAGTACCTAGTCGGTATCATATCTTGGTTCACAAGAGAAACAGTGCTTACCTTCCACCAGTCTTTAAATGCAATATATTCCTTCTCATGGTGCTGACGTAATTTTGTTAACAGCAACTCAAATTCAATGTTTCTGTCTTGGATTAAACATTGCTCAGGATTTTCAGCACTGCCATCTACATCCGCACATCGTATTCTTATGGTCTTGGCTCTCTTGGAGGTCTTGGTACGGTTCATAGCGTAAGATTCAGGCGGATGTTGGAATATGTCAACAAATGCTGACTGTGCCTCTTATACACTACTTATATTCATTAATTTAATATAATTCAGAGAGCTTTTGCTAAAAACTATTCTATGCACAGGTGTTAGTTTATTTGATACATGAATAGTTATTAAATTCATCTTCTAAGATGGCCGTCTTCTATACTGCAGTAACATGAAAGAACTTATGCTAAAACTGGAACTTCCGAACGATGATCCAGGTGAATGGAGACTGTCCATTGACGCTTTCAAGCAAAGTTTAAAGGTGACCTGCTTGATAACACTGAAAGCTTTTGGTTCAGTGCCCATTGCTTGTTCAGTATTTACTCAAAGAAGATTTCGCAAATTTGGAACTGCTGTTATTGTTACTCAACTACAATGAACCCAAGTGGCAACTTTGTGGTATTTTTTAGATTCTTACTGTGCTACTGGGTCAGTAATGTGATTGCACCAAATTTCCTACTTTTTTGACTGTGGGATAGCAGGGCAGGAGCTGATCACTGAACTAAAAGGGCTGGCCACTTCGAAAAAATGTGGAAGTCAGTTCCAAGAATGTGCCTATTACCTCAACCAAGCACCGATCTCTCTAAACTCGGAAGAGATGGGCTTCGTGGTTAGTGCCGTTGACGGCTTCAAATATGACAGCACTTCCTCTCTGTCCGTCAGGGTTAATTTCGTTGTCTTGAATCCCGTCACGTCCAGGCCAGTAAGCCGGCAACCATAGCTTAAGAATTCTATAAGCAACAGTAGAAAGAAACAGATGGCTTATAATATTAGCGAAAAGGTGTCAAACACAGATTCTAATGAAAAGTTAATGATTGTTAAAAAGGGATCATTCTTAATGCATGAAACAATGTTTTAACAAAACACGTGTATGATGCTGAAAATTCTCAGAATAGAGGTGTCATTCTCGACTGACAACTATACACATGATGTTCATAACACTGAAGCAGCTCCTTATCTTCAACTATAGGACGTGAAATGGTGATACACCCTAGATATGTGGACTGTTTGCGTTTTGGATCTACCACGAGTATCTTAATGAATAAAATACTTTATTGGTGATAGTTGTTTCTCAATTAGATATGTATGGTCCATGGAAATTGTAGTGATACCTTTTTTCCTAATGGGTGTGAAAGTTTCACTATCAGACCTGACTTCAAGTGTACCCCCGTGGACAAAAACGAGTGAATCATATCTGAACGAAGTCCTACATGGCACAGGACTTCGATTGATCATGTGGGTTAATAATATTAAGATTTGGAACTTGTGACAACCTGTAGCTGCCGCTTCACAACTGTATCACGGATGGGTAAACAAGACACTGTGCCGTGCAGGACTTAGACGCCTTTGGCGTTCCACACTTGACTCATTTTATTTTATTTTTTCTTTGTCCACGGGTGTACATTGCTCTCTTACGATAAAAGATCTGATGTGTTGCACTCACATGACTATCTCCACTCTTGTACTAACCATTCTTACAAACTCTTATTCCTCTATTTTTTCATATTAGTTGAGATAAACATTTGCAGAAATTATCTTATTGCTTATTTCCTTGTAGGTATAAGGGCAATATGGAAATATATTAGCCTTTGAGCGATGGTCAAATCTTTTAAAGCTAGTCGCTACATGAAGGCTTTGAAATTCCGTTCTCTTTGCACGGCTAAGATATAAAAAGTAAATAACCATCTTCCACTTGAGAAAAGTTCAAGTAATGCAAAACACACACAAATAACAAGGAATATCTCCGAAATGGTTCACTCTACAAAAATATGTACTTGGACATAAATTGTATGTTTTAACGTGATCTGCATTTCTTGTATAGTAAGATTCGGTCTATCTCATAGGCTTACCAGTTATGCAAAAGTCATCAAGAGTAAACAGGACTACATAGGCTATAGCCAGAAAATACAAAATATACGTTTCATTTGCCGTAAAACTATCCTAAACATGACATTTTCATCAAAGTCGTTAGAGCTATGTTCGAGAAAATCAAAATTTTCGAAAAATGTAAAGCAGGGGCGTAGCGTCAATGGATGAGTGAGATGTATTACATACCCTGTAATTTTCCTCAAACTGATTGCCAAGTTGATGTCTATTATTTTGTTATACATAATCGTATTAATGTCATTAAAAGTCAAGTTTTCGTAAACATTATGATTTGAATTCGTGCCAGTCTGCAGTATTGTTTATAAACAAAGCTTGGATCAATGACATCTGTCGTCAACTGCAGGAAACTGGTGTTGTGTGCGTGAGCCAATGTATGTGGTATGTAATGCCACATCTCGTGTTAAAATAGCGCTCACATTACAGCATTTATAGTTGTGAATGGACAGTAATTCGCGATTTGTTTTGCTTCTTGTATGCACGCTCTTCAATTGTGGACATTTGGGCATGATTTGGACAGTTGGCTACTTACTATTAAAGCAAAATGTAGGTTAAGAGTCGCGCGGATTTTGGGTGAAGATATGTGACAGAGACAATCACATCCGAGACATCGCGAAACGATCAGAGTCAGAACAGTAAACAAAATTGCTTTTCCGTGCCGTTGTTGCAGCGAAAATAAAAATAAAATGTTGTGTGATCGACAAACTGAACGTAAGAAGCTTCCAGACATTAACATTTCTCTAAAAGGTAATATGTAATTAAAGCAGATCCTCCAAGGCCCACACTCAGTATTACGACGAACATTAAAAAATGTATAAAGCAATTCAATATCAAAGTTTATGAAAGTGACTCCTGGCTGTATCGTAATACAAGTGTTCGTGTTTATCTTCTTTTTTTTTTTTTCTTTTTCAAAAGAAAAGTGAATTTGGAATTCCAGGGGTTATGAAGATTTAAATAACATTTACAAAGCAACCATAAAACACAACTATTCTTGTAATCACAGGTAAGCGAAAAACAACTAAAATGTTCGGGATAAACCCAAGAATAGAATTTTCATTGAATAATTAGTATAAGTTCTCAGTTGAAGAGCATAAAAATGAAGTGAAAAAGAACAGAACTTTACTTGCTCATTTCCCCCGGCTGTATGTTTTCTAGGAAAATAGGCATTTCCTTTTCATGGTCACAATGAGAATAAAGGATCTTGAAACAGAGGCAATTATATTGAATATTTAACTGAATTAGCGAAACATGACGCCTCTCTGAAAGTGCACTTGGAAAAATCGACTGCTTTTCGTGGAACTTCAATTGATAATCAAAATGACTTAATTTCAAGTGTGAGTGCCGCCATGACACACAGAATTAACAAGGACATTTGTGACGCCTTCTTTGTTTCATTAATATTAGATGAAACTCATGGCATTGATAGTGAAGAACAACCCTTACCGTTCGGCATATAAATGTCGATGGAAATGTTGAAGAGAGGTTTGGTTGCATTACAGATGTAACTTCACACAGGAAAATAGATGCTCTTTTGAACCATGCTTTCAGTATTATCGAATATTTCTTTCAGAAAATGATAAAAATATTGAAGGGCAATTCTGTTTAAATTGGGTCATATTTTAACGAATTTTACAATATTCGTTGGGATACATACCCGAGTCCGATAAGATACGCTACGCCACTGATGTAAAGAGTAGTTTTAGGATGGAGGAAGTTTTTTTCAAAATCACTCTCTCATCCTTAAATACCAACTTCGGTTTTTAACCGACTTTTAGTTTTTGAGTTATGCTGTTCAGACAGACATACGCGCGCGCGCGGACGTTGTTCTAAACATGCTATTTTATTCAGGGGTCCTCAAAACATGTATTTCCGGTGAAATCTCGACATCGAATTTTTGGGTGGAATACAATACCTCCCATACTTACTATACATAGTAGAGAAAGTAAAAGACAACCAAGAATTGCAAACAATCAAGTTGTTCAAATCCGTCACAATTGGTGTTAAATCATCTTTAGACACACTCCGGAATCGATTTACACAAAGAGCATTGAAAAAGGATTAAGTCGAAAATTTGAAGAAAAGTGCTCCTGAGAAAGACTTGTAACTCACGAATACCTGATACATTCAATGTTTCCGTAGCCTTTGCACGGTATAAATATGCAAACTAATCGATTCTATTCAAATCCGACAAGAATAACCAAAAAAAATCATCAGTTCCTGTTGATTTGTCTTGCAGGTAACAAAACTTAGCACATTTATTGATATAAAGGAAATTAATAACTATTAAGTATGTTGTTTGCGATACCGTAGAAGAAGATAAATAGTGGCTTTCTTCCGTTATATTTCAATAAAACGTTGCTAATATCCAGGAAGAAGACCTAAAACATCGAAAAACTGAGTAAAAGGCTCCTGAGAAAGACTTGTGACACACAAATAATGGATATTTCAACGTTTCTATGGCGTTTGCGCTGAATAAATGTGTAAACTGATCGAATGTATCGAAATCCGACAAGAAAAATCTGATGTGTTGCACACACGACTTTCTCTACTCTTCTATTAACTATTCTTACAAACTCTTATTCCTATATCCTCTTCATGTTAGTCGAGATAAATTTTTGCAGAAATTATCGTATTGCTCATTTCCTTGTAGTTTCAAGGAGAATGTGGAAATACAGTAGGCTTTGGGCGATAGTCAGATCGTTTAAAGCTTTGAAATTCCGTTCTTTTAACACTGCAAAGACATTACAAAATGAATAACGATCTTCCATTTGTGGGAAGTATAAGTATTGCAAAACTCACACAAATAACACGGAATATCTCCGAAATGGTTCACTCAGCAAAAGAAAAATTATTTGGACATAAATAGCACTAGGTAACAAAAAAAATTATTTTTCATATACCCGAAACAAATCAGGCCAATTCACACACACACACACACACACACACACACACACACACACACACACACACACACACACACACACACACACACACACACACAAAGGACTGAAGAAAATCCTCGAATAAGGACTAGTTAGAACGCCAGTCGAGCCCAATATCTAAGCGTGAGTTACGAACTGTATGATTTCGAAGCGTTCAAAGCTAGGTGATTTTCCATGGTAACCGGAAAACAATACCACAGAAGTTGTCAAGCAAGTGAATAACAAAGAGAAACTGTTATTAAATATCCATCATACCAAAACCTTATAAATAACAGAGCCCCTGAGATTAATTATAAATGTGTAGTTACACATTTTTAATATGGTACTAAGCTCTAATTGGGACGTGCAGTACCTTACACAATATTAAACTTTATTAGTGTCAGTAACTATGTTAGTAAAATATGATTTGAAGCTTTCCTGGCGACGAACATATTCAAGATGCTCTCGGGCTTCGAACCAGGTGTAGTGATGAAGATGTCTATGAAGATGGGAGAGATGTACACTCCCGAAACGTCGATGTCTCTTCATCACTGCACCTGGCTCGAAGCCCGAGAGCATCTTGAATATAACTATTTTAGTGTTTCTTGAGTATACGTGTTGAGGTACTCACGGGACAAGCATTTTAAAAAGGGAATTATGTCTTGAGGAAAGGCTCCTATACGCTTTAGTGTCGCTTACCTATTCACAATCGAAAGTAACTGGAAAATGTATTTTGCACAAGCGCTAAATTTCTTTTTCCTCCTTTTCTCTGTTTATTCTCCTAGCATGGGAAACGTACTACCTCCAGAAGTTACATGTCGGTGCCTGGGGTCAGACGCCTATCTAGGAGCAGTTGTTGTTGGTGTGTTTAACGCCCGCTTTTACTATTACGGCACCACAGGCGGTGACACTGATGACACATGGAATGAAGATGGAGCACCGGTGGAATGAGATGGCGGGGGAAACCGAAGCACCCGGAGAAAACCCGCCCTGACGCCGCTTCGTCCACCACGAATACCACATGCGGGTCCCTGGGATCGAACCCGGGCTATCTAGGAGTAGACAAACTGGATCAGAGAGAGAGAGAGAGTAGTCAGAATCGGTGATCAGCCCGAAGTCTGGGAGGAAGGAAGGAGAAGCTATGAAATGGGGGCGAAATGGATGAATGGGAAGGTAATTATGGAGGAGTTGGGCATGAATGACGGGGCAAACCGGAGAACCCGGAAAAAACCAGACGGCGCTTTGCCCTCCCCAAGTCCCACGTACGGTCACCAGGGATTGCATACCCTCTGAGCTTATGGCTCCTAGCGCTAAGTGTCATAAATGGGTTCATCTTGTTTAGTTGATATTTATGGTTACCAGGGGGCGGAGGAAGATTTCGGCACTTAAATACACAAGAAGGCATATTGTGCTTCTGGAAACTTCCAGGAAGAATAGGTGAAGGAAAGGACACAGAGGGTGATCATCAGAACCGAGGCATAGGATTGGACACAGGCTGAATCTCTAAGTCTCCAGATATTGTATCTGATGCCGGCAGCACCCCCACGGGCCTGCCGCACCCCACGGAGAGATCTCTCTCTCTCTCTCAGGGCCCGTCACACAATACCAGAGTACACAGTTCCTCAAAGAGAACTCCACCACCACAAACCTCACCTGCTGTCCATTCACCTGACCCTTCAAGTTTGAAACCTGATAAGGAAATGAAAGGAAAAGGGTTACAGAAAGATTCGTGGCATTATATTTTCAAGTCCAGTATTCGTCTACCAACCACAAATCATAGTAGGCGACCAAATGGGAACCCAAACCGGGACCTTGCGAACGCTGGTCTCACATGTGACTGCGGAATCATATCGCTCGGTGATCTCGCCATCTTGTCACGAGTTCAAATGTTGTCTGTTGTGATAAGGCAACAGCTGGGTACTGTATACAATTCTCACTTTCTGAACTTCATTTGCCTTGAAGATAACTGTGTCTAAGTATATTTGGAATAAGGACAAAACATGGTGACATTGTTACTTACGTAATACCTCTGTCTTTAACAACGAGCGCAGGCCAAGGAGCGTGAGTAAATTTCCCAGAGCCTGAATGGCGAGAACAAACGGGATATTGCATGAGTTGAATGGAGACTTTTGCACAGCGGTTGTGGTTTAGTGCCATTTATGCCATTTATTAAACCGTTATAACCCTATTTTCGACAGTTGGGATCTGACATAAGCGCTGCAGTCAGAAAAACAAGTGAATGCGGTTAGCCCTTTGCTGTGATATTAAGTCGCTACATTGCCAGTACTGGCACCACATTAACAAGCGAACATTGTATTCAACAGTGGCGTAGCCTGGCTATCAGACTTGCGTATGTAACCCAACGAATATTGTAAAATTCGTTAAAATATGACCCAACCTAAATTTAATTGACATTTGGAGTTCTCACCGCTTATCATTGTCTGAAAGAAATGTTTGACAATGCTGAGAGCATGATTCACAAGAGAATCTACCTTTTTGTCAGGACTTACATCTGTAAATCAAATAAACCTCTCTTCAACATTTCCGTCAACATCTATGTAACGAACGGCACAGAGTTGTTCTTCACTATTAACGTCATGAGTTTCATATATTATTAATTAAACAAAGGCATAAGACATTTCTTTCTTAATTCCATGTCATGACGGCACTCACACTTGACATTAAGAAGGAGTTGTATGAAAAACAGTCGATTTTTCCAACTTTTAGAGAGGCGTCATATTTCACTAATTCATTTAAACATTCATTATAATTGCCTCGGTTTGAAAATCCTTCATTCCCATCCTGACCATGAAAAGCAAATGCCTATTTTCCTAGAAAACATACAATCCGTGCAAAATGAGAAAGTAAAGCTCTGTTCTTTTCCACTTCATTGTTATGTTGTTCAACTGAGAGCTTACACTGATTACTCAATGATAATTCTATTCTTGGAGATATCCCGAAAATTTTAGTTGTTTTTCGCATACTTGTGATTACAAGATTACTTGTGTTTTTTGGCTGCCTTATAAATGTTACTTAAATCTTCATAACCGCTGGAATTTCAAACTCACTTTTCTTTTGAGAAAAGATCAACAAAATATTTTTACAGGATTACGACACAACCAGGATTCACTTTCATAAACTGTGCGGGCTTTGGAGGATCTGCTTTAATAGCATATTGCATTTCAGACGAATATTTACGTTTGGGAGCCTATTTCTTTGAGTCTGTCGATAACACAACAGCTTTATTTTCATTACAATCTTAACCTACATTTTACCTTAATAGTTAGTAGCCATGTGTCCAAATCATGCCCAAATGTTCACAATTGAAGGGCACAAATACAACAAGGAAAACAACTCGCGAATTGCTTTCTATTCACGACTATAAATGCAATAATGTTAGCACGATTCAGAACATGAGATGTGGCCTGGACCGCTGCATACCTTGGGTCTCTATACTCTACTTACCTTGAGTCAGGCACACAACGCCAGTTTCCTCCAGCTGACAACAGATGATGTGGTACAAATCTTTGTTTCGGAACATAATGCTGCAGAGTGGCGCGAATTCAAATCATAAAACACTAGAATCATTATCGTTCTAGTCCACAATTTAATAAAACACCATAAGAACATATTTTCTGCAGACGCACTGAAGTTAAATTTGCAATGTTTGCCCATTAATGTAGAAGGATTGCTGAAATATTGCTGAAATATTGCTTTTTAAAACTGTGAGGTGAGTGAGCTAAGAGGAGACATGGCTGCCACGTCCTTTGAACAGCCAGGGAAGCACATGACTAATTTAATTTTCATACCATCTATGCAAGCACGCCTGAGGTTTAGGTGACCGTTCGCGCAGGTTTAGCTGAAGGTGCGTATTTACTTTTGTGAAAGATAGTACATGTCAAATGCCAACTTCTCCACGTGGAGAGCTGTAGTGTTGTCAATAAGCAGATAGCGATAACCCTCAATACTCGAGACGTATAAACAAACGTTCGGGTTTATCTCACGGCAGCGAAAACATGCACATGTAATCTCTAGTAGTCTACTATCAAAACAAAGGTAATTTGTTCTCAATACGAATAACTATGCGTTTTAATATAAAAGTGTGAACGAAGTAGGCTAACAACGTATATGCAACTGAAAATCCAAACAAGTTCAGTTCCCCGCCCGGCTTAGCGCTAACTGACATGAGCAGTAAACTATACTCGGCGCCAAATAAGAAGGGGATTGACAGCTGCTACCCACGTGGTGGAAGGGTCTAAATGAACAGGAGGGGATGGATGCGTCACGGCGATCGTCATGGCAACTGTGACGTCATGGAAGGTCGTCACTTCGAGATATCGACTGGCCTTAGCTTAGAGAGGTGTATAGCCGTCAGGTTGGTAAGCGTAACCCCTCTCGCCCCCGCTACGCCCCGCACACAGTATAAAATCCGGCTGCCCGACCAGTCGTTAGTTCACTTCAGCGCGAAGCGCTGCCTGCAGTCTTTGATCTTCACTTCAACGCGAAGTGCGTTGCCTGCAGTCTTCGATGTTTACTTCAGCGCTGCCTCCAGTCTTCGTCAAGTAGTCGAGCTCCGTTAGGCGCTGCCATCAGTTGTCTTCGTCAGTCAAAGTATAGTCAGCTTCGACCAAGCGTAATGTATGAGCCTTATACATTATGGTTTAATCTTCATCAAGCCGAGGCGCTCAGCATTAGTATCTTACATACTTGCCTACATGTTCGTCAGTAATGAGCCGATAGGCTTAGCAATTCTCAATTCTACTAACATTACTCGGCAAGCTCCTCTTCATCGAGCCAAGCAGTTCACCAACAGTGACGTCAGCACGCATCGAAGTCAACAGGGTAATGCTTCTTGGTTTTGCTTGTCAAAGGGGGCAAGCAAGTGAGCAACTTTTCTCCGTAGAGAAGCAACGTCGGCATTCACCACCATTTCTTCGAGATGTATGCTAAGTCAGGCATACACTGGGCATACGCGGAATTAAGCAGGAACGACGCGTTTATTCTCCATGGTTGATATGCAGGAATGTGCCACAGTCCATGTGCATGTTCATTTCAACATAATTGGATAAGGACCTGTTCCAAAAACACACCAGACATTTGGGTGAGACAAACAGTTCTGTATTTCATTTAGATGTATGTGTTTAGTGTTTTAGGGCTTTTATGCTAAAGCAGGGTAGGTGATCTTTGTATCACGGTTATTGTAGCCTAAACGGCAATAGTTATAATTCCGACTAACGCAATCAACTGAGTGTGGTTAAAAGGGATGACTTTTGTGTGCCAAGTTATATTGGTGAGTCAGGCCCATTCTACCAGTGTTGCTCAGGAAGTTAAATAGTCAGGAAGGAATTATTACTTAGTGCAAAGAATAGATTACATTCATGTCTATTTTATGTAACTGTTTATTTTTACTACATTTTCGTAATATATATTATCATTCACCATACTTTCAATGTTCTTATGTATATTTTGTTACTTAACACCGTCAGTGTTAAGTCTTGTATTTATTTATGTTTCCAAAATATATTCAAGGAAAAGGCATTTGGTATTATATGTAACCACAATATACCCCACCGATCCATTCCCAACACGATTCCGCAAATAGATGTCCACTCACTCTCGCTAAGCCAAGTCAAGTGGGGTAGCAGAAAAAGCATGGGGCTAGGCTTAGCAAATGTCAAGTTAAGTAATGGTAGCAGATAGTTAAACAAGGAGAGAGTGGCGTGCGACACAACGAAAAGAGGAACCAATTAGAGCTAAGATGTTTCCATAGCAACACTAAACGCTAAACCAGTGTTGTCGATATTTAACACGTGATTAACATGTGCCTGACCTGCAATCTAGCAGTAACATAAACTGTGCGTCTTATCTTGTTTTCCCTGCAATATATACAATGTCTTCCAACAGCTGCAGCTTGCAATGTTTGTATCATAGATTGCATGTGTACTGACAAGTTCATTTGCATCATTCTATTTATTGTGGTTATTTGACTTGTATTTACGTGTGTCTGAGTCTGTATATCTGTGCATATGTTGTGAGCATTTGCAACTGTCTCGCTCTTTTAATGAATAATTATGTCCAAAAATATTGACAAAGACAGCGTAGCCAAACGAATAACTTTACGTACTCGGGAAGTAAATGAAATTGTACTTGGTAAGGTACTTATCTCAATTAAAGGATTATGCAGTTGATGGTATTGCTGAAGAATATGGTCGCAATATTGTTTGGTGTCGCCCTTTCCTAGTGTACTCTGATTTAATTAATTTGGGCCGAAGTAAAGGGTTACGTTGTGTGAAACAAAGATTTGACTGCATCGTGTGTAATAAAGCTATATTAATAAAAAGCTGAAAACTGTGAACAAGTGGTTACCGATACAAAGGGCGTAATAACTGTAACACGGGAAAATGGAGTCTTAGAAGCAAGGATAGAAGTTTGTCATTTCTGCGGGTAATTCCAGCAACAACGGCAATAATGCAAGCGAGTCAGATATCAGCGGCATTTCCCATTACAATATTTCACAGGTACGTTTCTTTTGCTAACATTAATCTTTACAGTGTCATAATACTTCCATATTCCATCCTTTGCGTGTAAATGAACTATTTTACTATTGTTTTCGAATACGAATATAAATTATACTTACTTTACATTCCAAACGCAATTCAACCGTCTTCTTACACATAATGCTAACGCGCTCTCCACGTGGCGCGATAAGTGGCAACGTCGCCTCTCGTGCACCGCCAACTGTCAATACCTTTCTTGTTTGGCACAGATAATATTTACCAGTGCGGCTAATGTGGCAACCTTTGTTTACGTTTCCATAACAACGATCTTCCCCTCTTACCCTTAACCCCCCTTGCTTGACTGCTGCCATGTATCTTCTATTAAAAATCAGACTCTAGCGCTCAATTGCAGTGAACACACGAAACGGTATGGCGGCCTGTAGCAAAAGTGTACAACTGATTGCTTTGATTTGTGTATATTTCTCATATCCAGCAATTTGTTTCCCATATCATTTAATTGGTAGTTACACGGAAAACTAACGTTGAACTAAAGGTGAAGGGTAGGCAATTATAATTTCCTATGGCGATTTTTTTCATATCTTAATGTGAATCATTATTGGCCTTTCAAAATGCAAGCAAGCATGGGCGTGGGCAAGGGGGGGCCGCGGCCCCCCCTTGCAAGTTGGTGAACTTATTGTGCAGCCAGTTACTGACTATTAAACTATTATTTTAATTTTGATGAAAAGAACAATTTTTATTTAACACAAATCAATACGGTTATCTGCAACAAATATTATAAATTTTGACAGTAAAATAATGATTTAATATTATATGATTGCAAATTTCCAACACGTGGCCTCCCCCTGGAAAAAAGTTTACCGACACTCATTCAAGCAATAGAGACTCAAGGGCTGTTTTTAAGCCCTACAGCATTATTTTGTGTATTAAAATAATACTGAATTGCTATTAAATTCTTGTTTTCACAAACACGATTCAAAATTACATGTGGCAGCTATGTATGTGTAGCTCTTGCTTCAGTTCTTATTGCGCGTAGTTCAGTGTTTGGCGACATGACCCACAAGAACAAAGTTTTTCCACAAACAGGGTTCTTACTGCTGTAATTTTTAGGCAGAGACAGCCAATTTCTTTTTTAAGTTCAGTGCAGATTGCCCTATGTAAACCTAAAGACACATTTGAACTTTTATGTTTATATGTTATTACTTAACATACTTATTCACTTTAATAGTGAGCATTTTCCGTGTTAGGTACATTAAATGTCAAGTTATGTTTAGAAATGTCATTAAAATATGAATTTTAGTTGTACTGATATTTTCGAACTAGATAATGGCTTTTAATTAGCATTATGTTGTCCAAATCGAAAAAAGGGTCTTTTATAATAACTATCTACCAAACTGTGGAGTGTTAAGAGATTTCCAGGGGACACACACAGCTTACTCTGAAAGTTTTCGAAATATAAAATTTATCATCATCATCACCATCATCACCACCACCATCATCATCACCACCATCATCATCACCACCATCATCACCACCATCATCACCATCATCATCACCATCATCACCATCATCATCACCGTCATCATCACCATCATCATCACCATCATCACCATCACTATCATCATCACCATCATCACCATCACCATCATCACCATCACCATCATCACCATCATCATCACCACCACCGTCACCGCCACCGCCACCGCCACCGCCACCGCCGCCGCCACCACCACCACCACCACCGCCGCCGCAGCCGCCGCCACCGCCACCATCATCATCATCATCATTATCATTAGGGCTAGGAAGTTCATGCATTAGCATGTTTTTTCATAGGAGTTAAAAATGTATGCTTTTACATTATGTGCGCGAATTATGGAATTTTCAGGTATTTGGACATGATTTTATCGTGCATATAACTGCATATTTTCTTGATTTTTTCATAAATGCATATTATTTCAATATTATAGCCCCTATATTGCATATTTTAATGATTTTTATGGTTTTTTATTATTGTTTTCCATCTGGATAATATTTTTCATGGTGGTAATATTGCACATGATGATACAGCTCACGAAGAGTTCAATATTATAGCCTCTATATTGCATATTTTAATTATTTTTATGTTTTTTTATTATTTTTTCCATCTGTATAATATTTTTCACATTGGTAGCATTGCACATGATGATGCAACTTGCGAGGTGGCGAGAACTAATACTTAGTCACGTTGTCATGCAGTGAATCCCCTGTTTTCATCCTTTCATTATATGTATTTTCGTAGAAAATAATCAGTGCGTTATCTAGGTTTATAGTAGCAAAGATAAAGTGCAGGTCAACGTTTTGAGCAAAACGATTATAGCAACGCTTTCCTGCCCACCAATAGTTGTGTTGTAGTCTTCAAACGTAACAGTGTTGTGAACTGGTTCCCACCAAATTGAATTAGGCGTATAAAATGTTAAAAAGCTCTTCAAATGTCGAAAATAAAACCAACTTCGAGTGCTAGATTAATTAATTAATTTACAGAACGAGTTTTCGGGTGATTTATTATCTACAGATAATAGGGCACTGTTTTGTGGAGCGTGTGAGAAAAATGTAGGGAGTGAGAAAAGATTTCAAATAGTTTAGCACATATACACAGCAAAACACAAGGAGAATTTAATCCGAAAACTCGCGAACAAATAACCTGTTCAAAAACAACTGATATAGCGTTTAGGAAGTAGGGTTACTGAATTTTCCTATGCCTTGTGTCAAGCATTTTTAGCTGCTGCTATTCCCTTGTTCAAAATTAATAATCCGACATTTAAAAACTTTCTTACCAAGTACACTCAACAACATGTGCCTGCAGAAAGTACACTGCGTAAGACTTATGTAGGACATTATTACAATAACATATTGTCAAATATACAAAATGAATTAGCGGATCAGTTTGTGTGGTTGTCCTATTGATGAAAACCCTGATTCTGAGCGCTGTTCTATTGCTAATATAATTATGGGTGCTTTAAATAATGAACAAAAGACTACACCTTATCTTCTTAATGTGTGCGAATTGTCGGCCACTAACATGTAACTGTGACCCAGTTTGCGATGGACACTTTGAAATTACTATGGCCATGTGGAATCAAATACGACCGGTTACTTTTATTTGTTACTGATGCAGATCCTTATATGGTAAAATCGGGACAAACTCTGAAAAGTATTTCATATAACTTGCTTGACATTCGCTCTTCATCGCATTTCTGAGAAAATGCGTGATTCTTTCCTGTTGGTAGATAGATTTGTGTCCAGTACAAATAGAATTTTTGTTAAATCTCCTAAAAGAGTTAAGTTGTTTAGATCAATAGCATCTAATATCCGACTTCCTCCTGTACCAGTGTTAACTCGATGGGGAGCATGGGACGATGTAGTTTTATATTATGCTGAGCACATAGAAATAGTCGAAGAGGTTGTTAATTAATTGGACTGGAAAGATCTTTCATCAACAGAAACTGTGCAAAATATTCTGTCAGGCACTGGGTTAAAGAAGGGCCTTAGTTTCATATCTGCCCATTTTTCTTTCTTACCAACAGCCATATCGTCATTGGAAGCTGTAGAATCTCCTTTGCATGAATCACTTACTGTCTTTGAAAAAACAATATGTGATCTAAGTTCGGTTCCTGGTAGCACATGACAAAAAGCGGAAGAGAAAGTGAACTATGTAATTTCAAAAAATTCTGGTTATAACCAGATGTACGATATCAGAAACATCCTCGAAAGGAAACCATCTGTCACACCAAGAGACTTGACTCTCTCTGTGAAGCAGTTAACATCATTTAAATATGCCCCGATAACATCTTGTGACGTGGAGAGAAGTTTTTCACATTGCAAAAGTGTTTTGGGAGACAACATACGATGTTTTACGGTAGAAAAGCTTTGCAAAGTGTTGGTTATGAACTGCAATTTAGCAGTTAATAGTATCAGCAGGACCACTTCTGCTTCAACCTCTAAGGAATAAGGTAACTTCCTTTTTTATTTATACCAATTCGTCTTGTCTACTGCAAAGGAACATTAATCGTTTTAATTAAATAGTGCATATTTCTTGGCATGTTTTCAAGTTTTAAGAGCATAATTTCATGCCCTAAAAACACTGAAATATGCATGCAAATATGCTCTTAAAAACTATTTAATTAAAACAATTAATGTCCCTTTGCAGTAGACAAGTCGAGTTCGTATAAATAATAAATAAAATTACCTTAATCCTTAGAAGTTGAAGCAGAAGTGGTCCCACTGCTAGTATTAATTGCTAAATTGCAGTTCACAACCAACACTTTGCACAAATTTTCAACTGTAAAACATCGTCTGTTGCCTCGCAAAACACTTTAGTGACGTGAAAAATTTCACTCCCCGTCACAAGATGTTATCGGGGCATATTTAAATGATGTTAATTGCTTCACAGAGAGAGTCAATTCTCTTGGTGTGACAGATAGTTTTCTTTCGAGGATGTCTCGGATATCACACATCTGTTTATAACCAGAATTTTTTGAAATTACGTAATTCACTTTCTCTTTCACTTTTTGTCCTATGCTACCAGGAACCGAACTTAGATCACATAGTGTTTTTTTTCAAAGACAGTAAGTGATACATGCAAAGGAGATCCTACAGCTTCCAATGCCGTTATAGCTGTTGGTAAGAAAGAAAAATGGGCAGATATGAAACTAAGATTCTCTTTTAACCCAGTGCTTGACGGAATATTTGGCACAGTTTCTATTGATGAAGGATCTTTCCAGTCCAATTAATTAACCTCTTCGACTATTTCTATGTGCTCAGCATAATATAAAACTGCATCGACCCATGTTCCCAATCGAGTTAACACTGGTGCAGGAAAAAGTCGGATAGTAGGTGCTGTTGATCTAAACAACTTAACTCTTTTAAGAGATTTATCAAAAATTCTCTTTGTACTGGACACAAATTTATCTACCAATGGGAAAGAATCACGTATTGTCTCAGAAATGCGATGAAGAGCGTGTGCCAAACAAGTTATATGAATTAAGTTAGGAAAGTACCTTCCAGAGTTTGTCCTGATTTTACCATGTAAGGACCTGCATCAGTAACAAATAAAAGTAACCGGGCGTATTTGATTCCACATGGCCATAGTAATTTCAAAGGGTCTGTCACAAACTGGGTCACAGTTACATTGTCAGTGACTGACAATTCGCACATATTAAGAAGATAAAGTGTAGTCTTTTGTTCATTATTTAAAGCATTCACGATTATATTAGCAACAGCACGGCGCTCAGAATCAACAGACAACCACACAAACTGATCCGTTAATTCATTTTGTATATTTGACAATACGTTATTGTAACAATGTCCTACATAACTCTTACGCAGTGTACTTTCTTCAGGCACATGTTGCCGAGTGTACTTGGCAAGAAAGTTTTTAAATGTCGGATTATTAATTTTGAACAAGGGAATATCAGCAGCTAAGAATGCTTGGCACAAGTCATAGGAAAATTCAGTAACCCTACTTCCTAAACACTCTGCTAGCTAGCGCGCTCGCCTACCACTTAGGCGGCCCGGGTTCGATCCCAGGGACCCGCATGTGGTATTCGTGGTGGACGAAGCGGCGTCAGGGCAGGTTTTCTCCGGGTACTCCGGTTTCCCCCGCCATCTCATTCCACCGGTGCTCCATCTTCATGTATCATCAGTGTCACCGCCTGCGGTGCCGTAGTAGTAAAAGCGGGCGTTAAACACTACAACAACAACAACTCTACTAGCTCTGTTTGAACAGGTTCTTTGTTTGCGAGTTTTCTGATGAAATTCTCCTTATGTTTTGCTGTGGTTATGTGCTGAACTATTTGAAATCTTTTCTCACTCCCTACATTTTTCTACAACACGCTCCACAAAGCATACCCCATTATTATCTGTAGATATTAAATCACCCGAAAACTCTTTCTGAAAATTAATTAATCTAGCACTCAAAGTTGGCTTTATTTTCGGCATTTGAAGAGCTTTTTAACATTTTATACGCCTGATTTAATTTGGTGGGAACCAGTTCACAACACTGTTACGCTTGAAGATCACGACACAACTACTGGTGGGCAGGCAACCGTTGCTATAATTGTGCTGCTGAAAACGTTGACTTGCACTTTATCTTTGTTAATATAAACCTGTCAGATAACGCACTGATTATTCTCTACGCACATACGTATAATGAAAGGATGGAAACAGGGGATTCACTGCATGACAACGTGACTCAGTATTAGTTCTCGCCACCTCGTGAGTTGCATTTTAAAAAATTATTTTGTTGTTTAACGACGCTCTCAATTGCCAGGATCACATCAGCGTCGCCGGTGTGCCGGAATTTTGTCCCGCAGGAGTTCTTTTACATGCCAGTAAATCTACTGACATGGAGCTGTCGTTTTTAAGCACACTTAAAAACCATCGGCCTGGGCCGGGTTTGAACCCGCGACCTTGGGATCCGTAGGCCAGCGTCTAACCGACTGAGCCACCCAGACCGACACGTGAGTTGCATCATGTGCAATACTACCAATATGAAAAAATATTATACAGATGGAAAAAATAATAAAAAACCATAAATATCATTAAAATATGCAATATAGTGGCTATAATATTGATTTATTATGCATTTATCAAAATCAAGAAAATATGCAATTATATGCACCATAAAATCATGTCCAAATAACTGAAAATTCCATAATTCGTGCACATAATGTAAAAGCATACATTTTAACCCCTATGAAAAAACATGCAATTGCATGAACTTCCTAGCCCTAATCATTATCATTTGTTTTTGCTGTTTTGCTGCTGCTGTTGTTGTTGTTGATGATGATGGTGGTGGTGATGATGGTGATGGTGATGATGATGATGATGATGATGATGATGATGATGATACTGCTTTGTCGATTACAAAATAAGTGACAATAAGCCTGTAACGTATAGAATGTTGAAATGGGATTGCCTTGACCACCCGGGATACGCTAAAACCAGACAACGTGCTATTAAGGGGAGCCGAAATGCTCTATCTTGCCAGTGTTAAAGTTTGACCCTTTATCTCAATAACTATTTAGGATGATGAGCTACATTTTTCTAGATATATTCAGCAATATATTGACAGCTGATTGATGGAAAATAAAATAGTCTATTCATTAGAGGAAAATGCGTGGTTTTTAATAAAGCTCTTAAAATTGTATTGAAAGATGATGGTTTTTAAATTTTAAAAGTTTAACTAATCTATATGCATAATTTTTTCTCATTAAAATAAAGCCTGTTTAGGTGCAAATGTGTGGTAAAAATTGCAGTCCTTTGTGTCAATTAGTTTCTGAAGTAATGGCACATTTGCACAGAAAGTTTTACTTCTTCAGAAATTGCTTTCAAACAAAATTAAAAAAAGTAATCCACTTCTTTTATCTTTATCCTCCATAATGTTTGTTTCCACCACAAAGAATGCAACTCACTCTTTCAAATAATGCTATATTAGGCAGTTTTAAGTTTATTATGTTTATGTCATCAAAATCATTATTTACAATATCATAATCATGTTTGTCTATTTGTAGCTTCCTCTATGAAGTACTTGATAAGTGAGGTTTAGGTTCCGAAATGATTTCATTTACTGCACCTGCTGATATAACCGCATCTGAAATAGCATTTTTAATATTCTTCCGGGTATATGTTACCTGTAAATATTATCCTCTAGAAAACGTATTTTGGTTTCGTCATATTTGCAAAACACACAATAATACACTGAAACGCGTAAGTAGCACAAAAAGTGTAACCTAACTTTCCAAACACAACTTCGAAGTAGGTACTTCGAAACTCTCACATGGAGGAAATATGAACGGGATGCCAATAGCTAAAGTAAAGCTTTCCGATGAAAAAAAGAATATATATATATATTCATTTATCTATCTATCTATCTATCTATCTATCTATCTGTCTGTCTGTCCATCTATCTATGAATCTATGTATTTATTTATTTAGTTAGTTAGTTAGTTTAGTTAGTTATTTATTTTTTTTTTAATTAACGTCCTCCAACATTGTGTCATATCGGACGAATGAATGAAATGAAATGGGTGAAATGATGCTCAAATGAGCCCGAGGTCCATGGAGCTTTTAAGTTACCCGACATTCGTCTTCTCAGGGTAGGGAAAACCTCGGAAAAAAACCTTACCCGGATAACTTACCCTAAGCGAGATTCGAACTCGCGACCTCTTGAACGTGAGGCAGACACGCTAACCATCACGCTACCGAGGCGGGCAGTTAGTTAGTTAGTTAGTTAGTTATATATTCTCTAACACTAATATTTACAAAGATATTGATATTTTACGAAGTGAGTGTACGAAAATGTTCTAAGACGCTACTACGCAGGGTTATTTTCAACAATACTTTTAGACTATTCACAATTAGCGTAACTCTATTAAAGTTGGAGTAGGAGATTCGAAATATTCATATGCAAGTAAAACGTGAACTTGGGGAAAAAATCAGGAAAATCCCATTTTCACTCCCCTTAATAATTAATCCTAGTTTTTGGAAGGTCTTTGGTGTGTGCAATTTATTAAAGGACACGGCCGTTTCTGACGATATAAAAGGAGTTTTGATATCATATAATTTCTAATATTATAAAAATTAATGTGAAGAAAGTGATCTTCTTAAACCAACTTCCCATCCACCAACAGCAAGGGTTGTACTCAACGCGTAAGATTGAGTAAATGATGAATTTTGTTACTGTCGCATTAAACGTAAGAGAAATAAAGGAAATGAATTTCGAGTGCGTAGATTTATTGGGTCAGAGTCAGCTGACGTTAGTGATTTTCCACTGCATTCCTGATTTGTGCTGATCTGGCCAAATAGGTATATCACATTAGTGATTGCTGACCTCATGGAACAACGCAAGTTAAAATGCTGAACTCGTGGAACAAACCAAGCTAAAATATTCCTTAGCAAACTCAATAAAACTAAACTTATGGGCGTTTTATTTGAATCAGATTCTGCGGATCAGAAGTAAAAACGGTGTTCTCCAAAACAAATAATGCTTTAAATATATTTCCAAATTTTGATTGATGTTGGTTCTATTTATTATATTAACGGTCCTGCCTCCAAGTAAAACTTGTATATGCTATCTTCTTTCCTAAAAGTCACATGCAATAGAATAAATAGCTACGGTTGTAAGATGGTAGCATCAGGACTGAAAAATGCAATGCCACAGCCGGGATTTCAACCACGGATCTTCCGCTACACACGCAGCTGCTCTAACCACTGAGCTACCATGGCAACTTGCCAGTATGACATTAAATTCCCCAACCAATTCGTATTTTCCAGGTAGATCACTAGGAAATCTCACACCTGAGATAAGCACCCCAAGGGCGTCTTACAATCTTAAGTTCTTCATGTCCCGGGATTAATTAAATAACCTTTAGATTGTAATTGTAATATTTTATTGATTAATAATGTTTGCAGGCTTTTTTGGACTGTAGGCCAGTGAGTTCCCATTGCATAAGTTCCTGTTCACTTCTAAGGGACAGTGATTTCCAATATGCACAGCTGACTGTATATTTTGCTCACACTGAAACCCTTCCAAATAACCGGCCGCCTCTCTGGAGTAGTTGCATTTATCCAGTGTGCTAAATGAATGGCAGTTAATCACACTTGTTTTCATACTCTTCACAGAGGAATAGAAACACCGACACCGTTTGATGAATCCACAAGCTGGTAAGAAATGCGGTTTCACTAACTCACTGAAGCACGACCTTGTTCGTCTTACCAGAGATGGATCATCGAGGATAGTGAGGTTTGCGGTCAAGTTCACAATGCTATCATTGTCATCTTCTCTGAATTTGTAAACCGTCACCATATCTGCTAATTGTTGACACAATGACGACGAAACATACG